>CM076846.1:11219793-11819793 GCA_039519185.1 Astragalus membranaceus
TCATTTTAAACTTTCTCAAGGCCCCAAGTTCCATTTTCATTCGCAACCATTACTGTAAGGCTCAGACGTTGTAACGTCTTTACAGCGTGCATGAAGGAAGGCCACCTAGGCGTATCTTTTGCGTTTAGTCTCCTTTTCTCTATGTACGGTACTTGGATTTTATCTCCTCTTATTTCTGTAAGGATGCTCATCATGAGCTAAACATTGGTAGTTGGGTTGTTGTTTTGCATGTAATGAACCTCTAGTTTAATGTTATGAAGTATTGAGACTTATGCGTTTTAAATCTTTGCATGTTAATATTTCCAAGCTTGTTTTGAACTGATCACTTAAAATAAGTAGATTCATAGGTACAGACATGGTCTATGAAAAGAACTCAAAGATTTATGTGAATGAAAAGGTGCACTAAAGACATTTAGGCATTTTTATCTAAATCTAGACATAGAATGGATAATAGTTCATAGGACATTGCTGTGGGTACTTAAAATACAGGAGTAGGCCTACTTAGAACCTAGACATAGGAATTCTAGTACTTGAAGCTCTGACGTTTTGTGACTGAAAAGCACAGCTCTTTTGCAACAGCGTTCAAACGTTATAACGTCTATACAACATAGCATTTGTACGTAATAACGGGTAAACGTTATAACGTCTGACTAGAGGAGATTTACTTGCATGCAGCAATCCAACTCATACTATTCCATATTCACAACCACTTCTTGTTCACTTGCTTTATTTATGTTATTAGTCTTGATACCAACTTTTAGCGCCGATTTGTTACTTGTTTCACTTGTGTTTTAAAGACTTGAACTCTGAAAGTTAATCAATCCTCGTGGGAACGATCTCTTACTTTTATCCACTTTATTACTTGTACGACGTGTATACTTGCACTGATATTGCGATTATAGCACACACGAGCGCAAACACCCAGCTAGAGGAGAAGGTTCAAGGGCTGATGCACTGTGCCGAAACCGTGGAAGACCTTGAGGTGAAATTGAAGGCGGCTAAGGTCGGTGGGGAGAAAGTGGTGGCCAAGAGAAAGGAGGTCGTTAAAATGGCCGAGCAGGTTGCGGAGGACTTGTTGAAGAATGCCCTTGCTCAAGTCCAATGTGTGAACCCTGGGGTCGAACTACTCCTGGACAACCTGGATAAAGATTGTGAAGTCCACCAAGGCAAGATGGTGCTATTCTCCAAGGGCCGATCTACTTTTGAAGTTCGAGCTCAACCCCGCCCCTAGCTCTTGTCTTTTTGTTCTTCATTTTCTTTTGGATGACTGTAAGGTCAGCTGCGGGATAACCCGGGGTCATCCCTTTAACTCCACAACTCGAGGTTCCGGCCGACATCCATTTTTTTTATTTGTTAATGCAAGTTGGTCTTCTTATTGTCTTTTCTGCCTTATTATGTTGTGCTTTATTTCCTCGTAATTGCCAAGTGTAATATCTCGTCGTACCTCGTGATAGGGGCTATCCCCCCCCAAAAAGGGAGGTCGGAATCATTCCCTTCAGTCAGTTTATGGGTCACGGCCCGATGAAGCCCGACTAAAGGGGGCGCATCCTCTAAGGGTCGCAACTTGAGATTGGGAGCGAACCTCGCGTAACTCGCCTGGGTAAGCGTACAGATCACTACCCAATCTAGCTTGTGGCGAGGAGGGTGTGGCTATTAGTGGGCCACCGTGTTAAAATCGGAATGCGTTCCCGGATATGATTGTTTTAACAGCTGTGGGAGCCGAAATACTCCGACCTGTTTATTGAATTGAAAACATACAAGTGTTAAAAGTTTCACAAAGTCGTATTTTGAAACCTAAAATACATTTTATTTATTGTATAAGTGGGGGAATAGAGCTCGAATCTCGAGCTTCTATCCTTGCTTCCTAGCTCGCTTCTTGCAGCAGGCTCCCTTAGAGCAAGTACATCTCTTCCATCTTTAGAGAAAGGAAATGACATCGTTTTGCTGAGGCTAAGTCGACGTCAATTGTGGTTACTTCTCCTTCAATGGAATATAACTTCATTTTTAAGTGTACCATTGATGCGACATCGCCCAACCGTCCTAAAATAGGGCGACCTATGATGCAGTTATAGATCGACTTGCAAGGCAGCACCAGGAGGGGGGTCTCCACAGTGCATGATTTCCCTGGCTCGTCTGAACCATAGGTTACCATCACGTTGAGATACCCTATGGGTTTCGTTTTCGAACCATTGAAGCAAATAGGTTGATACCCCGGTATGGGGACAGGTCTTATTGGGAGATTTTGAGTGCTCCGAACAGGTCGGCGAACAAGATGTCTGCTGAGCTCCCCTGGTCTACGAAGATTCTGCAGACCTCAACGTTCGCCATGACGGCGATAATAGGCAGTGGTATGTACTTGTTCGGCTTATGATCGAGCAAGTCGGCGTCAGTGAAAGTCAGAGGAGGTCGTTGCGAAGTCGAGCTGGTGGATGGGTTTGTTGAAATGGTTAATATCTCTTTCCACTTTCTTCTTATCGTCTTCATGGTCTCCATCCCCTTTTGGGGAAACCCCCAGAAGACTGGAACTTGGCTTGCGTCTCTCATTTTCCTCTCCGGAGTCGGAATCCTTTGAATATGAGGGTTTGGCAACTTCATTTACAACAGTCTTGCCCTTGCGGGGGGACCACTTAGGCTCCTGCTTCTCTTGATCTTTCTTGACGTACTGGATAGCTTCTCCTTTTGAATGAGCTCCTCGATGTCGTCCTTTAGGGAGAAACACCTATTAGCGTTGTGGCCCATGCTTCTGTGATATTAGCAATAAAACTTTGCACCAGGGCCTTCTTTTGGTGGGAGGTGACGAGGTCGCTTTATGTCGCGGAATTCGGTATTTGTGCACTTCGCCAGGATCTTGGCATGCATTGTGTTGAGCTCGGTATGCTCGGCGAAACGACTACCTTTTGGGTCGGCGATCTGGGTTGGGTTCCTTTGTATGTAGCTGGCTTGGAGATGGCTGTTAGATCGTCCTCTTCATAATTGATGTATTTCTGCGACCGGCGTAAGAAGTCGGTAAAATCGCGTGGTTTGTTCACACCGACGGCGACCTGGAATAGACTCCCTTTTCGCAGACCATCTTTCATGAAGTAGAGCCGGTCTTGTCTTCGAGCCCTCTAACATTCAGCGACTCCTTGTTGAAATGTCCGATATACTCGCGGAGCGTCTCGCGCTCTCCCTCCCTTATTGCCTTTTGTACGTTTTTCGACTTGGGCTTTAGTCGAGATGCCATGAACCTGGTGACGAAGAGCTTGCATAGTTGAGGCCAAGACGAGACCGAGTTTGGCTGGAGTTCCCTGAACCAGGCTAGTGCCGCCTTTGAGAGAGTCAAGGGGAAAATCTTGCATTTGACAGCTTCGGTGGCGCCCTGGTACTAGAGCATGAGTTCGAAGTAATCTAGGTGATCGTCGTGGTCGCCGACTCCGTTGTATGTGTTGAGTGCAGACGGCTTCTCCAGGTATCGGGAAATTGGGCAATCGTTGATCCGTCGGGTGAAAGGGCCCAGACGTGCTTCCCATTGATGGTGGAGGCGGTTGTCTCTGTGTGGTGCCTTCCGAGTTTTGTAATCTGTCCCCCTTCCTCTGTAGGAAAGATGTCGGCAATGACGCGAATTTTCCCATGGGGACCTGCTGCGAGGTCGGGGGAGCGCCGAGGAGAGGAGGATGCCCGAGATGAACCTCGATCTGAAGATTCGTCAGGCCAGTAGGTGGAATCAGGTGACGAAGGTGGTGTCTGGGGTGGTGACCTCGAACCTCGCCCTCGCCGACATGAGATTTGGCGCAGATGATGACATCGTTGGGGTGGAGATCGGTGACATCAGGACGGGATGGTCCGGGATAGGGAAGCTCTAGACCAGTGCGGCCCTGCGCCTGTCGTGGTATGAGTTCGTGTAGCGGCTATCTCTTGCTCCATTTGTGTTACGCGAGCTTCATAGTGAGCGAAGCTCCGAGCTTGGTTGTTGAGGGCGTCAAGTATCTGCTGCATGGCACCTGCTGATGTTGGAGCGGGTTGCACCTGCTCTTGGGCTAAGGGCGGATCCCGTTCGACCTCTTCAGGGACTTGGGGAGGATGACTCGGAACCTCTATTGTGCTGGGGATGCGAGGCCTCAGCGGGGGTCTGCCTCGTGGTGGCATGACGTCGTCAGGTATGCCGATCTAACTCTCGGATGAAGTGTGTGGAAGTTTAGCTCCCACTGTGGTCGCCAATGTCCTGGAGTAGAACCTGAGTTGAGATGGAACCGAGTTATCAGCGTACCCTTCGAGCTGATGAGTTGCTGACCGACGTGGGTGTTGTACCTGCACACACTCCAACGCCCAAGTCAGTAAGGTCATTGTATGGTGAGATGAGATATGAGATCTTACCTGGGGCGCAGAGATGAGTCAGTGTTTATAAAGCTGGGCGACTTGGCTATGAGCCGTTGGATTTGGGTTGATCGTGACCCTTGATCTGGGTGAGGCGCGGATGGCGATCCGTCCCCATGTATGCCGACTCTCCCAAGGCTTTCCCTTGGTATTACGTGGGCTGAGCTACTCAATGGTGATCCGCTGAGGCCGGTCTGAGGCGGAGCTCGGACCAAAACACGCCTCACAAGAAAAACCTTATTTCTATTAATAAAAAGGCCTCTAGGATAAACATTAATCACCGCTCTTCTTATAGCTCAACTGGTAAACTACCCTAAGTTCAGTCTTGAGGGCCTTTTTGTACTCCTAGCAAGGTCATTTCCAAGCGATTTACTTTTTGTTATTTGCTACCACAAATAAAATAACAAAATAGCACTACATAAGCTCCCCTTACTCATTGCTGTCAAAAAAAAAGTTCCCCTTACTCATTATTGGTTTGTTATTACCAAGTGGGTGTGGCACAAGTGGTAAGTTGCTTCGGCCCCTTAAGTATTTGGTCAGGGGTTCGATCCCAGGCCGATGTGTATGGAGAGACATCGCTTGGGAGAGGTCAGCCCTTAAATGAACTCCAGTACCTCGAGGGATTAGTCTCCACAGTCGCCGCGGAGGATACCCGGGTTTACCCAAGATTACTTTGTAAAAAACCAAGAGCACTTGGATGAGATGGTAGGGCTCTCTTTCAGCTTAACCAAGGTCGTGAGTTCGAATCCAGTCTTGGGCATGCAGCAGTGTTAAATATCTGGAGGGAGAGCTTTCCCGCCCATTGTGGTCCTACTCAGCTCGAGCGATTAGTCTCTACAGTTGCGCGCTGAAGATACCCGATTTATACAAAAAAAATATTATTTTGTAAAAATATTCTATTTTGCATGTTTTTCTGCCAGTTAGAAATGTTACACTAAAAATTTTCATTAGGCCCCCAAATGTGTTGGGTGGCCCTGAATGTATGTATACCATATAATATTTTTTTCGTGCCCCCTAAATTTTGGGGCATTGTGCGGTTGCACCTCCTGCACACCCTCAGACATCCCACTAAGTAAAATAGAGATTTTAGTAATGAGTATTTTGATTAAATAGATTATAGAAGATATGAAATAGATATTTTAGTATTAAGTGTTTTGATTAAATAAATAGTAGATTGACTTAAAATAAATCTAAATGAAAATAGAGAGAGAAGAAAGGGAATAAAAATTGGAAGGGGAGAAAAAAGAATTTTTTTGGTATGTTAAGTGATATTGTTAGCTTAGCTGTTAGTTTAATTGTACAGTTAGTCTTAATTAAATATAACTATAGTTAGTGTTCAGTTTATTAGTAGAAGTATTTAACCATACTGGTTAGTTTGCGGTTGTAATTAGTTAGAAGAGTTGAAACGGTGTATATAAACCAATTGTAAAGGTTATTGTTCATCAATTATTCAATGGAGAAATCATTTTTCATTTCTTCTTTCTCAGTGTTCTACGATTTCAACATGGTATCAGAGCTCAATCGTTGAGCTCTGGTTCGCCATCGCTGTTAGTATCCACTGATTGATTCCTCGTTTCGTTACCTTCTCCTTCATTTCGATTACGCATTGTTCGCATTTCGATTCTTGATTCACTCTCCATTTCTTCGAATCCCTAATTCCCAGATCGTTAGGTTTTTCAATCTGTGATGGCGAACCACAATCTTGAGCAATACTCTGATTACTCAACAAACACTTCGAATCCATTCTATATTCATCCAAATGAAACACCTGCTATTGTTCTTGTTCAGCATGCATTTGAAGGAAGCAAGAACTTTCAACCATGGATACGCCCGATGCGCGTATCGTTGATTTCAAAGAATAAGATGATTTTCGTCGATGGAACCGTCACTATGCCTGCAAAGACGAGTTCGATTTACAGTCAGTGGTTTCAGTGCAACAATTTAGTCCTGTCTTGGCTTCAAAGATTTGTTTCTCCAAATGTTGCGAAATCTATCGTATTCTTCGATAAGGCATACGATGCTTGGAAAGATCTTCATGATCGCTTTGATCAAGGACACATGTTCAGAATCGGTGATATTCAAGAGGATATCTGCAAGCTTTCGCAAGGTATGCGTGATGTATCTGAGTATTACACTGAGTTGAAATCTCTTTAGGATGAACTAGACAGTTTTAGGCCTTTTACTTCATGCACTTTTGCAATTCCATGTACCTGCACTGCTTTACAGAATGTGAAAAAGTTTAAAGAACAAGATTACACAATTAGGTTCTTAAAAGGACTCAATGAGGAATACTCTCATGTTAAGAGTCAAATTATGATGATTGAACTCTTCCCCAATATTACCAAGGCATTTTCACTTGTTATCCAACAGGAGCGAAATATGCATCCTGCAAATTCCGCTTCTAATACAACTGAGACTGAAAGTGAAAGGAAGACTCCTACACAGGTAAATCATGTACAAGGTACCAATAGAGGAGGTTTTGGATACCGTGGCAGAGGATGGTTTGGACATGGTCAAGGTAGGGGACAAGCACCTACACGCTTGTGCACACATTGTAACAAAACCAATCACACAGTTGATACCTGCTATTTTCTTCACAGGTTTCCACCTGGATATCAATCAAGATACCAGAAAAACTCTACCAATTCTGCAACAACAGGGGATAATGATTCACAGAAGCAAGAAATCAATTTTGCAGTGTCACTGGCTCAGGATCAGTACAAGGAAATTCTGGAACTAATTCAACAGTCCAAACAGCATGCCAAGACTTCCTCACACTCTGCCAACACAGTATCCCTGACTCCAATCCCTAACTATGCTCCCACCTATAACAGTTTGGACAATCTTAATCAGATATCTGGTAAGAAATTCACTCTTTGGTTAGTAGACACTGCAGCAACTGACCACATTATTGGTGATTTTAGCCTCTTTAGTAGCTGTAAACCTATTGTGCACACTAGGATAAATTGCCCTAACCACACTTCTGCAATTGCAACACACATAGGCACAGTTCATATCACTGAAGATATCATACTATACAATGTTCTTTACATTGAAAACTTTGGCTCCACTTTGATATCAGTTCCTGACCTAGCTCTTAGTAGTCAAATATCTGTTTACTTTTCTATTGATGGCTGTTTCCTTTTTCAGGCTCATACCAAGCAGATGATTGGATCAGCTAAACTACAAGGGAAGCTCTACAAGTTTATCTCACAAGTAACTAGGTCTGCTAGTTCATTTAATTCTATTTGTAATGTTGAAAACCAGTCCACTTCACCTTGTAAGTCCACAAACCTTACTCTCCATAGTTCAAAAATTTTGCACATGAGACTAGGGCATTTATCTCATGAAAGACATCATTGTATGACTAAACAATTTCCTTTTATTCATTTTGATAATAGCAATTTACCTTGTGATATTTTCCATTTTGCCCAACAAAGAAAATTGTCTTTTCCACTTAGCAACTCTAAGACTACACATTGTTTTGAATTACTACATGCTGACATATGGGGTCCCTACTCACAAACTTCCATACTTGGTCACAAACATTTCCTCACATTGGTAGATGACTTTAGTAGATACACATGGGACATACATATGAAACAAAAATCTGAAACCCGTACTTACCTCACATCATTCATTGCCCACATAGAAACCCAATTCAATACAAAGTTAAAGTGCCTTAGAAGTGACAATGGGGTTGAAATCATGATGCATGAATTCTACTCTAGTAAAGAGATCATACATCAAATATCTTGTGTTGAAACAACCTCAACAAAATGGCCTTGTGGAACGAAAACACCAACATATCCTAAATGTTGCCCGAACCCTCTCCTTTCAAACCAACTTACCTACCAAACTATGGAATGTTACCATTCAACACTCAATACATCTCATCAACAGAACAGCCACCCCAATTATACAAAACAAAACACCCTTTGAAATTCTACACAATAACCCACCTATACTCACATTTAAAAGTTTTTGGTTGTCTTGCATATGCATCCACCTTAGTAGCCAATAGAACAAAGTTTGATCCTAGAGAAAAGAAAACTGTATTTTTAGGCTTCAAAGAAGGCCTCAAAGGCTACATTCTCTATGATCTAACCTCTCATTAAGTCATTCAATCTAGAAATGTGATCTTCTATGAAGATCAGTTTCCCTTTCATACAAATAAAACACCCTCTCCAAAAACACACACTGATCCCACACTAGCCTCTAGTTCCTTATTTGATATATCCACTCCCAACCAACCAAATCCACCACCTGACCCACCCTTGCCACATTTTGATTCTGCTCCTGTCACCCTTGCAAACACATCAACTACTGTTTTTGTCCCTTCAGAAGCAGCTTCTAGTTCCACAAGTCCAACCCCAGAAACTTCACATTCTTCTTCACCCCGAAAGTGCCACTTCACACACCTAGTTACTTGCAAGACTATCATTGTAGCTTCTGAAGTTGGTCCAATCATTCTCAAGGTATTCCTCTTCCCTATCCTTTATCATCTGTTCTTTCATATGACCTCAGTTTTGATTCTTATAAAAATTTCTGCTGCAATATTTCCTCCTCTGTTGACCCTGTTAATTTTTCCCAAGCCTCTTCACACCAGTGTTGGCAAAAGGCAATGCAAGTTGAACTTGACGCCCTTGCTTTAAACAACACTTGGTCCCTTATTGATCTCCCCTTAGGTAAAGTACCCATTGGTTGCAAATGGGTTTATAAAACCAAATATTGAGCTGATGGATCCCTTGAGAGACACAAGGCTAGGCTTGTGGCCAAGGGCTACAACCAATTAGAAGGAGTAGATTATTTTGAAACTTTTAGCCATGTTGTTAAAATCACCACAGTTAGAGTTCTCCTTGCTATTGCTATCTCACACAATTGGTTTCTTGAACAATTGGATGTGAATAACGCCTTTCTACATGGGGACCTAACTGGGGGAGTTTACATGACTGTTCCACTGGGTTGCTACCTTCTGATTCACCTTTGAGCAACAAAGTTTGCAAGCTTCATAAGTCATTATATGGCTTGAAGCAAGCTAGTCGACAATGAAACCATAAAGTAACAACCACTCTTATTGCTTTAGGTTACAAACAATCAGAGGCTGATCACTCCTTATTTGTAAAATCCACACCTCCCTTAATTACTATTTTGCTGGTATATGTGGATGATTTGGTCCTTGTAGGCAATGATATGGGTGAGATATCCACTGTTAAAAACACACTTGACTCTCAGTTCAAGATTAAAGACCTTGGTGCCTTGTGTTTCTTCTTAGGATTTGAAGTAGCTCGTTCTAAGAAGGGCCTGTTGTTGAACCAAAGGAAATACACCTTAGAATTACTCCAAGACACTGGTGTTCTTGTTGCTAAATCTGCCAAAACTCATGTTGACCCCTCTGTCAGGTTGAGCAGTGAAGGGGGGAAAGCATACCCTGATCAATTTGCTTATAGAAGATTAATTGGACAACTACTCTATCTCACCATACTCGTCCTGATATTTCTTTTTCAGTACAGCAGCTTAGCCAATTTGTTGTCAAGCCTTCAGAAATTCACTTTCAAGATTCTGTCCAGGTGTTGAGGTATCTCAAGAGAGCACCTGCACAAGGTTTGTACTTCCATGCACAGATTAAATTAAACCTATCAGGTTTTGCTGATTCAGACTGGGCCTGTTGCACAGATACTAGAAGCTCTATAACTGGATACCGTGTATTTTTTCGATCTTCTCTTGTGTCTTGGAAGTCCAAGAAACAAAACAGTGTCACGGTCCTCATCAGAAGCTGAATATAGGGCTCTAGCTAGTCTGGTTTGTGAAGTACAGTGGCTTCACTATCTTCTCAAAGATTTACAGCTACCTCAAAGCAGTGCTACAGCTGCTTACTGTGACAATAAATCAGCCATCTATCACTGGTGCAAAAATGGGATTAGAATTAGACATTTAAAGTCAGGCGCTCAGATGCCTGACTACATAAGTAGACACGGTGGCAAACTTGTAATTAAGAGGCAAAACTCGCGAGTTTTAAAATCAAGTGGATACACGCCTGACTTCTAAAGTGAACAAATAGGGAAAAAATTAGACTTTAGAAGTCAGGCGTGTATTCGCCTGACTAGATAAGTGACGCGGTGGCAAACTTGTAATTAAGGGTGAAATTATTTGTTTCTATTTTAATACTTTAGAAGTCAGGCGTGTATTCGTTTAACTTCTAAAGTACCAAAATAAAAAAAAAGATTCTAGAGAAGTCAAGCAAATACACGCCTGGCTTCTAAAGTACTAAAATAAAAAAAAAGAACTTCACCCAAGTCGGCGAACCCTAGCTATCTTTCGCATTCACACCCACTCTCCTCTCGCATTCACGCCATTCTCCAAATCCACCTCCACCTCCACCTCCCTGAACCTCCTGACCCTCCAGATCCACTCTCCTCACTCCCTCATCACGCTCACTCGATCCGTTCCTCTCCCTCACCTCACCGTCACGTTTCTCACTCGCGAACCAGTACTACTTCTACCTACTTCTACACGCTTCTCCTCTCAACGCACACGCCTCTCTTCTCCTCTCCCTCACCATCACCCTTTCCTTCTCCTCTTCAGAGGCTCCGTGCCAAACAAACCCTAAACCCAGATCTCAGATCCGTCGTCACCTTCAGAACCTTCTGATTCCTACAGAGTTTCAAAAGAGCGTTTTAGGGCTTCGAGGTGTGGGATTGCCTTCTGATGCAAAACCGGCTCCTGTTCTTCCTACTGATAATCTTCCCACTGATTTTGATTGGAGAGAACATGGAGCGGTTACCCCTGTTAAGAATCAGGTACTGTGAATAATGTGATTATTTGTTTATTTGTTGATTGTTTCTATTATGAGTCGTTTAAATGTTTTTATTATTTATTTATTTGAATTTGATTGTGTTTGCGTGCAATTAGGGTTCGTGTGGATCATGTTGGAGCTTTAGTAAATTTGTGATTCAAATGCTATTCTGGCATGTGAATATGAAATATGTGTCTGAATAAGAGTACTGCTTTTAGTGTTCCTTTTTTGACAAGTGCTACAATTGCTTAAACATTCCTTAGAACCCATTCAGTTTTAGTTTTGATGAGAGGGTAATTACTTACAAATATGTTTGTTTGGAATAAGGAAAACCATGGGAAGGGGGAGGGAAAGAGCCCAACCTAGTGTGATATGATTTAGACACACAAAAAACACAAATTCAACAACTTCAAAAAAAGGTTTTCAGGCATAGAGTCTGTTATTTGTGCTTTTAGTTAAAGTTGGTTCTTACCGACTATTTAAGATCCAGAGGACTAATAACCATACTGATGCCTATGCTGAAGTCTCTTTTGCTTGGCTTTATATGAAATAAAGTTATGTTAAATTGTTAATGACTTCCTTGTCCAAAGTGAAGTTAAGAGTCTCATGTAATAGCTACATAGATCTCTGTGAAGCAGACATTTTGTGGCTATGACAAGTTGTTATATGTGGCTTACTTCTGATGGATGATATGTAAATAAATATTCTTGGGTTCAGCTTAGGTGGTATGGTAATCTTGCTAAGCATATTAATATTAAATAACAATAAAAATCAGTAAAAAATATTATTCTCATATAGCTAACTAAGCAACCAATTTTTCCGAGTAGCATTTTTGGAAAATTCTGATTGGAGTTACCAATCCTTGTCCATTATTCAATGAATTGCAATTTACAATAATACAAGGCTTTTGTTTCACTTGAACTTTACTGATTCCCTCAATTTTAATTTTACTATTTTGGACCTTTCTTTGTATAAATGTTCAGTTTTGGTGGAATATTCTAGACTCTTCGATTTATTTATCTATTTATATCTTTGTTGCAGATGATTAGAACAACCAAAAGGCTCATGCACCCTATGGATGGATCATAGGGGGTTTAGGAGTTGGTATTATTCTGATAATATTAAGCATAATTCTCTGTGTTTGCCTGAGGTCATCAAGTTGTTTTGCTGAAGGCAGAAGTCAAGAAAAAGATGCTGACGGAAAGGTCTCTCATAAGTTCCATATTCTTCGGAACCCAAGTTTTTTTTGTGGTTCTGGAAGGTACATATGTGGCAAGCATGTCGATCAGAAGCAAACAGATGCTGAATCCAGCAATCCCACAATTGTCATTTCCAAACCTTCAAGTAATTAACCTACTTTTTAGATTCTCAATATGCTTGCAGTGTATGCATAATATGCTAACTAACATTTATATTTCAGCTCTAGGGCCTGATATATTTGACATGGATAAGCCTGTAGTATTTACATATGATGAAATTTTTTCCTCAACTGATGGCTTCTCTGATTCAAATCTACTTGGACATGGAACTTATGGATCTGTCTACTATAGCCTCCTTCGTGACCAGGTTTGTGAATGTATATTTCACATCGGTTGAAGTATAAACTATAAAGCATGTATGTTTCTCATACCATTTTTACCTAAATCGTTCTAGGAAGTTGCTATTAAAAGAATGACAACTACAAAAACAAAAGAATTTTTATCAGAGATGAAAGTTCTATGCAAAGTTCATCATGCTAATCTGGTAATTTCTTTTTCGATCAAACTCTATGACATGCTTTGATTTTGGATCAATTATTACTTGGCAGATATCGAAAATCTGAGTTGTATTTTTTATTGAATTTGTCAAGGCAGAACTGATTGGCTATGCAGCTAGTCATGATGAGCTTTTCCTATTACTAGCGACCAGTCTTACTTGGCAGTTAGTTACCATGTAAAGAACAAAGTCACCAGGAAGATGTACAATCTCTATTACTAGCGACCAGTCTTAGTTTGTTATAATTTACATAAACTATGAGCACATGCAGAGTGATAAAAAAAACTGATGATAACATGACCATTAGTTTGTTGAAAATTTCAGGTTATTAAGCGCATTACTGATGGAGGAGCAGATTTCTGTTTTGAATGTGTGGGTGATACTGATATGATAACCACTGCATTGCAATAATGCTGTGATGTAATACTCTATATCCCTAGATTCATGTTTATAACTTCTACATTAGACATGAATTTCATTTTGCCTTTTTCTTGTTTCTCATAATAGGGATGGGGTTTGACAGTAACACTTGGTGCACCAAAAGTGAAGCCTGAGAGTCAGCTCATTATGGACTATTGCTAATGGGAAGAACATTGAAAGGATCTCTATTTGGAGGATGGAAACCTAAGTCTGATCTTCCTTCATTAGTAGAGAAATATGTGAACAAGGAAAAGTAACAATACCTAGAATATCTCATTTTATCTGAGCATCAGTTTTTATATAGTTTTACTTTGAGTTAAGAGGTGACAATGTCTACTTCACCAATTTTTTTCCTTATTCATTATTTTTTTTCCTTTTTTGGTTTTTGATGAAAAATTTTATGAAGCTTTCTATGTGCTCTCACCAAATTTTATGAAACTTTCTAACTGCCAAATAATGTCTTCTTCCACTTCGATGCTTTCTAACTGCCAAACAATGTCTTCTTCCACTATATTATTAACAAACGTCCTTGACTTGAGATGTACAAGTGTGTTCAAAGAATCAAAAGATACCAATATCAATATCGAAATCTTAAATTTTCTCTAGAAATATCAATATCAATGCTTTATATTCAGTTTGTGTCCTCTAAAAATAATTATATCAAATTGTTGCAGGAATTCAGTAGAATGTTCCTATGGTGGCAGCTGGGGCATTTTGCTATCATGAAATAGTGGATCAATTTGGTATGACCAGTTTATTTTATAGCTGGTAGTGCCATGGAAATGTTTGTTGTCCATATGCTTTGAATTTGATATGTTAGAATGTTGTTTTCAATCCATATGCTTTGGGTTGTGGTCATATTTTCTGTAAGTCATGTGCTTGCTCTGCTGCTTCTTCTAGTGTTCTGTTGCAGTTTCATTCTTCAATATGTTGCAAATACCTTATAGCTATTAAATATATGATGTGCATGCATTTTCTAGTGTTCTGTTGCAGTTTCGTTCTTCAATATGTTGTTTTTGAATATCTCTGTGGCAGCTTTCTGTCTTTGTCTTGGTCTAGATTTGTTGGTCTCATGTGTGGTTAATGCCTAAAACTTGAATCTGACTCCATGGCCCAATAGATAAGGCGCTGGTCTACGGAACCAGAGATTCTGGGTTCGATCCCCAGTGGAGTCGTTTTTAATGAAATTGAGGATACATTAAGGCTACCAAATAATTTTTTTTTTAAAAAAATGAACTTTTAAAGTCAGGCGGAACTAAAGCCTGACTTCAAAACAGACTTACGAAGTCAGGCGAAACAAATGCTTGACTTTAAAACATACTTACGAAGTCAGGCGAAACAAATGCTTGACTTTAAAACATACTTACGAAGTCAGGCTATCGCTTGACTTTAAAACTCCTGACATACAAAGTCGACTTAATAAAAGTCAAGCCGGCGCCTGACTTTAAATCCCCTTTTCGCCTGACTTTAAATCCCTTTTTTTGCACTAGTGTATCTAGCACACAATCCCATTTTTCATGAAAGAACTAAACACATTGAGATTGACTGCCATGTAGTGCGAGAGAAGATTCAGAACAAGATCATCCACCTTCTCCCAGTTGCATCAAAAGCACAATTAGCGGATGTTTTTACTAAGCCTCTGTGCACTCCACCTCATTTCAATCATTCATTCCCAAGTTAGGACTTTGTAACATACATAGTCCAACGTGAGGGAGGATGTTAAGTGATATTGTTAGCTTAGCTGTTAGTTTAATGGTACAACTAGTCTTAAATATAACTATAGTTAGTGTTCAGTTTAGCATTAGAAGTATTTAACCATACTGGTTAGTTTGCGGTTGTAATTAGTTAGAAGAGTTGAAACAATGTATATAAACCAATTGTAAAGGTTACTGTTCAACAATTATTCAATGGAGAAATCATTTTTGGTTTCTTCTTTCTCAATGTTCTATGATTTCAACATGGTAAATGTATAGTGGGTACTATGAAAATGAGAATACATCTGGATGATTTTACTAATAAAAAGTTTACCCTCAAAATTGATAATGTGGCAAAAAATCGGAAAGTGTAAAATTGAAATTTTGGCAGCAAGGTGTTTAATTCCAAAGAGGGTTTTTTTTTACCCCCACTGTTTCAATTGATACCCCCACCAAAAATTTTATTCCGAAAATACCCCTGTTGAAATTTACAAAGACGGAAGTACATACCAGACATGTACATCCGTCTTGAAAAAAATTTCAAAATGGATTTACTGAAATAGACATAATTCCGTTTAACTTAAATATTGCCTAACGGATTTACGTAAAAATTTCTACTTCCGTTTTACAAAAATATCATAACGGAAGTAAGTTTTGTCAACATACATCCGTTACTACAGTTTTTGCTAACAGAAGTAGCTAGCAGTAAGGTACATCCGTTTCGTAAATTACGAAACGGATGTACGTCCCTTATAGGTAAATCCTTTTTTATTTAATTTTAACGGACACGGTTCCACTGCCAGATTTGATCAACGATCCACTTTTGTTCGTCTTGATAATTGTGCCCCAACGGATATATTTTTAACAGTCTAGATCGCACCGACAATATCAACGGTGGATAATCAGTGACGATTCCCATAAATACCCACACTCACCCTCATTCTTTTCACACCAACATTTCACTCCAAGTGAGAACATGCTTATCGCTATTCACCATGACGGTCAAATAACCATGACAGAAGAAGGTGCTACTTCTCATGTCCAAACCCTATTTTATGTAGGGTCCGAGAAAGCATCAACTACGCCGGTTTGAAGGATAAAGTGGAGCTCAAAGTTCAAGTGGTTGGTGATGACCGTGAGGTCACTAGTATCACTTATCGCAAACCGGAGCGTAGAGATGTTGGCCGCATTTACTTCTCGTCCATGAGGATTAGGACGGATGACGATGTACAAAGCATGTTGAACATTCATGACATGCTTTAGAAGCGTAGGCCGTTGGAGCTATACGTGAAGCATCAACGAAGCGTCCATGGGATTTTACGCCGTTTTTATCCACAGTAGTTTAGAGCTGTATTTGTTGTTGTTGTTGTTGTTGTTGTTGTTGTTGTTTTTGTTGTTGTTTGTGTTTTACTTTTTATGTTAGTTTGTATGTTTGCATCAATGAAAATAAAATTTTATTTTAAATAGTCTAATATAATAAACTAGTCTAAAACAGTACAATCCAAGTAGTAAAAATATCGTACACTACAACAACAGAAAAAGTCAATCACGTCCCTCTACCAAATCAAGCAACCTCGCGAGCCGTCTGTACGTCCGAGACTGAGGATGAATGTCTCCGGACGCAAGTGCTGACCGTAGCTGCTCGCTCACAATCATCAGTTTCTCCTCAGGTCCACTCACACCTAGTGCTGCTGCTGCGGGTGCTGGAAGGAGACGAGGAACTGATACCCTAACGTACCATGGCAAGTACTGCTGATGAAGCTCACCCAGATCTGTAGCATGATCTCAGTATACGGTGACCGACCGCGAAGCGGGTCACGAGGGATCACCTGAATGTATCCAAATTGCTGGAGGCACCTATCCGGCATGTAGGGAACAATGATGTTCTCCCAAATCAAGAAACCTCTATATAATGACATCTGATCAAAGGGTCTCTCGTGCCAGTGGCCCTCAAATGGTCTTCAGATGACATCCTCAGGAGTCAAAACATCAATCCTCCTCCTACACTCATCCAGCTTGACCGCATCTGTCTTCCTCCTCTTCCAAAACCCACACCTAGGCCCGGATGTGGTCCCAGTCTCCCCCCACACAACTATCCGAGGAAAGTACTCAAAGATCCTGGACTGAAATGCACCAATAAACAATATCGTTAAAAATAAAGTATTTAACATTAAATCAAACAAACTCGTTAAAATAAAAAAAAATTAACATACCATGAATAGCGTGGCATACCCCCCTAACTGAGTGGTACCCTCTAGGCATGAAAAGCTCAGCTGGGCATACAAGAAAGCTAAAACCTGCTGGTCCCCATGCCCATCCGCCAGCTGCGGTGATGTACTCCAGTAAGAGCAATCACTTTGCCTCAACTCTGGTGCTAGTCTTGCTACAAAAAAAATGCTCATCCCCAAAATAAGCAAGATGAATTCCCTAACAGCACAAGTCTGGTCCACGCCTATATGACGGCTAACTATCTCCAACAGCCAGTCAAACCGGAAATATGGCCCCCTACTGGCGATGCACTCCTCTATCGCCTCAGCAAGAGTAACCCCAAGCAACCTCACAGCCAGCTGGATGGCATCATCAATGGTAACTGACTGAGCAGGAGACCGAATATATCTGCCAGCCAATGGTAGATGTAGCAGACATGACACATCATCCAAAATGATCGTCATTTCACCAAATGGTAGGTGAAATGACGATGTCTCTGGGTGCCATCTCTCCACAAAAGCATATAGCAGCTCATGACCACAGTCGTGTAAGCTGAACTGACGATGGGGGCTAATCCCGACTGCCGAATATACTCCCAAAACCCCTGATTTTGTGAATAAGGGACCAAGCTCTGACCGATTTTGTTGTCATGTGCAGATACTTTCAACTTACGCACAAATGTCTGAATTAAAAATAAATAAATTTACTTATACTATTAATCTATAAATTTATATAACAACATTATATATGTAAATAAATATATTAAATTATATTTACCTGGTCTCCAAGTATCTTAGACGCTACATGAGCATCAAATCCAGTGAGGAGAGAACCATCCATAGGTCCTATGTCAGCATGCTCCTGCTCCTCATGTGCCTCGTACTGGTGCTGGTCATCAGCATGGTACTGCTGCTGATAATGATGGTACTCAGGCTCCTCTCATCCATCTGATACTGCTCCTGCATCTGCTGCTCCTCCTCATCCTCCACAGCCTGCCCCTGGGCGCGCCTACGCCGGTGAGACGCATGCCCCGCATTCCTGATGCGGTTGCGTGTACGAGGACCAGGAGTATCTACCGGGTCACCACCACCTCGCAAATTTGGTCGTGAAGAACTCTCCCCACGCAAAATCAACCCCGATGAATCACGGGGGATCTGGCCACCGACCCTTTGAAAAGGCACTGCAAAAAAAAAATTAAAAAACGAACATAGTTCAAAAACTGATGTATGTACATCCGTTGCGAAGTACTTACTTCCGTTGGCTTCAAACAGGTGTATGTAATTTCGTTTCGTCAAAAACGGAAGTATGTAGTTCCGTTTGGTGATGTAGGTGGATCCGTTGGAAAGAAAACGGATGTATGTAGATCCGTTTTACGCGAAAATGACAGACCCTCTCTCTGTAAAGCGGATGTAAGTGAAAAATGATAAGGTAATTGTAATTTTGTAAACTGATTAAGGGTATAAGCGTCTTTTCACAGGGTGCGTGGGGGTATAGATTGATGGAGTGGGGGTTTAAAAAAACCCTTCCAAAGATGATGGTGAATGTTCCGTGGGCCTCAAGTTGATTGTGTTGTTTTTTTTTTGAAGTATGATTGTGTTGTGTGGTTACCACTCATGTCAAAATTCAAAACGGAAGCCCGGTATACTACATAATTTGGAGATACCACAAATATCTCATAGAGATCTATACAAACCGGAAGATTTTCATTATGGTCGCTTTGAACAAATATTTTATATGAGGTGGCTTTGGTATTTTTGTTACGGAGTGATCCCGTAACACTCCGGTATTTCTAACAAGTAGAATTACCTAAGTGTACCAACTGTAACACATTAGAGATATTATTTCCTGCTTAGATATTGAACCCCACTATAAATTTTTCGCTGAATTGTACCAAAACAGTTTTAAACATAATTAAAACCACAACGGTTCCATAACCATCAACATCGGCTACATTTAGTGTTCAATATCATACAAGAAAACGCGGAAGCAAATAACTCCATCACTATCTTCGGTAAAAGCTGGCAACACTTTTGTGATTGCAACTTCACATCAATTTCCCGTGCTAAGCGAATAGAATCCCTTAAGGAACTAGAGATCCTTATTTGGCTCAACACTAATCGGTTCCTCTTTTGCTTTGCATTCAGATTCAAGTCTCTAAAAGACTCTAACAATCCCATTTCATGCATCATTAACTCTGCCATGTGAATGGATTTTCTACTCAGCGCATCAGCTACAACATTGGCCTTTCCTGGATGATACTTCAACTCGAAGTCATAATCCTTCAGAAATTCTACCCATCTCCTTTGCCTGTTATTCAGTTCTTTCTGGTCAAACAGATATTTTAAACTTTTGTGATCACTAAAGACTTCGAAACTAGACCCATACAGGTAATGTCTCTAAATCTTTAGTGCATACACAATAGCTGCCAACTTCAAGTCATGAGTCGGATAATTCTCCTTTGTGACTGATGATGGTCGCTCCCAGTTTAACACAACTTCCACTTTACTAGGATCGACAGCAATTCCCGATTGTGAAACTACATGTCCCAAAAACTTTACCTCAGGCATCCAGAAATCACACTTCGAAGGTTTTGCGTACAACTTCTTTTCTCGGAGTACATTTAGAACAATGCGGAGATGTTGAACATGCTCCTCAATGGTCTTCGAGTACACCAAGATATCATCGATGAAAATGACTACAAACTGATCCAAGTAGGTGTGAAAGACTCAGTTCATGTAATCCATGAATACCGCTGGAGCATTAGTTAGACCGAAGGGCATCACTACAAACTTGTAATGTCCATACCTAGTACGGAAAGCTGTCTTCGGAATATCTAAGGCTCTAACTTTTATTTGATGATACCCCGACCTGAGATCAATTTTAGAAAACACCACAGCACCTCGAAGTTGATCAAGCAAATCATCTATCCTTGGCAAGTGATATTTATTCTTGATCGTCACTTTGTTGAGTTGTCGATAATCAATGCACAATCTCATGCTACCATCCTTCTTCTTGACTAGCAAAACTAGAGCACCCCATGGAGAAGCACTCGGTCGAATGAACTTCTTTGATATCAACTCTTCAAGTTGGGATTTCAATTCCTTTAATTCTAAAAATAAGGAGCAATAGATATTGACCCTATGCCAGGAACCAATTCTACAGAAAACTCTACCTCTCAATCTGGAGGTACAGAAGAAACTTCATCCGGAAAAACATCCAGAAATTCATTCATAACTTGAACAGATGACAAATCTAAACCAGTTTCAGTGGATGCAGATAACATAATTACATAAGCTTCCGCACCTTGGAATAATGACTGGCTTGCTGAGGTGAAAGAGATAACTGCTTTAAAATTTTCCTTAGTCAATTCAACAGATTTTGAGGTGAAACTGATTGTTCGCTTGGCACAGTTGATTGTAACATGATTTGCAGTCATCCAATTCATTCTCAGAACGATGCCCATACTTCTCATAGGCAAACAAACAAATTCTACAACGAAATTTCTGTCTCCTATGACAAGTAGACAATTTTGACACAATGATTGTGTTTGAACACAGCCCTTAGCAGCAGTTAAAATAGTTATTGGCTCGGATAGCGTAGATAACGCTAGTCCCAACCGATACACACATGATTGAGCTATAAAACAATTGGTTGCACCCGAATCATATAATATACTGACGGAGTTATTGAAATGAGATCCCATACCCCTCAGTTAATTGTCATTAGGTGTGATGGTCTGAGCATCCAGAGTGTTGAATCCCCCTGCCTAGGAGCATTTGGTGTTCCTTGGAAACTCTTCTTTGCTTGACACTCATTTGCATAGTGACCCTCTTCATTACAATAATAGCACCGATTAGGTCTTTGTGGACACTCACCGTGGTGATGCCTTCTGCAACTTCTACAATTTCTATATTGTGGAGAATCAGACGATTGCACCTGCTTCCCTTTATAATTATTCCCCTTGAATTGTCTGCTTGGAGTAGAAGACTTGGCCATTTTCTTCTTACCCTTCCAATAATCTTTTCTTTCTGCATACATTTTCCTCAGATCCTCCTCAGCAACATATGCTTATTGCACTAAGACAGGATAATTAACCAGAGTGTAAGAACTAAGGCCTTGGCACACATCAGCTCGGAGACCCTCTTTGAACATTTGCATCTTCCACCTATCATTTGGGGCATAGCTCCCTAATTCATAGAACTGTGACAATATTTCAAATTTCGCCGCATATTCCCCAACTGACACATCACCTTGTTTGAGGTTCACAAACTCAGCCTGCTTGCTTAGTCTTTTCAGCGAAGGGAAATATTGTCCCATGAATAATTCTTTGAAGTGGTCCCAAGTGAGGGGAGTTCCTTGAATTTCCATCATTTCCCGTGCATTATTCCACCAGGTGTGGGCATTTTCATTCAGGGCATTTGCCGCACAAATTGCCTTTTCTTCTTCACTGCATTGCAAGGTTCGAAAGATTCTCTCCATTGCATCTATCCAATAATGAGCAGTCATTGAGTCTGATCCACCCTTGAAAACCAGGGGATTCATCTTTTGGAATCGGAAGTATGTCCTGTTAGGATATTCTTGATAAGGTTGAACATTAGGCTGCTGCAGAGCCATTTGCTGATGCTGCATTTGCAACATATCCTGCATCATCTTCTGCTGATTCTCAATCACATTTTGCATCCATTCGAACTGTGGATCAACAGGAGGAGGGTTTCCTCTACCTCTTCCAGCCATGATTCTGCGGAATATGCACAAAGTATTAAGTTGATCGAGCTCAATGTCTAATAGCATACTATAACATCCTGGGCCCTTTTCTTACTTAGTAGGCTACCCAGCAATGCACTCATGACCTTCTCTACCCCCCATGTAGAGTTTTTGCCTTCCGTGGGAATCGAACCTTGTACCCTGAGGCTTAGGTACAAGCTCAATGCATTCCCACTACCAATTGAGCTAGTAGTTCAATTGGTAGTGGGAATGCATTGAGCTTGTACCTAAGCCTCAGGGTACAAGGTTCAATTCCCACGGAAGGCAAAAACTCCACATGGGGGGTAGAGAAGGTCATGAGTGCATTGCTGGGTAGCCTACTAAGTAAGAAAAGGGCCCAGGATGTTACAAAAAAAGGCGCCTATTTTGTAACATCCTGGGCCCTTTTCTTACTTAGTAGGCTACCCAGCGATGCACTCATGACCTTCTCTACCCCCCATGTAGAGTTTTTGCCTTTCGTGGGAATCGAACCATGTACCATGAGGCTTAGGTACATGCTCAATGCATTCCCACTACTAATTGAGCTAGTTAATGTAACATCCCCAAAATAATTAACCGAATTATTTGGATGTTAACCCAATTGAATTAATTTAGTACTTGACGGGTAAATTTATTGAGTGCTAAAATTATTTATTTGTTGTCATCGGATCGTTAACCGGATAATACGGGTCAAGGAAGTTTTGGAATCGAAATAAGAGATTTAGATCAATATGATAATTGGACCACGTTACCACCTATATATATATATATATATATATATGTATACGTGTGTGCGTGTGAGTGAAGAGAAGAAAAGAATTAATTAAAAGAAAGGAAGAAAAGAAAGAAAGCAGCGAGAGAAGAGAAACAGGGAGAATGAGAGAAAAGAAAAGAAAAGAGAAAGAAAGGGTGAGGAGGAAGAAGAGGAAAAAGGAAGGGTTCACACTCATCAAAACGACTTCCTTCCAACACGAAAAGCGTTCAGCGTTACTTCCTCTTCGTTTTGGTACCAAAATCTTCATCATCAACTCACTCTCCTCAAATCCACCATTTTCGATTTAGAGCTCTAAAGTGAGGTTTCGATGGTTGAAGCTCAAGGATAGCTTGGGATGGTGGTTGGCGCGAACCCACAGATGATGGATCGTTGATTGGAAGCTAGTTGGGTGATTTGGGGTTGAAAATCAAATTGAGGGTTTTGTGTGAATAGTGCTTCATGAGGAGGAAGATGATGAATAGTATCCATGGCGAATCTCGGGGAATTCGGTCAAAAAGATGTCACGGGATGGAGCGGAAAGATTGGAAGCGCACTTGGGCGTCGCCGGAGCGTGGAGCGGATTCAGGGAGCGTTCGTGCGGTTATGTCAGAAAAACGTTTTCACGGAAAGTCTCGGTGTTTCGTGATTTTCATCACGATAGGTGAGTTCTCCTCACGTTTAGGATTTTACGTTTTGAATTTATTGATTAACTGCTTTATCGCTTTCGCTGGACTGGAATATTGTTTGGTGATTGAGTTTGAGAGATTTTGGGTCAAAAACCAATATTTGGAAAATACGCCGCGTGTGATAAACTTCGATTTGATTGATGATTTGATGATGAACATTGTTGTTTGAATATGTTTTTGGACTGTTTTTATGTTGGGACTGGACTGGAACAGGTATCGGAATTGGTCGGAACGACGAAAAATGCGAAAACGGGATAAAATCCACTGCTGTCAAAAGCGCACGACCCGTGCGTCCCAGGCGCACGGACCGTGCGTGTCTTTCTGTTTCTGTTCTCAAAAATGCATTACAGGGCGCACGACCCGTGCGTGTGGGAGCACGGACCGTGCGCAGTGTTCTGTCCAAATTTTCCAAAAGTACCCAAAACGATTCCGATCGATTCCAATCCTCTTCTAATCGTTTCCTAACCCTTCTATAATGACATTAGGCTTATAATGCCATGATTTTGGGTATGTTTCAAAAGGGTTTTATAAAATACTTTTGATGTTGAAATCTTTTCGAAAATCCGAATGATAGCACACGCGTGCGGATATGTTTATTAATAATAAAGCGGACTATGAGTCCTACGTGGTACGGTAACTGACGCGGGATGATTAATATTTAATTGTCTAAACCGGTCTACGATTCACGATATATGTATTTTATCGACTATGGGAAACGGCCCGATGCGGGTGTTATGTTCAATATTGGTCTGAATGTAAATGAACTAAATGTTCATATGATTGTAGATATATATATTATATCGAGTTTGGGTGACGACCCATGTTGACATACTAGGCGGGGAAGTCATGACCCTTTACCCTAGGCTCTGTGCCATTAGGAAACACTATTGGTAATGGGGTTCGCCGGGATTAGCAAGTGGATTGGGGTCGGTGTTGTGTCAAAAGTTTGTACTACGTTCATCGGGATTAGCAAGTGGATTGCGGTCGGTGGTACGTAGAAAGGCCTAGGATATTAGTTCATCGGGATTAGCAAGTGGATTGAGGTCGGTGTCCTACTAGATCGAAGCCTTATTGTATGATTCACCGGGATTAGCAAGTGGATTGCGGTCGGTGTTGTGTCAAAAGTTTGTACTACGTTCATCGGGATTAGCAAGTGGATTGCGGTCGGTGGTACGTAGAAATGCCTAGGATATTAGTTCATCGGGATTAGCAAGTGGATTGCGGTCGGTGTCCTACTAGATCGAAGCCTTATTGTATGATTCACCGGGATTAGCAAGTGGATTGCGGTCGGTGTTGTGTCAAAAGTTTGTACTACGTTCATCGGGATTAGCAAGTGGATTGCGGTCGGTGGTACGTAGAAAGGCCTAGGATTTAGTTCATCGGGATTAGCAAGTGGATTGCGGTCGGTGTCCTACTAGATCGAAGCCTTATTGTATGATTCACCGGGATTAGCAAGTGGATTGCGGTCGGTGTTGTGTCAAACCTTAAAAATGTTTTAAATGGACCGAGAGTGTTAGTAGGGGTCTGGTAGAACTCACTGAGATTGTATCTCATTGTTTATATGTTGTGGTTTTACAGATAAACAGGGAAAGTGGAGATCCAAGAGGCACGAGTAGGTGGTACTCGGATGGTTGCTGAAGACTTAGCTTTTATGCTTAAGTTATGTTTTCCCTTGTTAGTTATGTATCACGGCATTATGACTTTAACTGTTGTAAAAGTTATGTATTTATTTCCGCTTTCTTGTGCGATATTGAACACTGTATTTCACTGATGGTTTATGGTCTTATTTATGTTTAAGACTGTTCTGTTGTTATTCAGTGAAAATTTTATTGTGGTGTTCAGTATTTAAACAGGAAATATATCTCTGATGTTTTAGGAATGGTGCACTTGGGTATTTTTACTCGATAAAAATACCGGGGTGTTACAGTTGGTATCAGAGCTTTCGACCTAGTCGGACTTAGTTTAGGGTTGAGTCGATTCCTTGCTAGTCCTTGTCGTAATTACACTTGTGATGCTAAGAGACATTGAGCCTGATCAACTTAATACTTAGTGCATCATAAGCGGAATTATACCAGGATGATCAAGACGCAATCCTCGACCAAGACCGGAGTCTCCAACCGGTGCATCCTCAGGAAAGGTGGCATGACGGTGGAAGAATGCACCGCTAAGTTTGAGAAGTTGTCTCAGTTTTACCAAGTGGTAAAGTAAGCTGGGTGACGAATGGAGAATGCAGATGTATAAGAGGGGCATAAGTGCTTTTATGACTTATGGTCTCAGCTCTTATACTATTACCAATTTTGTTGCCTTAGTGCAACCAGCCTATGTCGCCGAGGATGATCTCATAAGGAGTATGGGAAAGGAAGAAGGTAGTTGATTATCAACTCCGAATGCAAAGTCCTAAGATAATTTCATCAAGGAAAAGCAGGTGCAATTTTCTGGTTCCTCAAAGTCAGAAGATGTTCTAACTGGAAGACATCACCAGTGTGATCGTCAGCACAGATCAATCGGTGCTATTATTATAATGAAGAGGGTCACTATGGTAAAAAGTGCCCTGCAAGGAAGAGTTCCAGGAGTCAAGCAGCTCGAAGGATGACAAGTCAACACTCTGGATGCTTAGACAGTTACGAATGCTGACGGTATACTTAGAAGGATGGGAGTCCTATTCAATAACTCGATCAGTATATTATATGATTCGGGTGAAACCTATTGCTGTATATCCCGATCGCGTGTGAATCGGTTGGAATTAGCTTTATCATCGCTATCCGAGCCGATAACTATTTTAACTGCTGCTAAGGGTCGTGTCCAGACCTAATCTTTGTATAGAATTGTCTACTTGTCATAGGAGGAAGAAATTTAGTTGTAGAATTTATTGTTTGCCTATGAGAAGTGTGGACACCATTTTGGGTATGGATTGGATGACTGCAAATCATGTTGCAATCGACTGTGTTAATCAACTATCAGCTTCGCTTCAGAATCAGTTAAATTGTCTAGGACAAATTCTGAAGCGGTTACCTAGTTCACCTTAGACGGTCAATCTTCATTCCAAGGTGCGGAAGCACATGTTAGTATGTTATCTGCATCCACTGAAACTAGTTTAGATTTGGCGAACATTCAGGTTGTGAATGACTTTCTGGATGTTTTCACGATGAAGTTTCTTCTGAACCTCCAGAGCGAGAGGTAGAGTTTACTGTAGAATTGGTTCCTGGCACGGGATCAATATTTATGTTTCTTATTGAATGTTTCTTTAGAATTAAAGGAATGGAGTCTCAACTTGAAGAGTCGATGTTAAAGAAATTCATTCGACCGAGTGCTTCTCTAAGGAGTGCTCTGGTGTGATTAGTCAAAAGGAAAGATAGTACATGAGATTGTACATCGGTTATCGACAACTTAACAAAGTGACGATCAAGAATAAATATCCTTCAAGGATAGATGAATTGCTGGATCAACTTCGAGGTGCCGTGGTGTTTTCAAAAATCGATCTGAGGTCAGATTATCATCAATTAAAAGTTAAAGCCTTAGATATTCCGAAGACAGCTTTCCGTACTAGGTATGGACATTACAAGTTAGTAGTGATGCCTTTCGGTCTACCTAATGCTCCAGCGGTATTCATGGATTACATGAACCGAGTCTTCCACACGTACCTGGATCAGTTTGTAGTCATCTTCATTGATGATGTCGTGGTGTACTCGAAGACCATTGAGGAGCATGTTCAACATCTCCGCATTGTTCTGAGTGTACTCCGAGAAAAGAAGTTGTACGTGAAGCCGTCGAAGTGTGACTTCTGGATGCCGGAAGTGAAGTTTTTGGAACGCGTGATTTCCCAATCGGGAGTTGCGGTGGATCCCAGAAAGGTGGGAGCTGTGTTGAACTGGGAACGACCAACGTCAGTCACTGAAATCAGAAGTTTTCTAAGTCTAGCCGGTTACTACAGGAAGTTTATCGAAGGATTCTCACAATTGGTTCTTCCACTTACTCGGTTAACTCGTAAGGGTCAACCTTTTACGCGGGATGCCGATTGTGAATAATGTTTTCAAGATTTGAAGGTTCGGTTGACTTCTGCTCCAATCCATATTCTTCCAGATCCGTCTTTGCAATTCCAAATTTACAGCGATGCTTCTGTGAAGGGTTTAGGATGTGTTCTTGTGCAGAATCAACAAGAGGTAGCATATGCGTTCAGGCAATTAAAGATTCATGAGGAGAATTATCCAACTCATGATTTGGAATTGGCAGCTATTGTGTATGCACTGAAGATTTGGAGACGTTACCTGTAAGGGTCTCGTTTTGATGTCTTTAGTGGTCACAAGAGTTTAAAGTATCTGTTTGATCATAAAGAATTGAATAACAGGCGAAGGAGATGGGTTGAATTCCTGAAGGATTATAAACTCGTGTTGAATTAGCATTCAAGAGAGGCCAATGTTGTAACGGATGCGCTGAGTAGGGGATCCATTTACATGGCAGAGTTAATGATGCAAGAAATGGAATTGTTAGAGTCTTTTAGATCTAAGTTGGAGTACATCCATAAGTTTCCACTTTGGTGGCAAGGTGTTAGTTTGTTAACCTCTCCTTGGTGAAGGTTAACAATAAGATTGTCTTACGAGATTCCGTTTGACAAGGCGAACGTGAATACGAATATGTAAGTGAGGTAACTGCTGACTATTTTCACGTTGCGAACAACCATCAAAGGATTAATTGATGGATCTGCTTGCAAGTGACTGAAATTTTCGAAGTGAAGCTTGGTGTGCGGCGTGATAGTTTTGAAAAATCATTTTTGTGAAAACCCGCATGCTAAAGTTAATTTTGGGAACGAATCAAGAGGCTAATAGGATCTGATTGAGGAAAATCATAGAAGGCGTGCTTAGGTTGAGGGGAAACTCAACGCTACTGGCTAATTCGGAAAGGGATTGGGTGCGTCGTAGATGAATATATTGTGAGGAAAGTTACAATAAAGGAAGAAGGGTTTTGCGTTCTGTCTGATAGTTGTTTTGAGAACAACTGATATGATTCTCATTACTTCCGAAATTAATCGATGTTCCCACGGTTTATTTCTACGTTTAAGATAATCGTTTCTGGTAAATCCTCATTCCATCTTTTTGAAAAGTTCTATCTCGAAATCCCAAGGGCGAGTCAGGAAGTTTCACAGATGACTTTTCCGTCACATTTTTCAATGTGTATGAGAACTCTTATGGATTTTAGAAAATTTGTTGAGAACGTGTTTACACCCTTCGAGGAAATCGTGTTTGTTTTTACCTCTACCGAGGAGTACCAGTTTGTGGATCTCATTTTCAACCTGTATGTCTATCAAGTGTCTTATATTACACCCTTTGATTTAGATTAATCAAAGTTGGGGAGTAAACGAGGATAATTGGAATGAAGCTTCGGAAGTGTTTTCAAACGCGGTGCCGAGCCGATGTAGGCGAATGATGAGTTTCTCGTGTAGATGCGTGACCAGAGAGTTCGTATCAAGGTAGTAGTGGATCATACTTGGAGATTGATGTGCCAACTTGGGAAGAGTTCCTACCCTCATTTCGTTAATTCAAGATTGTGCTCCAGCAACTTAAGACCTTTCTGAGAATGTCGATTCTCGGTTAGTCGGATGAAAGACTTAACGAAATTTTGAGGACAAAATTCTTTCAAGTTGGGGAGAATGTAACATCCCCAAAATAATTAACCGAATTATTTGGATGTTAACCCAATTGAATTAATTTAGTACTTGACGGGTAAATTTATTGAGTGCTAAAATTATTTATTTGTTGTCATCGGATCGTTAACCGGATAATACGGGTCAAGGAAGTTTTGGAATCGAAATAAGAGATTTAGATCACTATGATAATTGGACCACGTTACCACCTATATATTAAATATATATATATATATATATATATATATATATATATATATATATATATATATATATATATATATATATATGTATACGTGTGTGCGTGTGAGTGAAGAGAAGAAAAGAATTAATTAAAAGAAAGGAAGAAAAGAAAGAAAGCAGCGAGAGAAGAGAAACAGAGAGAATGAGAGAAAAGAAAAGAAAAGAGAAAGAAAGGGTGAGGAGGAAGAAGAGGAAAAAGGAAGGGTTCACACTCATCAAAACGACTTCCTTCCAACACGAAAAGCGTTCAGCGTTACTTCCTCTTCGTTTTGGTACCAAAATCTTCATCATCAACTCACTCTCCTCAAATCCACCATTTTCGATTTAGAGCTCTAAAGTGAGGTTTCGATGGTTGAAGCTCAAGGATAGCTTGGGATGGTGGTTGGCGCGAACCCACGGATGATGGATCGTTGATTGGAAGCTAGTTGGGTGATTTGGGGTTGAAAATCAAATTGAGGGTTTTGTGTGAATAGTGCTTCATGAGGAGGAAGATGATGAATAGTATCCATGGAGAATCTCGGGGAATTCGGTCAAAAAGATGTCATGGGATGGAGCGGAAAGATTGGAAGCGCACTTGGGCGTCGCCGGAGCGTGGAGCGGATTCGGGGAGCGTTCGTGCGGTTATGTCAGAAAAACGTTTTCACGGAAAGTCTCGGTGTTTCGTGATTTTCATCACGATAGGTGAGTTCTCCTCACGTTTAGGATTTTACGTTTCGAATTTATTGATTAACTGCTTTATCGCTTTCGCTGGACTGGAATATTGTTTGGTGATTGAGTTTGAGAGATTTTGGGTCAAAAACCAATATTTGGAAAATACGTCGCGTGTGATAAACTTCGATTTGATTGATGATTTGATGATGAACATTGTTGTTTGAATATGTTTTTGGACTGTTTTTATGTTGGGACTGGACTGGAACAGGTATCGGAATTGGTCGGAACGACGAAAAAGGGATAAAATCCACTGCTGTCAAAAGCGCACGACCCGTGCGTCTCAGGCGCACGGACCGTGCGTGTCTTTCTGTTTCTGTTCTCAAAAATGCATTACAGGGCGCACGACCCGTGTGTGTGGGAGCACGGACCGTGCGCAGTGTTCTGTCCAAATTTTCCAAAAGTACCCAAAACGATTCCGATCGATTCCAATCCTCTTCTAATCGTTTCCTAACCCTTCTATAATGACATTAGGCTTATAATGCCATGATTTTGGGTATGTTTCAAAAGGGTTTTATAAAATACTTTTGATGTTGAAATCTTTTCGAAAAACCGAATGATAGCACACGCGTGCGGATATGTTTATTAATAATAAAGCGGACTATGAGTCCTACGTGGTACGGTAACTGACGCGGGATGATTAATATTTAATTGTCTAAACCGGTCTACGATTCACGATATATGTATTATATCGACTATGGGAAACGGCCCGATGCGGGTGTTATGTTCAATATTGGTCTGAATGTAAATGAACTAAATGTTCATATGATTGTAGATATATATATATATATATATATATATATATATATATATATATATATATATATATTATATCGAGTTTGGGTGACGACCCATGTTGACATACTAGGCGGGGAAGTCATGAACCCTTACCCTAGGCTCTGTGCCATTAGGAAACACTATTGGTAATGGGGTTCGCCGGGATTAGCAAGTGGATTGCGGTCGGTGTTGTGTCAAAAGTTTGTACTACGTTCATCGGGATTAGCAAGTGGATTGCGGTCGGTGGTACGTAGAAAGGCCTAGGATATTAGTTCATCGGGATTAGCAAGTGGATTGCGGTCGGTGTCCTACTAGATCGAAGCCTTATTGTATGATTCACCGGGATTAGCAAGTGGATTGCGGTCGGTGTTGTGTCAAAAGTTTGTACTACGTTCATCGGGATTAGCAAGTGGATTGCGGTCGGTGGTACGTAGAAAGGCCTAGGATATTAGTTCATCGGGATTAGCAAGTGGATTGCGGTCGGTGTCCTACTAGATCGAAGCCTTATTGTATGATTCACCGAGATTAGCAAGTGGATTGCGGTCGATGGTACGTAGAAAGGCCTAGGATATTAGTTCATCGGGATTAGCAAGTGGATTGCGGTCGGTGTCCTACTAGATCGAAGCCTTATTGTATGATTCACCGGGATTAGCAAGTGGATTGCGGTCGGTGTTGTGTCAAACCTTAAAAATGTTTTAAATGGACCGAGAGTGTTAGTAGGGGTCTCGGTAGAACTCACTGAGATTGTATCTCATTGTTTATATGTTGTGGTTTTACAGATAAACAGGGAAAGTGGAGATCCAAGAGGCACGAGTAGGTGGTACTCGGATGGTTGCTGAAGACTTAGCTTTTATGCTTAAGTTATGTTTTCCCTTGTTAGTTATGTATCGCGGCATTATGACTTTAACTGTTGTAAAAGTTATGTATTTATTTCCGCTTTCTTGTGCGATATTGAACAATGTATTTCACTGATGGTTTATGGTCTTATTTATGTTTAAGACTGTTCTGTTGTTATTCAGTGAAAATTTTATTGTGGTGTTCGGTATTTAAACAGGAAATATATCTCTGATGTTTTAGGAATGGTGCACTTGGGTATTTTTACTCGATAAAAATACCGGGGTGTTACACATACTAAGAAGAATCATAACTAAAGGAAGTAAAAGACTCTAGCATCGAAGTCCGACTAGGTCGAACAGCTCTGATACCAACTGTAACACCCCCGGTATTTCTAATAAGTAGAAATACCTAAGTGTACCAACTGTAACACATCACAGATATTATTTCCTGTTTAGATATTGAACCCCACTATAAATTTTTCGCTGAATTATACCAAAACAGTTTTAAACATAGTTAAAACCACAATGGTTCCCTGACCATCAACATCAGCTACATTTAGTGTTCAATATCATACAAGAAAGCACGGAAATAAGTACATAACTTTTACAACAGTTAAAGTCATAATGTCGTGATACAAGACAACAAAGGAAACATAAGCTTAATCATAAAAGCTAAGTCTTTGGCGACTCCCCGAGCATAAACCTACTCATGCCTCTTTGATCTCCTCTTTCCCTGTTTCTCTGTAAAACAACAACATATAAACAATGAGATACAATCTCAGTGAGTTCTACCGAGACCCCTAACAACGCTCTCGGTTCAATTAAGAATCCTATTTAACTTAACACGACACCGACTGCAAATCCAGTGCTAATCCCGGTGAACCGTATTATAGGACTTTCTTTCATTCGTGGTTTAATTTATAACCACGTGCATTTTAATTCAACACGACACCGACTGCAAATCCAGTGCTAATCCCGGTGAACCGTGTTATGACTCAGTACCACACCGACTGCAAATCCCGTGCTAATCCCGGTGTATCGTACAGTACGACACCGACAGCAAATCCTGTGCTAATCCCGGTGAACCGTACACCAAAACTTTTAACATAACACCGACTGCAAATCCTGTGCTAATTCCAATGAAACCCCTTACCAATAGTACTTTCCCTAATGGTATACGGGACTAGGTTTAAGGATCATGACTTCCCCGCCTAGTATGTTAACCTCGTGGGTCCGTGCGCCTGGGACGCACGGGTCGTGCGCTTTTAACAACACTCTGTTTTTATCCCGTTTCGCATTTTTCGTCATTCCGATCAATTCTGATACCCGTCTCAGTCCAATCCCAACATTAAAACAGTCCAAAAACATATTCAAACAACAATGATCATCATCAAATCATCAATCACAAACACAAACGTAAACAATTTATCGTTTATGTCAAAATACGTTAATTTTCAAATAACGGTTTTCAAAACTCAAATTCGATATTTCGAAATACTCAATGCAAACTTAAACGTGACTAAAACTCACTCTTGACGCGAGAGAAACGGTTTAAACCGAAATTCCTGTCATACCCCAATTTTGTCCGGCTTAGGTCAAAACCCTAATTTCCACAAAAAAATAAATAAATTGAAGAGCGAAGAGCCTTATGCACTGCATTTCGGATCCTAGAAGGCATTCCAAGGTTCTTGAAATCATTTTTAGGGTTGGAACGCATTTTCCGGGCAAATTAGGGTTTTAGAGCCAAAAAGGGTATTTTTGTCAATTATAACGGTTTTTTTTTTCTCGCTTTCAAAAAGGCTCAAAAATATGTATAATTAAAAATAGAAATCTGAAATCAAAATATAAAAATGAATAACAAAATAATATTGGATGTTTATTGTATTTTTAGAATTAGGGCTAATTCCTTTTTAGGTGTTTTTGCTTTTATCCATTTTTGGCCAAAGTAAGCACCAATTTCACAAGCAAACAACCTCCCTCACTCCACCCTCATGCTCCACGCCTCCCCTCACTTCAGCCCCCATCAAGTGCACATCACAAAAAAGCCTTTCATCATGACAAGCACACCTTTGAGTCCAATAACATTCAATACACAACATATTTTTACCTTCCTTCTCTCTACACCACTAAATACACACTAATTTCTTCACCTCCTTCACTCCATCCTCATGCTCCACGCCTCCCTTCACTTCAGCCCCCATCAAGTGCACATCACAAAAAAGCCTTTCATCATGACAAGCACACCTTTGAGTCCAATAACATTCAATACACAACATATTTTTACCTTCCTTCTCTCTACACCACTAAATACACACTAATTTCTTCACCTTCTTCACTCCATCCTCATGCTCCACGCCTCCCTTCACTTCAGCCCCCATCAAGTGCACATCACCAAAAAGCCTTTCATCATGACAAGCACACCTTTGAATCCAATAACATTCAATACATAACATATTTTTACCTTCTTTCTCTCTACACCACTAAATACACACTAATTTCTTTATTTCCCTCTCACAACCTTAAACCCATTAGATCTTTGGCCTCCCAAGGATTTGAAGAAGAACAACTCACTTCTCTCCTCTAAAAAAAAAAAAGGAAGAAGGCCGTAGCCCCTCTCCTCTCCCTCACTTCCTCTTGTTTTTCTTTCATCTCAAAGGAACCTTCCCATTTTCTCCTACACCAAAAACCCTAACAAACAATTCACCTCATTTGCATCCCTCTTTCACATACTCCCTCCATTTCTCATTCAAAGTTCAAGCATCATCATTAAGTAGGTACTTCTTTGAAGGATATTGGAGTTTTGTTGATTTGTGTCTAGCTTCATCTTCTCATCTCACTTTCTAGCTCAAAGCTAAGGTAATCCTTAAAACCTTGCATCATCTTTGAGTATTTCCTCAAAAATATAAAAAGCATTCATCTTATCATCTTCATATTCTCATATTGTTGATTGTTGTTGGTGAGAGGTGTCATAAGCACTTTGACAAGCACTTAGGGAGGCTTGGGTGCTTATGGTGCTTCTCACCCTTTAATAAATGTTGATTTGTGTTGATCTTAGTCCTTGCCTTTGATGAAATAAAATGTGGTTTTATGGCATGTTGTATTTCGCATACTCTCATAAAAATGTGATTTACTAGTTGTTGTTGTGTTTTCTCACATTTCCTTGCATATTCACTCATGTTTGCATAATTTTCACAAAATAAGAAACCCATTTCAAGCATGATAACATTCGGCCATGGGCCTAGGTTTAGGGTTCTTGAATGCTTTTGTTTATTTCATGATTTGGGGATGAATAATAGTTGATTTAGGGTATGTATGCTCCTAGGCTTTAACATAAAAAATTAGGGTTTGGGTTTGCCTTAATATACTTGTTTTGTTGATGATTGGCAAGGTGATTCACACTTGTGCACTTGTGCACTTGTGCATTCAATCTTAAGTGTGAGGATTGACCAAAGTGATTCAACATTCTTTGATACTTTGGTTGCTAAATAATTTGCTTGCTTATGCTTGCCTATGATCATGATTGAGGCAACTCTTTTCCTTAAGCTAACAATTTCATTGTCCACTCTCATATAAGAATATCATCAACACTTAGATAGGTCAATTCCATACATTGCATCTTCCACTAGATGTGCATTTAGATCCCCTTGCGTTTTGTAGAAATATTTGAGTATGGTTCTCGCCTAGCATCTTCCACTAGATGTGCATTTAGGTTCAATCTTGCCCACTCTTGTATTTTTGCTTAACGCCCAATTCAAGTTCCTTCTTTGCCTATTTATGTGTTGTGGTCTAACATGTGTAGTCTAGGCTAATATTTGCTCAAGAATTCAAATGAGATTGTTATTTGCCTAAGGATTCGATTTGCATTCATCGCTTTCTTTTCTAAATGGCCTAGCATGAAAATGGTGACTAGTGACAATCACCCATAACCTTTGTTAGTTTGGTTGTCCTAAGAGCCTAAATTTCAAAAAAAGGATGTTTTCATATGCATAAGCTACTAGTGATAATCACCCATAACCTTTGTTAGTTTGATTATCATGAACGCTTTCGATTTCAAAAGATATTTTCCTAAGCATCGAAGTCATAGCAAGTGCTAGTGATGGCCACCCATAACCTTTGTTGGTTTGGTCATCATGGAGGCTTTCATTTTTCAAAAGAGATTTCTACATGCACTTAAGTGGGTTCTAGTAATGGTCACCCATAACCTTTGTTAGTTTGACCATTATGAACGCCCTCCACTTTTCAAAACCAAAGCAAAAAGACTTTCATTTTCAAGGCTCGTTAGAACTACGTCGCTTTGATTCCCATTTGGGATACGTAGGAGCGAGTCACATTCTCGTCAAGCGCAACTATAAAAAGTTTAACATTTGCATAACGAAAAGAAAAGAGTCATCTTCATGACAAAAAAGAATCATTTTCGCAAACCAAGATCATTTTCAGAACAAAAACATTTTCCTTTCTAAAATCATTTTCAACCCATTGTCGCTAGTGGCTAATCAGAACTTTTGTTCGTCTAGCCATTGGCGGCGATGTCTTTTCCCAAAAGAATGACAAATGATGATCCATCATAACCTTTGTTAGTTTGATCATCGTGCAAACCAATCTCTTTCGAAAATCACCTTCAAAAAAAGATAATAAAAAAACGAGTTGTTATTGATAGTCTATCAGAACCTTTGTTCGTTTGACTAGCGGTACAACTCTCTTTTTGAGTATTTAGTGGTGATTCATCATAGCCTCTGCTAGTTTAATCATTCGCTAATGCTCGTCCTATTTCGAAAGCTCACTAAAAAAGATAAAAAACAAAAAAAAAACTTTTCAAAAAGACAAAGAAGAACTACGTAGCTTTGAGTTCTCCGTCGCACCGGGAGATACGTAGGAGCGGGCCACGTCCCGTCAAGCGTTTTTTTCCTAAAAACCCATTTTCCCCCTTCTTTTCATAATAAATAAAATGTTTTCATTAAGAATTTTTCAATAAGGAGTAGAGAGGCAAAATTAAGTATTTTCAAGTCAATACACTAAAACCACACATTTAATTAAAGGTTCCCTCTCAGTAGAGAGGACGTATGGGGTGCTAACACCTTCCCTGCGCGTAACCGACCCCCGAACCCTATTCTCTAGTTTCGCAAGACCAATCGCTTTCCAAAAAAGGTTTTCCTAATATTTTCCTTAATAAATATTGGTGGCGGCTTCATTGTCTTAGGAAAAGTTATGAACGAGGAAGGTTCTCCCTCGGGGACTTTTTCGGGCGCAACAGCTGGCGACTTCACTGGGGACTAAAAAACATTTTTCGAAAGTGGGTCAAGCCTAATTAATTAAGTGTGTGGTTGGTGTGATTGATTTGAAAATCTTGTTTTGCCTCTATTCTTCTTCTTTTTCATAAGCATGTTGCATCCATATGCATTCTTCTTCTATGTTTGCTTTTGTTTAAAATAATAGATAGTTACTTCTTTGCTTAAATGCTTAATTCCCTCATGCATAGTTCCCCTCTCTTGCCATGTCCCCTTCTTCTTTGCTCGCTTTCTTGAGGTAAGTAGTGCATTGTTGTCGGCACCCTAGATTAGTTGTATTTGATTGGTATTGAACCCTAGGGTAGACGACTTGTTATTGCTTTCTATTGTCTGGACTGTTCAGGATTTTCATTTGCAGGTGGGGTAGTTTTTTAAGGAAATGCCCTTCGCACACACCCACTTGTACCTTGAGGCTATATGATTAGAGAAAGAGACCATAACCCAGGTCTATTAGGATACCATAGGATGAGTGGATTCGAGTAGTGGGAGCCCATCAGGACCTTTGTCCGTTTGGCTACTCGCGAAAGTTTCAATCAGAGTTGTGCTCTTTTATGATGCTTCGTATCTAGCAGTTTGCTGCATTTACAGGGATTTTCATGAGAGGGACTGTGGCTTTGATGACCTTTGTGAGGGTGTGAATAGAGCTACATGAGAAGATTATCCCTAAAGTGCCTTAGATCATAGGTTCTACCCCCTTTTAGGTCACAAGGGCTTCCCAAATTGTGAGCTGCATTGTTGCATTTCGTCCAGTTAATTTTTCCCTCAAAGATTTTCGAAAATAAAAAAGATATGATTTTCCCTTAAACACCTATATGAGGTGGCATATAGTGTGAAAGTTTTCTAAATTCCGCCTGTGAATACCCTCCTTATGCAGAAACCTCAAAAAAAAAAGTATCTTGAATCCTGCATCATTGCATCATTACATCATTGCGTCATTCACATGTTATTTGCATTAAATAAAGTTCCAGTTTTGAAAAAAATTATTCGTCTTGCATTTCATTTCGTTGCATAAAAATGAAAAAAACAATTATCATCTTCATCGCTTAAGCATTTCGTTTATAATCAAAGAAGAGGAAAAAGCTCCTCGCCAAGTTCGTCCAAAATATGGCATTCATGCATGAGCATTATTTCAAAAAAGACCCAGTAGAACTACCTAAGCTTTGATTCCTCATTACAATGGGGATACGTAGGAGCGGGTCATACCCCGTCAAGCACATTTTTCTAAAACCTTTTTTCCAATAAATCATTTGCATCTCCAAATAATTTTCAAAATCATGTTCCAAAACTAAAAAACAAAAAAGAAAATCATTGTGAGTATCATGCATTTCATTGCACAAAAAATGAAAACAAGAAAGCATCTCATTCATAATCATGAATAAAAATCATCATCAAATTTATTCAAAATGTAGCATTCATGCACCATTTCATTAACCTCATCACTTTGGTTCAAATACATCATTCCTCCATACATGCATCTTTCAAAAAAGTAAGGGGCATTGGCATTTCATACCTTGCCTTGCCTCTAAGAAAAAAACCATCATCATCATTCCTGCATCTTTCACTATTCGAAAGAAAAAGGGGGCATCGGCATTTCATATCTTGTCTTGCCTCTATAAAAATCATTTTGAAAAGAAGCAGCATTCTTGTATCATTCATCATCCAAGGATGCATTGGCATTTCATATTCCGTCTTGCATAAAAAGAAAGCATCAAAAAAAAAACTTTTAGAATAATCATACTTTTCAAGTGAATATGCTTTCATGCATTTCATTTTCATCATGTATACATCATAATGTTTTCATCCATGCATTGCATACAACAAAAATGTTGTGATGAGAGACGAGATGTTCTTGCAAGGTAATCTTTCCTTTTTGGAAAAGTTTACCATCACTCATTTGCAAACTCAAGGTGTTCCTAGGCACTCAGTTTTTTCACATCAATAGCTCATTTGTATTTCCTTCAACAAAAAAAAGACATTACATCTCATCCATTCCATGATAAAAAACTGAAACAGTTCATCAAAAAAAAAACAAAAAAAAGGGTTTTCATATCACGTTTTAACCAATGTTAATTCTCTGTGAAGCGTTCTTCTAGTAAGCATGCATGCCACGTGCAGTTTCTCTTGTTTGAGTCAGTCAATCTCCTTCATTTATCATTGTTCCCCATTCGAGGCTAATCCCGCCCCGTCCACCCCTAAAGTGCATATTCTCTCCCATCAGTGCATACTTGACTTTTGGTTCATTCCCACTAACACTTCAAGTCCTCCATGCTGGGGCAATTCTGTGATCACTAATTTTCCTTGTCGGTATCATTTTTCTTTAGTGCAAGTCTTTCTAAAAAATATATATATATATAATAAATAAAAAAAGATAAAATAAGCTCGCTAGGTTGAAAACCCGCAAAGGGCGGCCTAGGCAAAAAAGAGCGCCCGGTGGATTGAAAACTCGCAAAGAGCGGTCCAGGCAAAAATTAGGGCACAAAAAAGGGGGAAAATAAAAGAGCAAACACATGAAGATAGATAAATTATTGTTCTAAAGTTAAGCCTTATAGAAATAAGCAATCGGGATTTGAAATGAAGTTTGGGCATCTCCTCAAAAACCCCAAAATCCCAGAAAGTCCATTTCCTACCCACCTTGAGCCAAGAAAAACCAAAATCCAAAAATCACCCTAGACAAGGATCACCCCAAATAAAAAAAACAGTGCATCACTTTTTATCAGCTCACCCGAGTCAAAGAATCATAAAACAAAAAAGAAGAAAAAAAAACGGGGGGGGGGGGGGGGGAAAGAGAAAATCAAAAAAAAGGGGATTCAAAAATAAAAATCCCAAAACAAAAGAAAATACAAAAGAAATGTGAGTGGTGAGCTGGTACATGTTACCACAAAATACAAGAGATCCTTGTCTAAATAAACCTTCAAACACTTCATCATTCCAACACCTGGTTCCATAAACCTTCAAACACTTCCTTTGGCCTCAACATCAAACCCCTTAGTCATTCTACCATGAGACACGAATTTGCTTTAACAGAGCCCAAACAAGCCCAATAACCATCTTCCTCATAGACCATTAACCGTCAATCAACGCCGAACAAAACTCATCCTCCCATTAGCCTCAAACACTTCATTAAGCCCAACCCTCCTTCCTCCACAAAACACCACAATCCCGAAAAGTCCATTCCGATCAATGACCGGTTGCTTTTGTTCTCTCAAATTCTAATCTTAGGACGAACAAGCTTATCTATGTACAATGTGTTTGCTCAAAAGAAAAACAAACGATCAGAAAAAAGAAAGCTGATCAAAAAAGAATAAACCCTCAGAAAAAAGAGAACTGAGGAAACAAAAACGGACAGTCAGAAAAAGAAAGCTGACAAAATAAAAAAGAGGGACTTGCACTCCAAAACACATTCAAGATGCATTAAAACAAGGTTTAGTGATCACCAGGTAAGGATTCTTTCGCACCAAAAGTCAAGACATCAGTAGAGAACCAAAGATTTGCACTGAGAATACCACTCAGACCCAAAAGTTGGGGCATTCTCTTCACCACCCACACACCCTAGTCTTGGGAAAGTCTGTTCAATGCCCATCCCATGTCACTCCAGTTGTCAATGTCATTCTAAAGTGGGGCAAATGCATTCCCATTCCTTCACCTCATTCATTCCCATAAAAACCTCACCGGGGCAATCTCTCAACTCACTATCCTAAACAAGACCTTGTCACTCTGATTGGGACAGCTTTGTCCTTGTTATGACTGGGGCAACATCAAATTCTGTGGGTTGAAGCAAAACCCCTCTCATTCCAGCTTTCATCCCAAGAGCCGAAGCGTTCCCAATTCATCATCTTCTACACCCCTAGTTGTTGTCACCACTAGACAGGGGCAAGTTATTCACTCGTCAAAGACCTGAATTGGGGCAATCTTGTATCTCTTGGTCCCTCATAAGCTTCGGCAATAACCATGTCTGTCATTCCTTCATTTGCCATAAACGTCCATGCCATAAACCAATTCCAAGTTAACTGACTCATTCATTCACATTTGCACTCCTATGCATGCTTACTAGATAATGCTTCAAAGGAGAGAACACAAGTTGTTTACGTGATATCTAAAATTCAGTCATCATGGAAAGAAAGAGAAAACAAGTGAGGTTGTTTGTAAATAAAAACCTTGAGAACACCAGAGTTTGAATCAAATTCAATTTTTCAACAGAATGGTCAATAATCATCTCAAGTCCTTGCATTCAAAGTCTCGCATCTCATCATCACAAAAATGTTTACCTCATGCACCTAGGCATTTCAATCTATTCATTATGGCATATGCATCGAAGCATTACATTTGCATCTTCACACTTTGCGCATTCATCACATAGCAAAAGAAAAACGCTCCACTTGCATTTCATAGAGGAAAATAGTAAAGAAGAAAAGGCAGAAATCTTTTCATTGCATTGGCATCATATTAACGTTAGCATTTCCATAAAAGAAAAAGAACAAAAATCATTGCATCAAACATCAGAGCATTGCATCATATTAATGTTTGCATTTCATAGAAGAAGCAAAAAGAAACAAACAGAAGTTAGAACAGGAGCATTCCATTCATCAAAGCATCAATCACCGCATACACTTGCATTCAAACATCCAAGCATTATGTTGATATTTGCATTTCATAAACTACAAAGAAGAAGCAAATACAAAAGAACAAAAGCATTCCATAATATTCCAGACATCAATCATGGCATATGTTTGCATTACATGTGTCATTCATTGCATTGCTAAGCAAAATGCGGACGAACACAAGATGTTAATCCTCATGCCTAGTCCCAAGAATCAGCACTTCAAGTGTCAGTCTTCAATCTAATTCTCAAGATAGTCATCCTGGACTTGTCAGTCTCAAAATCTCATTCTCAGTCGCTCCTTTAGTTCAAAGTTCAAATGCTCTTTCAGTTTGGGGTTCATTCGCTCCTTCAGTTCGGAGTTCAAATGTCCTCAGGTCCCAAGTGATTCATTAAAAGCACGCTAAGTGTTCATTTACTGCTTTCTCATCAGCACGCAAAGTGTTCATTTACTGCTTTCTTTCTAGCAAACCCAGCATTCATCATCACTGCATCAGACATCAAATCAATTTTCAAAATACAAAATCATTTTCAATAAATAGGAGACTATGTCGAATGTACATTCGAAATAGTCATCACGATAGAATTGATCACCCAAGGAAGGAAAAGAACCAAAGATTCATCATCCCATCAAACATCAAAGCAATACAGTTGCATCACATCAATACTTGCATCTCATAGAAGAAAAGAAAGCTAAAGCATCCCATGTCATTCATCATTTCATGTTATTCAATATTCACATTTCATAGAAAAAAGGCAAAGAAGGAAAAGTTTTCCATTGCATGTCATCTGCCATTTCATCAAAACACAAGAGCATTACATATCATCAAACACCAAAACTTTGCATTCGCATACCCACGATTCTTAAAAGAGCAAAAAAAGAAGCCGAAAGAGAGAAAAGAGAAGAGCCAATAGAGCAACAAAAAGAAAAGAAAGAAGAGAAGCTGGAGAAAGAGAAAAAGGCATATAGGAACAGGAGAAAATCATGCACTCATCACACATAAAAAGAAAAAGAAAATCATGCATTACATACAGGCAGGAAAAGAAAAGGAAAATCATTGCATTCATCAAGCATATAAGAACAGTAGAAAATCATGCATTCATCCGACAAAGACAAAAGAAAAAAGAAATTCATTACATTCATCATAAGAAAAAAGAAAAACAGCAATCATGGCATTTTGCATTGCATGCATTTGTTCATTTTCAGCTGCAGGTACAAAGAGAGGATGAGCACTTCGGCGTTAACCCTCGCCCCCAGATTCCAGAAAATGCTCCCCCAGTTCAGAAAAGAAAAAAAAGAAAAGAGAGAAACAAAAAACAGGAAAAGAAAAAGAGAAAAGAAAAGAGAGCGCTCAGGCGCGCATTGCGGATTGGAGCCCAGAGAGATCATCGCTCCCTTCTGCCCAGGTCTCACATCGTGTACGAGCAACGCGATGGACCGCAGCCCCATGCAAGGCGCAACGGAATAGTTGTATCAAGCCTAAGATACAGTGGACGCCGTGCAATGATCTGTATATCAGTTCCGGAGCTGATAACGATCCCCCCGGTCGCTCGAAAAGGCCAACAGGAAGAGCGTGCTCCTCAAAGCCACGTGCAAACTCGGATTCGTCAAAAGTTCGTTTAAGGATTACAGGTTTTAGGCAGCCTGGGCAATTTACTGCTTTTTGCACGCCAAGTGCCCATTTTACCTTTTCTGTCTGCACGCCAAGTGCCCATTTTACCTTTTCTGTCTGCACGCCAAGTGCCCATTTTACTTTTCTGCCTGCACGCAAGTGCCCATTCTACCTTTTCTGTCTGCACGTCAGTGTTCATTTACTGTTTTCGCATCAATACGAAAGTGTCTATCTTTCCAAAAACAAAAAAAAGGGGGGGGGGGGAATTCGGGTTTCTCCAAATGGACAAAATTGGTATAATTTCTGAATTCTTTATTTCTATTTTACCTTCGAAATATGTCTCGCGCAATTCATATTTCTTGGTAAAATCCAAATAAAGAGGGGCAGCTGTCATACCCCAATTTTGTCCGGCTTAGGTCAAAACCCTAATTTCCACAAAAAAATAAATAAATTGAAGAGCGAAGAGCCTTATGCACTGCATTTCGGATCCTAGAAGGCATTCCAAGGTTCTTGAAATCATTTTTAGGGTTGGAACGCATTTTCCGGGCAAATTAGGGTTTTAGAGCCAAAAAGGGTATTTTGGTCAATTATAACGGTTTTTTTCTCGCTTTCAAAAAGGCTCAAAAATATGTATAATTAAAAATAGAAATCTGAAATCAAAATATAAAAATGAATAACAAAATAATATTGGATGTTTATTGTATTTTTAGAATTAGGGCTAATTCCTTTTTAGGTGTTTTTGCTTTTATCCATTTTTGGCCAAAGTAAGCACCAATTTCACAAGCAAACAACCTCCCTCACTCCACCCTCATGCTCCACGCCTCCCCTCACTTCAGCCCCCATCAAGTGCACATCACAAAAAAGCCTTTCATCATGACAAGCACACCTTTGAGTCCAATAACATTCAATACACAACATATTTTTACCTTCCTTCTCTCTACACCACTAAATACACACTAATTTCTTCACCTCCTTCACTCCATCCTCATGCTCCACGCCTCCCTTCACTTCAGCCCCCATCAAGTGCACATCACAAAAAAGCCTTTCATCATGACAAGCACACCTTTGAGTCCAATAACATTCAATACACAACATATTTTTACCTTCCTTCTCTCTACACCACTAAATACACACTAATTTCTTCACCTCCTTCACTCCATCCTCATGCTCCACGCCTCCCTTCACTTCAGCCCCCATCAAGTGCACATCACCAAAAAGCCTTTCATCATGACAAGCACACCTTTGAATCCAATAACATTCAATACACAACATATTTTTACCTTCTTTCTCTCTACACCACTAAATACACACTAATTTCTTTATTTCCCTCTCACAACCTTAAACCCATTAGATCTTTGGCCTCCCAAGGATTTGAAGAAGAACAACTCACTTCTCTCCTCTCAAAAAAAAAGGAAGAAGGCCGAAGCCCCTCTCCTCTCCCTCACTTCCTCTTGTTTTTCTTTCATCTCAAAGGAACCTTCCCATTTTCTCCTACACCAAAAACCCTAACAAACAACTCACCTCATTTGCATCCCTCTTTCACATACTCCCTCCATTTCTCATTCAAAGTTCAAGCATCATCATCAAGTAGGTACTTCTTTGAAGGATATTGGAATTTTGTTGATTTGTGTCTAGCTTCATCTTCTCATCTCACTTTCTAGCTCAAAGCTAAGGTAATCCTTAAAACCTTGCATCATCTTTGAGTATTTCCTCAAAAATATAAAAATCATTCATCTTATCATCTTCATATTCTCATATTGTTGATTGTTGTTGGTGAGAGGTGTCATAAGCACTTTGACAAGCACTTAGGGAGGCTTGGGTGCTTATGGTGCTTCTCACCCTTTAATAAATGTTGATTTGTGTTGATCTTAATCCTTGCCTTTCATGAAATAAAATGTGGTTTTATGGCATGTTGTATTTCGCATACTCTCATAAAAATGTGATTTACTAGTTGTTGTTGTGTTTTCTCACATTTCCTTGCATATTCACTCATGTTTGCATAATTTTCACAAAATAAGAAACCCATTTCAAGCATGATAACATTCGGCCATGGGCCTAGGTTTAGGGTTCTTGAATGCTTTTGTTTATTTCATGATTTGGGGATGAATAATAGTTGATTTAGGGTATGTATGCTCCTAGGCTTTAACATAAAAAATTAGGGTTTGGGTTTGCCTTAATAAACTTGTTTTGTTGATGATTGGCAAGGTGATTCACACTTGTGCACTTGTGCATTCAATCTTAAGTGTGAGGATTGACCAAAGTGATTCAACATTCTTTGATACTTTGGTTGCTAAATAATTTGCTTGCTTATGCTTGCCTATGATCATGATTGAGGCAACTCTTTTCCTTAAGCTAACAATTTCATTGTCCACTCTCATATAAGAATATCATCAACACTTGGATAGGTCAATTCCATACATTGCATCTTCCACTAGATGTGCATTTAGATCCCCTTGCGTTTTGTAGAAATATTTGAGTATGGTTCTCGCCTAGCATCTTCCACTAGATGTGCATTTAGGTTCAATCTTGCCCACTCTTGTATTTTTGCTTAACGCCCAATTCAAGTTCCTTCTTTGCCTATTTATGTGTTGTGGTCTTACATGTGTAGTCTAGGCTAATATTTGCTCAAGAATTCAAATGAGATTGTTATTTGCCTAAGGATTCGATTTGCATTCATCGCTTTCTTTTCTAAATGGCCTAGCATGAAAATGGTGACTAGTGACAATCACCCATAACCTTTGTTAGTTTGGTTGTCCTAAGAGCCTAAATTTCAAAAAAAGGATGTTTTCATATGCATAAGCTACTAGTGATAATCACCCATAACCTTTGTTAGTTTGATTATCATGAACGCTTTCGATTTCAAAAGATATTTTCCTAAGCATCGAAGTCATAGCAAGTGCTAGTGATGGCCACCCATAACCTTTGTTGGTTTGGTCATCATGGAGGCTTTCATTTTTCAAAAGAGATTTCTACATGCACTTAAGTGGGTTCTAGTAATGGTCACCCATAACCTTTGTTAGTTTGACCATTATGAACGCCCTCCACTTTTCAAAACCAAAGCAAAAAGACTTTCATTTTCAAGGCTCGTTAGAACTACGTCGCTTTGATTCCCATTTGGGATACGTATAGGAGCGAGTCACATTCTCGTCAAGCGCAACTATAAAAAGTTTAACATTTGCATAACGAAAAGAAAAGAGTCATCTCCATGACAAAAAAGAATCATTTTCGCAAACCAAGATCATTTTCAGAACAAAAACATTTTCCTTTCTAAAATCATTTTCAACCCATTGTCGCTAGTGGCTAATCAGAACTTTTGTTCGTCTAGCCATTGGCGGCGATGTCTTTTCCCAAAAGAATAACAAATGATGATCCATCATAACCTTTGTTAGTTTGATCATCGTGCAAACCAATCTCTTTCGAAAATCACCTTCAAAAAAAGATAATAAAAAAACGAGTTGTTATTGATAGTCTATCAGAACCTTTGTTCGTTTGACTAGCGGTACAACTCTCTTTTTGAGTATTTAGTGGTGATTCATCATAGCCTCTGCTAGTTTAATCATTCGCTAATGCTCGTCCAATTTCGAAAGCTCACTAAAAAAGATAAAAAACAAAAAAAAAAAACTTGGCTTAATTACAGTTTTGGTCCCCCTATTATGACCAACTCACGATTTTGGTCCCCAAAGTTTTAATTTGACGATTTTGATCCCCCTATTTTCCCAATTTGTAAAATCAAGGTCCCCCTTCTTAATTTGGTCAAAATTAAAACTGTATTTTGACTTTTATCCTTCGTGGCAGTCCACGTGGGGGGAGGGGGTTGAAGAGGAACAGTGCCATGTGGACTGCCACGTAGGATAAAAGTCAAAATACCGTTTTAATTTTGACCAAATTAAGAAGGGGGACCTTGATTTTACAAATTGGGAAAATAGGGGGATCAAAATCGTCAAATTAAAACTTTGGGGACCAAAATCGTGAGTTGGTCATATTAGGGGGACCAAAACTGTAATTAAGCCAAAAAACTTTTCAAAAAGACAAAGAAGAACTACGTAGCTTTGAGTTCTCCATCGCACCGGGAGATACGTAGGAGCGGGCCACGTCCCGTCAAGCGTTTTTTTCCTAAAAACCCATTTTTCCCCCTTCTTTTCATAATAAATAAAAGGTTTTCATTAAGAATTTTTCAATAAGGAGTAGAGAGGCAAAATTAAGTATTTTCAAGTCAATACACTAAAACCACACATTTAATTAAAGGTTCCCTCTCAGTAGAGAGGACGTATGGGGTGCTAACACCTTCCCTGCGCGTAACCGACCCCCGAACCCTATTCTCTAGTTTCGCAAGACCAATCGCGTTCCAAAAAAGGTTTTCCTAATATTTTCCTTAATAAATATTGGTGGCGGCTTCATTGTCTTAGGAAAAGTTGTGAACGAGGAAGGTTCTCCCTCGGGGACTTTTTCGGGCGCAACAATTCCAAAATCCCCAATTTCGACCTAAGAATCACCAACTCGTTCCGGACTCCGAATCGAACTTCAATCGGCATTCAATCCACCCCGGGTTTGCCTCTAATCACATTTAAACCATCAAAATCAACCCAAACTCGAAATCACTATTCATCTCTCTCAAATTCGAAATCAAGAGAAAGGGAAAAATAAGGGTGCGGGCTTACCTAGCTTGAGGAAACAAAATGGAATGGAGATGATAATGATCAAAACTTGGGGGGGGGGGAGTTTGGTTGATTCCTTCTCTTCTCTTCTTTCTTTTTCTTCTTTTCTCCTTTTTTCTCTTCTTGTTCTTTCCTTCGCTTCCCTTCTTTCTCTTTCTTATATATATGTACCTATAATATGTTTAAGTGGTAATATGGTCAGTTGACCATATTACCCTTAATTCCTTATTTCTTTCCCAAATCGCCCTCATTCTGTATTATCCGGTTAATGATCCTATGACAACCTATAATTAATTTTAGCCCTCAATAAATTTACCAATCAAGCACTAAAATAATTCAATTGGGGTAACATCCAAATAATTTGATTAATTAATTATTTTTTTGGGGATGTTACAAATCCCAACGCTTTCAACGAATGACTAATCTCCGCTCGCTACTTGCGGCAAGGATTTTGCTGGCCAGCCTCTGTTTTAACGTGTGTGGGAATCGAACCCGGGAGCAAACCGAATCGACCCCCACTACGTACCAAGGGTAGCCCGACCCTTTGGTATGATCTTGAATAAACATAAATAATTAATTCTAAAATATAAAATAGAAGATAGTTACTAATTCAACTTTAATATTGATATTTCTAAATAACCAAGTGAAGGCAAACATACTAATTGGTTCCCGCAGTGGACAAACTCGGTATTGGCCTGTGCGAAATTTGATCCTAAGCACGAGCGAAAATTAGTCTTTCGTTGAAAGCGTTGAGACACTCTGTGGGTAGCCAGCGATGATCCAAACCAAAAAAACATACTAGTTGGTGAGGAAAATTGTCCATAATTATGCTTCAAACGGTTTCCTCTAGTTTTTCCTTTAAGTCCTCACAACCTTCATCTTCCTCACTTAATGAAAGTCAAACTCAATCTTTTTCAAATAAAGTCTTCAAAGAATTTTTTTTTGAAGATATCAATCAAGAATTTGATAATTGGGAGATACAAAAATATCTCATAGAGATCTATACAAATCAGGAGGATCTTTCTTTTTAAAATCTAACATATAATCAAAATAGTTGAACAAAAATTCTGACTCCAAAAAGATGATGAAGAATTTCATCTAATTTCTAAAAAAAGTATCAAAAAACATAAAGCAAAAAGTTATAACTACATGCACATTGGAAGTGTTCAGGTAGGAATAAAACCTCTCACTAGAAGATCCCTAAATGTAGCGGTACTTTCCAAGGCATCACTAGTGCAAAAATGACATTAGAATTAGACATTTAAAGTCAGGCGCCCAGATGCCTGACTACATAGGTAGACACGGTGGCAAACTTGTAAATAAGTGGCAAAACTCGCGAGTATTAAGGTCAAGCGGATACACGCCTGACGTCTAAAGTGAAGAAATAGGGAAAAAATAAGACTTTAGAAGTCAGGCGTGTATCCGCCTGACTACATAAGTGACACGGTGGCAAACTTGTAATTAAGGGTGAATTTTTTTTCTTCTGTTCTAATACTTTAGACGTCAGGCGCGTGTATCCGCTTGACCTCTAAAGTCCAAAATACAAAAAAATAATTTTCACGAACCCTACCTTTTCGTTAAGCCTCTCATTCTCTCCTTCTCACCTTCTCACTCTCAATCTCAGAACCCTCTTCTCACTCTCTCTCGTCGTTCGCTGTTCGCCGTTCGCCTCCTCTCTCTCGTCGTTCGCCATTCGCCGTTCGCCTCCTCTCTCTCGTCGTTCGCCGTTCGCCTCCTCTCTCTCGTCGTTCGCCGTACGCCTCCTCTCTCTCGTCGTTCGCCGTTCGTCGTTCGCCTCCTCTCTCCTCACTCTGGCTCTCTTCTCTCTCACCTCTCACGGTCGCGTTTCTCCTCCTCTCTCCTCACTCTGGCTCTCTTCTCTCTCACCTCTCACGGTCGCGTTTCTCCTCCTCTCTCACAATCTCTCAGTCTCGATCTCTTCTCTCTTCTCGCTTCTACCCTCTTCTTCTTCTATATTTTCAGTCACCCACGCCAATGTTCCTCACTCTGGCTCTCTTCTCTCTCAGATTCGGTCACCCACGCTAAAAAACAGGTATTAATGTTTATTTTTGCTTCTAATTTGCAATAAAATAGATGTTAATCTGATTTTGTTTTTCTTTTGCTGTTAATAGGTTTTGATTCGGTCACCCACGCTAAAAAAGAGGTATTAATGCTTTTTTATTTCTGTTTCAGTTATTTTAGGGTTTTGATTTCTGTTTCAGTTAGTTTAGGGTTTTGATTTCTGTTTCAGTTAGTTTAGGGTTTTGATTTCTGTTTCAGTTAGTTTAGTTAATAGGTTTTGACGTCTAAGTGAAAAGTAGAGAATAATTTACAATTACCAACACTAGTTGTTGTTTCTCTCTTGTTCAGACAAAAAAAGGTTTAAGTATAAGCCTCACCAGATAAATGCCCCTATCGATGAAAGCCTTTAATTTTTTTATATATTTAGTATATAGTATATGGTGAATGAATGGAGGAAAATTAAGGTTCCCCCTAAGTTAAGTATACAAGTGGATATATTTACAGGATCAGTCAAAATAATGCAGCTCCAACCAGCTGCATTCCCTTCCTACGATGTGTTCCTTCCTTTCCTCTAGCAGAACTTGACTTTGAACTGTTCTCTTTTTACTGCATACTGAGTTTGCTAACTATTTTCTGTCCCTTTCAGGTTTCTCAAATGGACATCTACAGCCTGGGCAGGTAATGAGCTATACCTAGCTTGTATGTTATGCAATTTGTCAACTTAAGAGCCAACCAAAAATGTTTCATTAAAGCAACTTCGTTTGGTATGCTTGGAGTTGCTGCCTTTTAAACCAACCATAATTGAAACAATGCCATTCTTATGCATCCATTTGAGAAATTGCTAATCTTTCTTTGCAATATGAAATCGGGCTGGAAAGTTTATTAGAATTGTAGAAAGCCCCTGTTGAATTTCTTTTCTTACTCATTAAACTGGGATGTTTTAGACCTCCAGTCCTTAACACACCCTTCAAAATGATTTATCTCATTCTCATGTTTACTATTTCAAACAAATTAGTCTTAAACACAATTTTAACCTAACTTGTATGTCCAGATCAATGAAAAATCCCTCCAGAGGTGGCTTGATGAGGAGCTGGAGGTCATGGTACATGTGCATGAAGTTCGTGCTGAGTTTGACAAACAAAACCAAGTGTATGTGATCAAAAAAATTCCCTCATTTTCTCCTAGAGTACAATATTAATATATCACATTTCAAAACTATCTTTTTACTATTTATGATTTATTATTTGAATATTATATTTAGTCATGCTGCACTGGAAGAAGAATTGGATTTCCTGAAACACCTGGATCAGTTTTCAGATAGGCAGAATATCCCCACAGTAAACAGCCGATATACAAGGTAGAACTTTTTTATGCATGTGTATCCGCAGGGTGTGTTTCTATTGCTATTTAGGAGTAAATTATTATTTCTTAAACTTATTTTTTCTCGTTTTTCCATTTGTTAGACTGCTATGCATGTCGCCAGATGCAAAAGTTGCGAGAATAACTTCTCTTGAGAACATGCTGGCCATGTCTTCAGCTGCTTTGAAAGCAATGACTTCCCAACTTACTGAGGCAGAAGAAAGGGAACGTACGTTGAATAACCGAGGACGTTGGAATCAGTTTCGCTCAATCGGAGAGGCAAAGAATGTGCTTCAGTATTTGTTCCATGCTACAGCAGAAGCAAGGTGCTCCCAGTATTTGCACAATTTAAATTGAATTTTGACATGGGCCATCTACATGGAGGAACAAAACAATAACGAAATCTTCATATAGAAGATGAAAAATTGGCTTCAAAAACATGTCATGACTTGTTAATTAGCAGTTTTTAGTTTAATGTGCCACTGCCAAGTTGATTGAGTTTTTCTTGTCTCTTCCCTTTTAAATTGATCTGTTCTCTTTATTCTCCCCCGCCACTCTGTTTTTTAAAACTATTTTTTTCCCTTCCTTCCAGGTCAAGTCAAAGCGGCATAGGTGGCACAAAAAAGTTTTGAAGACCAGAGACCCAATTATTGTTTCTACCGGATGGAGGCGTTACCAGACAACCCCAATTTATTCCATGGAGGATCGCAATGGAAGGCAGTGTATGCTAAAATACACTCCAGAACACATGCATTGCCTTGCTATGTTTTGGGGCCCTCTTGCACCTCCCAACACTGGAATAGTTGCTGTTCAGAATTTATCAAACAATCAGGTCAGGCAGCACATTCTTTTCTTTTGTTAAATAGCCTTCCTTCAAGTCCTCTCAGAATGTGGATGCTATTTTTGTACTTTATTATTTTTTCCAATAGTTTTGCTCAGTGCCTAAAAGGTTGTGTTTGATTTCTCAGGCAACATTTAGGATTACTGCAACTGCAGTTGTACTTGAGTTTAACCATGCTGCAAAGATAGTGAAGAAAATCAAATTGGTTGGTTACCCATGCAAGATATTCAACAAGACAGCACTTACCAAGGATATGTTTACTTCAGATCTTGAAGTAGCTCGGTTTGAAGGTGCGGCTATTCGAACAGTCAGTGGGATAAGGGGGCAGGTCAAGAAGGTATGTGATTCGTCACTCCGAGACAGTTAAACTGATGATATGTCCTCTTAGTGCCAATTGAATACCTATATTTTCCATGTATTTTGTACTAAGTTATTTTTTAATGCAGGCTGCAAAAGAAGAAATAGGCAACGAGCCAAAAAGGAAGGGTGGGCAAGCCAAAGAAGGAATTGCTAGGTGTACTTGCATGATGTCTCACATTTTTCTTAACAATAATTACGATAAGCTAAATCATCTGGTGGAAATTCATACACTAAAGAATAATTGATAGTTAATCTTCTCTAATAAACACTCTTTTGGTTGTGATTTGTTCTATTGTCATCTCTAGTTCTCTTGTATTTTTATGGTGCTGACAAAATCTTGTATACAGGTATGAGTTCCAAATGCAATATGGATCAATTGGATGGTCTGTTGGTGCAACTCTTGGCTATGCACAAGCAGTCCCTGCAAATATTCAATCAGGCAAAAGCTGCAGGAAAGACAGTAGCACTGGTTGGTAGCAGTGGGTGTGGAAAGAGCACTGTTATTTCTCTAATAACCAGGTTTTATGACCCCACAAGAGGTTAGTTAAGTTAGTTTTTTGCTTTTCTTCTTTTACTTTCTCTATATAGTCGCCACTGTTGGATCACTTTCTCATGTTTGAAATTCAATATTTAAGTTCCATATTGATATGCTTTTTGCTTTATTCATTGCTTATAAATTCTCATTCTCAGTAAATGACAGTTTTCTTTGGATTAGATCATCTCATTTGTGTAAGTTCCCGTTAATTATATATTGAAAATTGGAAGGATACTAATGCTAAATTCTAAAATGCATGTTCTACAAAATTTGTTCATGTACAGAATCTAGAAATCAAGAACCTGACAGAAGAAAAGAAAGATGCTTTGGCTGCACAATATGCTGCAGAAACAACTCTTGAAAGATTACACACAGATCAAAGGGAAGATGATTTTTTTCCACTTGAGAGTGTCATTTCTCCTCTTGAGGCTGAGATTAAGATGTATAGGACTGAGGTACTTATAATGCAATTTCCGATTTTCCGCGAAAGATGATTTTACAAACTCATAATGTCTGTGTATTGTGCATGATGATAATACAAGCATCCATTCTGTTTTCTAGATTACAGAACTACAAGAAGATAAGAAAGCTTTGGAAAGGCTTACTAAGTCAAAAGAGTCGGCATTACTTGAAGCAGAAAGAGGACACTAGAGAGGGAGCTAGCAAGGGTAAAAGTTTCAGCCAACAGAATTGCTACTGATGTGGCTAATGAATGAAAGGATGAAAATGACAAAGTCATGCCTGTGAGGCAATGGCTGGAAGAGAGAAGGAATATGCAGGTATATCTCAGCCCCAAAATACCACTTAAACCAAAATCTATAGGCAAAAAAAAGGAATGTTAAAAGGAATAGCAGAAAAGGAATTTGAAAAGGAAGGTTTATTCTATATATATTATATTGTTTATTCTATAATTTGGTTGTTCAATTATATAAGCAAGAAATTTTCATGATCATGTATATATGTCCATGTATATGCAGGCAGAGATGCAACGGTTGAAAGAAAAATTGCCTAACATGCTTTTCAGATTCATATCTTGAGAATTTGTTAGAAGCTTTTTCGTCTGCATATTTTAACTTTGGTATAATGATGCAGGACGACAAATTTTTCTTTAAATTTGGCAGCAGAACAAGAAAAAACTGTCACGGAAAAATGGTTGCCTGAACTCAAGACTGCTGTTTTGAATGCTCAGCAGAGCTTCGAAGACTGCAAATATGTCAGGGGGTTGGTGAGTTATTACTGCTATTATTAATTTATTCTTATTACTGCTGCAATTACTATTTACATGACTGAATAAGCATTTTCTATTACTCTTGGTGGCTGTTTCATGTTTTTTATAACTGTAAGATTTTGATTTCTACTCTGAAATTGCAAACTCTTCTGCAGCTTGATGAGTGGTGGGAGCAACCTGCATCAACGGTTGTTGACTGGGTAACAGTGGATGGGCAAAATGTAGCTGCCTGGCACAATCATGTGAAACAGCTTCTTGCATATATACGGAGCTATTGTGAATAGAATTATAGTAGAATGTAGAATGTAAGTTAGTGACTGTGTTGGTAGAATGTATTTTTTTGTACTTAAACTGATGAATCATGTGACTGGCTGTAGAATGTATTTTTGGCTGTAGAATGAATTTTGTACTTAAGTGATGTATTTTGTACCTAAACTGACCAATTATAGTAGAATGTTTGTTTTGTACTTCAGTGAATCATGTGATTGGCTGTATAATTGTTTTGTTCTTTGAAATGTTTGTTTTGTTGATTTGTTGGCAATCAATTAGTGGTGTCTGTAATTTGGATTGGCCATATTCCAAGTTACAGATGATTAGAGTGATGAATTTCGTATAACCAGGGTGTAACCAAAATTTAAAAAAAAAAAAAACTTTTAAGGTCAGGCGTAATAATGCTTGGCTTTAAATCATACTTACGAAGTCAAGCAAGAATAAAAGTTTGACTTTAAATCATACTTACGAAGTCAAGCAAGAATAAAAGCTTGACTTTAAATGATAATTACGAAGTCAGGCAAGAATTAATGCATGACTTCGTAAGTATGATTTAAAATCAAACATTTATTCTTGCTTGACTTTAAATCATACTTACAAAGTCAGGCAAGAATAAATACTTGACTTTAAAACAGACTTACGAAGTCAGGCGCAATAAATGCTTGACTTTAAATCAGACTTACGAAGTCAGGCTATCGCTTGACTTTAAAACTCCAGACATACAAAGTCGACTTAATAAAAGTCAAGCGCCCGCCTGACTTTAAATCCCCTTTTCGCCTGACTTTAAATCCATTTTTTGCAGTAGTGCATGCCCGGAATTTTGGGTGCCCCGTACGAAATTTGAATATGGTGTCTTATTTTTTATAAGTCGTATATATTGAAATTAATTGTTTTAGAGGGAAAACTTGTGAGGATTATTCATGAATAAAGGGAAAACTGAAATTGAAAAGTACAACACGTCAATTTTCAATATCAAGTGAGCATGATGACATTGACACTTGCTTTGCGATGATGAATAGAGGATAGGTCACATACTCAAATTTCTTTTTTTCCCCCATAAATACTAGGTCAGGTTTACAGTGTCTTTGGGTTTCTCATCCTAAGGTGTAAGTGAAATTTAAGTTGAGACTTTCAAATAATTGTTTTACTATAATTAATATTTTTATTATATATGTATATGTGCGTCCATTTGTTAAGTTTGATAGGCTTTTTTATCTGTCAAAAAAAAACTTTGTTTAAAAAATGGGTATGTTAATTATATAATTTTTTAATTTTAATATATATATACCATATTAAAAAATTGGTGCCCTCAAAAATTTGGGCCCCTGTGCACCCCCTGAGTATTTCTCTGCTTAAGGGATATTGGGCACAATCGTGTTCATGAATCCTTATTAGGAACAGTTGAGACTAGCCTAAGTCATGGGCCAATCTTCTTTATTATAGATTTGAAAAATCATGAGAAACAATTTGTTTCTCACAGATAATAGTAAGGTCAATCTTATTGTCCCAAAGACAATCCAATGGAGTGATATAACACTCCCAGAAACATGGTCCTTAGAAAAGTCAGTACCTGCACCACATAGACTCACACCCGAGTTCTAGGATGTTTTCCAATACCAATCTGGAAGAGTAGATCTAATTTTTAATCAAAGAAACTCTTTCTCTATCTTAGATCTATTAAGTCTGAAGAAGGTTTTAAAACTGCCATGTCTAGGAGGTCATTCTCAATCTCTAAGACTATCCCTAGAACTCGGGCTGGACCTTCTCATGAAGGATCTGCTATCCATTTACAAGGATTTGAAACTACAACCCCTAAGACTTCATATCAAAGAGATGAAAAAGACCAAAAATCAGTTCAATCACCCACTTACTCCTCCCTTAATGAACCTTATGTTGTTATCTAAGTTCATTATAGATAAGTAATTCCTTAAGAAAGAATTCTATTCTGAGGAATGGTCTCGTCATCGAGAATGGTTCTTTCAACATTATCAGGGTCACAAAAAGAAGAAAATTCAAGAGAAATTTTATAAATTTCGTGAACGAGTAAAACTAAGTATTTCATTCTTTGACCGGTTTCATGCTTATACAACCAAGACAAATATTAATTACCCATTCCAAACATATTTAATTCGAAGAAAAACATTAGATGTTATTACAGTATGGCATCTAAAGGATGGGCAAGCTGTCTAGTCTGAATTTCCACCAAATGTACCTTTTGGTCTTAATAATAAGGAGCAAACTACCCGTATTATGGCCTTTCCTTTCTAAACAAGAATAGAAGAAGATTCTATCTCACCCAAAGACATTAAATATCTCATGAAACAGTCGAACTATACCAACAAATATTTACAAGCTTTAGGCGATTCTAGAAGTAAAGAGAAAGGGAAAGAAATTTGTCTAGATTCATCAAAAATTGAACCTACGTCATCCTCTACCCAAATAGAAAAACCCTTATTTAATCCTTATAGAATTGCTAAAAATCTAAAAAAATATATTACATCTTGCTGATCCAAAGAAACAAATCAAAAAAGAATTTGGTGAAGCTAAAGATGAAATTTTAGCCAAAGTCAATGAACAATTGGTTTTATTTAGGACGACTGCTCCTGATACCCTATCACCTCCTCATACGAATACTAAATCTATCAATATTTTTGGAGAAACGTCTTCTGAACAATGGAAGAAACAAGTATCAAAATAAAATCAATCTTGTCATATATAATCCAAAAAACCACTGGAGAAGATAAACTAAATTTTTATTATCCTAGAGCCACAGCCCAGACCTTCTTTTGGAAGAAAAGGAGTTCAATTTTAATAGTTTTAGTGCTAATAATGTTTATGTATGGAACATAGATGGTGAAAATGAGTACGACATAAACAAAATCCTTCAAAATATGACAATGATAGCTACAACCTATGAGACTTCCAATGATTGTCTAGAAAATATGATTATTGAAATCTTAGTTGCAGGGTAGTGTGGCCAACTCAAAGGCTGGTGGGATAATTATCTCATTGAAAATGAAAACCAATTAATTCTCACCGTTGTTAAACAAGAATCAAATGGCACTCCAATCTTAGAAAATGAAGAATATATTTTTAAAAGAATCACATGGTGATGCCACTATGTGTCGGTTTCTAGAGGGGTTGTGGTGCAGGATTATTGGAAAAAACCACCTATGGGTTTTTCTCAAATGTAATGTTGATGCCGCGCGCTTTCCATAGTGGAGGTGATAAGGTTGGGTTTGGTATGTGTCTTCGCGATGAAAATGGAATCTACCTTGCAGCCAAGTTGTACTCCTTTGCGCCATTAGTTGAAGTCTACAAAGGTGAGGCATTGGGGCCCATGCTTGCTATTTAGTGGGTTCGAGAACTTAACTTCAAAGACGTAATTTTTTAGCTCGATGCTAAAGTTGTGGTGGATGATTTCAATAAGTGCTCTCCTATTTTTTCTGATTATGGTTGTATTTTAAATTCTTGTAAGGAGACTTTTACTTTTTTTAGTAACAACTCTAGGAGGGAGGCTAACAACGTGACTCATACTCTAGTTGGGGTAGCCTTGTTTTCAGCATCACCTCATACTCAGTTTGACATTCCAACATGTATTGCTACCATTATGAATGAAATGAAGTAGCACTACTAGAAAAGTCTCAAATACCGACGGAAGTTAGAGACGGAATTTGTTCCGTCTCCAATAGAGACGCATTTAGAGACGGAATTTTTTGGTTAGAGACGGAATTAGAATTTTGCGAAATTGAGACGAAAAGTAGAGACGGAATATGTCCGTCGCTAATGATTCTGTCTCTAAATCCGTCTCCAACGACTCATTATAAATTATTCTAACTTAAACCTTCATTTAGAGACGGAATATAGAGACGGAATTGTCCGTAGCAAATAAAATCCATCTCTAATTCCGTCTGTAAATGGTTAATCAAATTGTTTGAGACGGAAGCAAATTTCGTCTCTAATATATTCCGTCTCTAAGTTCCGTCTCTAACATTATTATTTTAAAAAAATTATATCTAAATTTTTTGGCTGAATCATTAATATTTTTTTAATTTAAATAACTTTCCAAGTTTAAATAATCTCTCGCTAAATCTCTCACAAGCAAAAAATCTTTTTCTTTTGGCTAAAATTTTCATTCCCTCCCAAAATTTAAATCCCTAAAATTCCCTCTATAATGGATCTTTGACTAAATTCCTCTTTCTTTTGGGTTAAAAATTTGGTTCCCAAAATTTTCAGTACTGTACAACCCAACCCCCTAAATCAAAACCCTAAAAACGGGAACCAAATTTTGATTTAGTTCTTCACTGCTCGCTAACATCCGCCTCTTTCTTCACTGCGTTCTGCCCACTAATTCTCCTCTCTCTTCACTGCAATTTCTCTCTCGTCACTGTGCTCTGCACAAATTTGCAACTCTCTCCCATCGGTTGAACGCCCACTCGCCTCCATTGAAGACAGGTTCTTAGAGCTTCACAGTGAAGTCAACTCACTTTTCCTCTTTCTTTCTAGTTGTGTTTTTGTAGAAACTACTATTGAGTTGTACGAGTTCTTTGGTGTTGGGATTAATGGGTAATCTGGGATTATGATTGGATTGTGTGGGATTAGGGTTTTTTTTGTGAAAGGGGGTTATTTCCTAAGTTGGTATCTTTTGTCCCAATTCTATTTCTAAGTAACCAGAGCTTTCTGTTTAACCGATTGTTATGATGCTAGTGCTAATTTTGTCACTATATTCATATTGTTGGCAGCTTTTGGGATGGTACAGTTTTCAGTGATGGGTTTTATGCGTATTCCAAAAGGTTGTCTAAGCATATGTTCTTGTTTGTCGTGTATACCTATCTTGGATTGTTAATGTTTCAGAAATGAATGCATATATCATGAAACTTGTCTTAAAATGAGGTTTCAATTGGAGTTGAAATGAGGATTTTTATATGAATGAGAATTATGGTAAGTGGCTATGTTCCCAAAAGTATTTGTTATCAAGATTTGTATCAAAAAAATTAGCAACTTTGTTTCTTAAAATATTTGTGATAGATGATCTGATTGAACCATTGATCACAATGCAGTTCAAGCACTGTTAATGGGGTTCCAACATTATCTTCTCACTCTAGGCACTAAATTTCTGATTCCAACTATAATTGTTCCTCAAATGGGTGGAGGAGATGTAAGCACCTTATCAATCCTTTTTTTATTTTCTTTTCAACATTTTTTATACGTATTAATGAACCAAATCTTTTGATTTCAATGTAGGTTGAGAAGACTAGGGTGATTCATACCCTTTTGTTTGTTTCTGGACTAAGCACATTTCTTCAATCTTTAATTTGGAACTTGATTGCCAACTTTTGGTGTTGGTTCATACACATACATAATTATAACCATAAATAGTTTCTATGTTCTAGGCCTGCAGATATATTTCATATAACATCCTTTTGAGGTCAATGAGACTATTTATGTTGCTTCTTTGGCTTTTGTTTACATGTAATGGAGAAATGATCACTTTTTTACATGCCGGAATTTAATCATCTTAAAAAAAAAACTGTTGAAGAAAATGTAAAGCAGCATAAGGTAAGGTTATTGTTCTTTATGTAAAGGCTTAGTTTTATGATGTCTGAAATGTCTGCAAATGAAACTTGAGGTATGCATAAAAAATGAACATTTGCTTTCAATCTTGCAGGTCCTACAACACTTTAAATGTATTATAGTTTAGCAGTGCAAGGAAGTGGATGTCTGTAATTGTGAGAGATTAAGAGAGGAGACTACTACTACTTAGCAAAGGTGCGTAGAGGTTTTTTATCCATTTCAACTTGTTTGATGTTATCCAAACCTTGGTATTGTGTATATGATAATTAGATCAGCATTACCATATTTGCAACCTAGATAGAGTAATTTTCCTATACCATGGTTCTCCAGTTGCAGTGAGATATCATGTGATATAAGTTGATCTGTCCACTGATCAGAAAGGCATTCCTTGTGCAACTAATTTGGTAAGCTTTTTGTCATAGTAGATTTTTGAACGCGTATTCCACTTCAATCTTCTGGTAAACCTTCTGTTTTACTTTGTGAATTCTAGAAGCGTTTGAGAAAAGGGCTTCTAAATGTTGTGCTATAATTTTTTTAAATACTTGCAATTTGATGTAAAATTGTGGTTCTGTACTGTTTAATGACTGAGTGATATTCAAGATTAGGGAGGTTTTGTTTATAATCTAATTAATCTTGTAGCAAGTTGCTGTTGCGACAGGCACTCAGGTAGTACACTTTCATATTCAAGATTAGACTTTCATATTTATGGTTCCATCTATTATGTTACTTAATTAAATTATTAAGATTCAATTACTTATACTATTTATTTAATATAGATGACAAGTGCAGAAAGAGGTAGAGGAAAAGGTAGAAGCAGAGAAAGAGTTGCCTCTCAGACTTCTCAACCACCAATATTGAGAGGCTGGCAATTGCAATGGGGAGATGGGTGAAGTTGAAATGGAAAGTGACTCTTTATTATTTTTTTTTTGATAACTAAAGTGACTCTTTATTTGAATAGATTTTGTTACATACTTTGGCAAAATTTAATGTTAGTTTTATTTTTATGTTATGGACAAGGTTTTAGTTTGATTACATGTAACTTTTTTGGAATGTAATTGTTGAAATATTTCTAGCATTAATTAATTTATTGTTTGGACTATATCTATTGAAAACTGAATTATGTATATTTTAGGTAGGAGATTAAATTTAATTTTGGAAAAGAGAGAAAAATAGAAACATCATAAATAAAAATGAAAATTGTGATTAGAGACGGAATTGCAGATCCGTGTCTAAATAAAATCTTAAATTTTGCGACGGAATAGTGGTGCTGTCTCGGTTAGAGACGGATTTGTTATAGGGAACGGATTATATAGTTTATCGCTAGCGGTTCATTATTTAATGTTAGTGACGGAAATATTCTGTCTCTAACTAGAGACGGAACCCACAAATCCGTCTCTGAAGCTTTTGCGAAAAGTCAGTTACGGATCTTGTTTCGTCTCTAATTCCGTCTCTAACAAGTTTAGAGACGGAATATCTCACTTTTTGAGACGGATTTCGTCCGTCTCTATTTGAGTTTTTTCTAGTAGTGTAGATTCTGTTTGTCAAAAAAACTCTAATTCCCTTAATTCTAAATAGCTTTCTTTAACACTATTTGGGATCTATTCTTAATCCCGGTGGGTCAAGTTTTAGGGGTGTTGAGAGTAGCTTTTGGAATAAAAAAAAAGAAATACATGCTTCATAGTTTGGTACCCATGAGATCAGTACGTTTGTTTTTTTTTTTCATTTGGGCATTTCATGAGAATTGCCTTGGCGTTTCCTCTTCTCTTCTATGTGATTTCACATTGGTTTTCTGCCGTTTTGTAATTTGTGATCTTCTCCAAGGTGAAACACTTCGTAATGGTAGAGTATTTAAGTTGCAAATAGTGATAACTTTTGTGTGAGAATTACTTTTTGTGCTAAGGACTAAGGTGCAAACAGAACAGCCTCTATTTTTAAGCTAAGATATCCTCCACGACGACAGTGGAAACTAATCATTCGAGGTATCGGAGATTCATCTAAGGGGCTGACATCTCCCAACAAATCTTTTTTATATGCATCGGTTAGGGATCCAAATAGTTAAGGAACTTAAGTATCTACCATTTGTGTCACATCATGAAAAGAACCGCTTCTTTGATATAGAGTTCTAATTATACTCTTCACTTTTGTTTGTTAATGTGCGCTGGTTTTTGTCTTCAACAAGTGCTATTTTGTCTAAGTATTTTTCATATTCATATTAGCGCATATTAGAAACTTCAAACTTAGTAATGGGTCTTTTTTGGTCTATTTCCTATGTAATTTACTTAGTGTTGATGTTGTAATATGTCAAACAAGGTTATATTTTCAAGTACTTTTATTAAAGTATTGCATGATTTAATTGCCACCTTAGTTAATTCATGTTTTATAAAACTGTTTTTGAAACGTTTTTTAGTGTCTTGAAACAATAACCCATCAAATCCAAGTGTGAGGTCTAGTGGCAAAAAAAAAGCCGTAGCACTTTGGCCCTGACTTTTATTACTAAATGTCAATTAGGTCCTTAACTTATATAACTTAGTATCAATTTGGTCTCTGTGAATTAACCCCTTTGTTTAAAAAGAGTATCAATTTAGTTTCTCAAATTTCAATTTAGTCCCCAACATTTATGCGACACGTCGCAGCCTGCCGTGGATTTGCTTTTATTTTTGGGCGTTAATTCATTTCGGCCCCTCAAATTTTCCACCCGAGCATCTAATTGTCATATCTGCTCCATCAACACTGTTAACTGATAGTGGTTGACGATGAGACTAAATTGATACATGTTTATAAAAGTGGATGATTAAATAGAAATGTTTGAAAAGCGACAAACCAAATTGAATTTTTTTGAAATTCAAGGGACTAAATAGCCTATTAACCAACAAAATTAACCTAACTACTACACTCCCAATATTATTTTTCAAACTGCCACACTTTTTATTTCAACAGAGAAATGAGAAACAATTACAATCAACAAAGTGGAGGAAGATGAATGCATAGGCCATACATACAAACTACAAAGATTGCTTTAAACTCAAAACATAAAAGAAAAAATGACAAAAATATTTAAGAAAAACATCACTATTCATTCACGGGAAACAACAACCACTTGTTTACCAACATTGCGACCACTATAAAGGCCAATCAAGGCAGCAGGACCATTCTCAAGACCCTCAACTATGTCTTCCACATACACAACCTTCCCTTCTTTGATAAGTGGCAAGACAAACTCCAAAAACTTGGGATATAGGTGATAGAAATCATTTACAATAAAACCTTCCATACGAATCCGCTTATAAATGAGATGTGCCAAATTTGTTACACCTTCATGTTGAGTAAGATTATACTGTGAGATCATTCCAGATACAAGTATGCGACCATGGAGTCTCATATTCAGAAGTACAGCATCAAGTGTCTTTCCACCAACATTCTCAAAGTAAATGTCAATGCCTTCTGGAAAGTACCTGGATGATATCATGTGTCTCAATCTCATGTTAGTAAACTTAGTAATAATTTTTTTTAATGTCAATGAATGAGAATATTAATTAAAATTTCTTCACCAACGACCGTTTCGGACTCACCTTTTCAATGTTGCATTGAGGTCTGGCTCTTCTTTGTAGTTAAAAGCTTCGTGGTATCCAAATTTATTAGTTGACAAATCCACCTTGTTGCAAAAGACACGCATATTTAAGTAGGGGGGCTTTTTGTTTTTTTGAAAGGCGAAAGAATATATTCAAAGTAGCACAAGGAGTACTTCGACCCGAATACAAAAGAGGGAAAGGAGAGAAGCACCCACGAAGGGAGACAACCAACAAAGGAGAAAACAAAGCAAAGTAAAACAAACAAAAACCACCCAATTACTTGCGGCTAATACACGCTAGTGGAGCGACATGCCACTCATAATAAGGCACCGAGGTCCCTTTGACCTAGCCAAGAACCATGTCTTTTATTAGGGGGGTTTTTTGTACTTTTACTGGTTAGTAAATATAAACTAAATGGCCTTCTTACTCAAAATCCTTTTTCAGTTACAAGTTTACAATTAAATTAAATCCTTTGTTACTGATTTTTTTATTGTCAAAAATAATAATTATTACTGATTTTTGTGGTAACGGCACTACCATCTAGAGTTTTATATGCCCTACTATATAGCGCTTTGTCTGTATATGATTACTTGACAAAAGCATTAATGAGTAAATAGTTTGATATGTTATATTATAGATATAAATATTACTATCTATAAGTTAATATTGTTTGATAATAAGATATTGATTATAAATAGGAATATTACTATTTGTAAGCGTTTGTTATTTCATAATAATATGAAAATGATTATCTAAATTTGTTTAAGGTAGTTTTATATTCATTAAATGTAATAAAATAGCACAACTCATAATAAGATATACATTACCTTTCATTTCTTAACATTTTCATAGGTTTACCTCATAAAATATTGTTTTAGTAATTTTAAATAGTTAGATGAAGAAATTATATTTTTATTAATTATAATATTTTATAAGGAGATTATTACTGGTATGTATATTTTAAAAAGGTAAGGATTTAAAATAGGGTAGTACATGAATTTCATTAAAATGGAAAATATTTTTTTGCCAATTTTACATGTACACCCCCTATTGTTCATTCCTTCACCCCCTCCCGCACTTGGTTTTATGTAATGGGGCAATACATGGCTGAGCTCATTGTTTTTGTAGCAATTGTTTCAATCTCAAAGGGACCTTCTGAACAAAAGTTGCCAAAGCTTAAAGATAAAGCAAGTAAGAAACAAATGGAATGGAAGGAAGCTGTAAAATTTATAATAAGAGAAGACGAATAGAATACAAAACATTAGGAGCAAAATTCGCACTTGCCAACACCGAATTTGTCCATTACATGAATCGAACTTGGGAGCACCGGGTCGACCCCCGTGTCCCAGGGTAGCCTACACCACTGGGCCAATGGTATTGGTTTGTAAAATATATAGTCTAATAGCTGTGAGTAAAAGTAAATTATAACTATAAATTAAATAAGAATATTAAAAAATTAAGAGGGAACATTAAAGAAAGGCATTGAAATTGAAGATCCATAGATAATGAAAAGAAAATGTCTAAAGAATTTTAATAACATAATCCGCATTTAGAAATAAAAGAAGACAACACAATTAAAAAGAAAAACACATAGATATCATGTAGGGTTGGATGAAAACAACCAATAAAATATAAGCACCTATACAAAGTTGAAAGAATATGATGGGAGATCTATTGTAAATGCGGCTGAAGTTCTTGTGAATAAAAATTAAATTATAACTATAAATTAAATAAGAAGATTAACAAAGAACAATAACTAAGACAATGAAATTGAACATTCATAAATAATAAGAATAAAAAGTCTAAAGAATTTGTATAACGTAATCCATATTCATCAAATATGAATATAAAAACTTAACTCTTAATTAGAAAGAAAAGAACACAATTAAAAGCAACTATACAAATTTGAAAGAAGAATAAGAAGAAAATTCTATTGTAAAAATGGTTGCAGTTCTCGCGGGAGTAAATGTTGTAAGTTCCCGTGAGAGTAAATGCGGCAACGCGGTTCTCGAATATAAAATAAAGATAAAATTAAAAACACCAATTTATCACACTTTACGAATTTTGTCACGAAATTATTATTATTTTTCATCAAGCGGTTATTTTTCATCACACTTGGACAGTTAATTTTTTTTTCTAAACCAAAAAGTATACCAAAATGCATTGCTTAGCATTTCACTTTACATATTTTGTCATGAAATTAATTTTTTTTTTCTTTACTTAACCGGTTATTGAGGAACAAACTCTGCATATTTGAAGAGTTTAAATTTTTTCTGAATGCTAAAGTACCCCAAAACACACTGTTTAACATCGTACTTTATGTATTTTTGTCCCAAAATTATATTTCTTTTACACCAACCCGCCCTGTTTTTTTTGTCAAATTGCTCTGGATAAACCCGACACGTATGCTTTATTTGGTTTTGTTGAAACTAGTAGGATACTCGTGCATACGCACGGGTGCAGTCGTTTCTTTTTATGAATGAACATAAACAGTATTTAAATAGTCTGAACATTAATTACCCCGTGAAAATAAAGACAAATTTAAAGTTGATAAAAATAGAGTTTCAAATAAAAAATAGATAAATATTAAAATCTAAAAATGTAAAAGTATCATTTAAAAACAATCTGTGCATTTATTCTGTGTTTTTTTATATATCAATGCAGTGTTTTTTTTTATATATCAGTGTTGTTATCCCGTGTTTTTTATTAATCAATGTAGCTATCCCGTATTTTTATATATATATATATATATATATATATATATATATATATATATATATATATATATATATATATATATCATTGCAGTTATCCCCGTATTTTTTTTATATATCAGTGCAGTTATTCCGTGTTTTTTTTATGTATTAGTGCAGTTATCTCATAGTTTCAATTGATTATTTGAGTTGATTAGTAGATTATAGTAGATAGTAAAAGATAGATAGTAGATTATCAATAAGAAATATTTATCCCATGTTTTTTATATATCAGTGACAATTATTTGTCTTTTTTTAGGTATTACTGACAAATATTTGTCACGTGTGTTTTAAATATTAGTCAGTTTAAATAGTCATTAATCCTTCTTGTTTTTTTAGATAGTAGGTTTATATAGTAGTCTTCAAAAATTATAATTATCAATGACAAATATTAATCCCGTATTTTTTATATAATTATGAACAGAATAAACAACATAATGTTGTTGGTTGTTGATTATTTGTGGTTTATGTAGACATATACATTGACAACAAGAAAATACCTTGTCTTTACTTCCAGCACTTCCAACAACATAACAACCAGTCAACTTAGCAAATTGACCAACAAGTTGACCAACAGCACCAGAGGCAGCCGAAACAAACACATTATCTCTTTTCTTAGGAGAGCCTATTTCAAAGAAACCAGCATAAGCAGCCATTCCTGGCATACCTGCTCATTGAAAAAACACAACACATAAGCTTGCTACTAAGATTCATACTGAAGAAACATAATTGATGTATGGTATACTCAGTAAATAAAAACATAAAATAGCACATGTACATACCTAGAATTCCAGTATAGTAGGAAAGTGGGAGATCATCAGTGTGTTGAATTTTGAAATATATCTCAGCTGGAGGGACAAAACTGTACTCTTCCCATTTAGTGATGCCCCATACTAAATCACCTTTCTTATATTTATGGTCTCCAGATTCAAGGACTCTACCCACACCATGTCCTGTCAATGCCTAAAATGCAATGCAATTATCCATTTACTGAAACAGTACTATTATATATATATATATATATATATATATATATATATATATATAGTGCATGCCAAGGCTACATTTATTTGCTTAAAAAAAAGGCTACATTTATTTATTAATAATAAAATTAAACCGTCATTCACACCTAACATATATGACACTGGAGTTTCACAAGAAACTTCTACCCTTTGAGTTTGAACCAAGCATTATTCTTTTCGATAGATAATAAAGACTATAGTACTATATATTATATGACTTACATGTCCTGGGGTGTAAGTACCATATCCAAGTCTTGCAGAACTTTCCTTGTCCATAAAGTGTCGCATGTATGGATCGCAAGAGAGGTAGAGATTTTTGAGAAGGACATCGTTGGAACCTTCTGGAAGTTTGAGAGTAATAGTGCTCTCAACAATGTTCATGTCCGATTCTTTGGGGAAACCAGACACGTAGTCCCTCAGAATTACTTGTTTGTTCCTCACGTCCGTCATGTCACTGCAAACAATGAAAGTTCCGAGTTGATTGTGTTGTGTTTTTTTTTGTGAAGTAAGATTGGTGAGATTAAAAGACTTCGTATTGAGCAGTGAAGAGGAAGACAACGCCGTCATAGAAGCATGATTGGAGCAATGAAATGAAAACGAGTGCAACATTTTTTCTCTATTTTGGGGTCTACTATAATATTCCTCTGAAATTAAATACATGATATACTGATAGCCTTTTATAGCCAAGTTTGAAGAATTAAAAATAATAGAGTTAAATATATTTTAATCTCTATAAATTCTCACAATCTCATTTTTATCTTTATAAAATTTTTCGTTGACTTTTAGTCCTCATAATATTTTTCATCAACGGTTTTAGTTTCTATAAAATGTCAACTAATGGATACACTTCAAATTTTTTTATGATGTTTTGCATACATGTTATTAAGAACATAATCAAAATCTCCCGCACAAAAGCTTGAATTTTTTTAGCAATGGATGAATTAACTATGAGCTTTTTAAGCACTAAAAACTCAAGAAACAATATAAGGGCTGGTTTGTTACGGATTAAAAAATAAGTGATTTTGTTGTTAAATAATTCAGAGATTATTTTTAGAGATTTTTAAGAAAATGAGATGTTGTTTTGTGTTTGTGTAACATACTGAAAATCACTTATTTTAAAAAAAATCATTCTTAAAAAAATGATTTTTATAAAAAGCTACTCAAAACAGCTTCTTATGAAGCAGTTTTTAGATTATTTTCATTCTTAAAAATCTGTAACAAATAGACAGCATGTCGTCATAAGTGATTATTTTTTTTAAAAAAATGGTTTTTTTAAAGAAAAAACCGCAACAAACTGCTCTAAAAGAGATATATATGGACTTAGAAATTGAATTTTGAGCTTATTTTTTCTATTTCTATAGACTTATATCTTAAAACATAGTTTGATTAGAGATAGTAGATGGTGAATCTACAGGGTGCCTCAAAATTACTTGTTTGTTCCTTATTTCTTAATGTTACCGCAAACGACGAAAGTTCCGAGTTGATTGTGTTGTGTTTTTTTGTGAAGTAAGATTGTGTTGTCTGGTTACTATTTATACTATAATTTTGTTCTTTTTGATAGAAGTGTTTATCTTTTTCCTAGAATGCTCTTAACTAATTATTATTTCATTGTACATATTTCTCTCTGTACGATAAATAGTTATAGGTATTATTGACAAAATAATAATTAATATTGCATTGAACTTTGAAAATAACAAATAAAAAGAAACAAAATTTTTGTTAAAAAATGACATATATTGTAAAATGGAGGTACTAGTTACTACTTTTGTTTCCCTTTCTTCCGTCAATTAATTATCACTGGAATACTATTGGCCACACAACAAAGGAAGAATTAGTTATCAAGTTCAGCAAGTTGATGTTTTCTTTGTCATTCTAGATGGAGCGCGTTATAATCCTTTTCTTGTTGCCAAATACCATATGGGCCGTGCCATATTGTTTGATACAAATGATTCTAAAATTAAATTTGCATAGCAAAAATAAAGATTTACATAAAATGTTTATCTATCTTAAGTCAAAACAAAATGTATATTTATAAAAAGTAAAAGTATTTACAAAGGAGAAATATGAAGTTTCATATAATTTTTTTTTGTTGAGACTTATGCTGATCTTATTATGTTTACTCGCTGTGACTCAAAAGCAAGACAATCATTATTCAATAGTAAATTTTTAAAAATAGATGTATGGATAGTTTGGTAATCTAAATAGTCTTTTTTTAATATATAGATAGATGTTTACACGTCGTGACTCAAAGACAAAACAACCATTGATAAATCATAAATTTAAAAATAGATGCATGTATAGTTTGGTAATTTAAACAACCCTCTTTTTTTTTTATATAGACTTGCCCATCGTGACCCAAAAGCAAAACAATCATTGATAAATAGTAAATTTTTTAAAAATAGATGCATAAATAGTTTGGTAGTTTAAACAGCCCTCTTTTTTCATATATAGATAAATGTTTAACCGTCGTAACTCAAAAGCAAAATAATCACCGATAAATAGTAAATTTTTTAAAAATAGATGCATGGATAGTTTGGTAATTTAAACAACCCTCTTTTTTTATATATGGGTGTTTACCCGGCGTGACCCAAAAACAAAACAATTATTGATAAATAGTAATTTTTTTAAAAAATATATGCATAGATAGTTTGGTAATTTAAAAAAAAACCTCTTTTTTCATATATAAAAATAGATGCATGGATAAGTTTGGTAATCTAAACAGCCCTCTTTTTCATATATAGGTAGTAGAGATAGTAAAATTGTAGATAGATAGATGTCTAGTTTGGTAATTTAAACCGTCCTCTTTTTTCTTATATATAGTAGATATAGTAGATAGTAGATAGATAGATGTATGGACATTTTTTTAGAAAATTTAAAAAATGAAAAGGAAGGAGGAGATGAGAAAGACAGAAGATGAAGTAAAAAAAATTAAGATAAGAATGAAGCATAGAAATGTGTGTATGTATAGTAAGAAAAAAAATAAGGGAAAAACATAAAGTAAGAGACAAATAGAGAGGTAAATATATGAGAGACAAAGTAAGATATATAGGAATTTCCAATTCTATCCTTAAAATGTTGACATGGCAAAAATCTAGGCGTCTCAATTGGTAATTTAAACCACCTCTTGTCTTCTTAGATAGATAGATAGATAGCAAGTTGTTGGATTCTGGATTCTGTGATGATTGGTACGGTCGTGCATTTGGTAGATTCGGATGGCCCGATATTGATCAGTCGTCAATCCAGATTTTAAGTTTATGTTTTTAGGGTCCCTCTAATATGAACATTTTTAAAAAAAATTCACCTGTGGACCTTTACCATTTTTAGTAAGTTTTAATAAAATGTTATTTTATTTTTACATTTTTTATTATTCTAAAATTCTTTTTTTGCTAAAAATAGTAAAGGTCTACCAGTGGACTTTTTTAAAAGGTCCATATTAGGGGGATCCCTCTATTTTATATCTTCTACAATCTATTTAATCAAAACACTCATCATTAAAAACTCTATTTTATCCATTGTCGTTCTTTTGCCACATCACCATATTCGAGGGCAAAGTGATCTATATAATAAAATCATCTACTCTACTATTCTACTATCTTTGTAATCAAACACCCCACTACCAAAATCTTTATTTTACTCATTGATATTGTTTTTCCAAATCACCACATTTGGCGGTAAAATTGTCTATTAATAAAATCATTCACATGTTTTCTCCTTTTTATAGGGCCCACGGTACACTCACCATCTACTCTACTATTCTTTGTACTCAAACCCACCACTATCAAAATCTCTAGTTTACCCTTTCCTGTTTTTTTTTGCCAAATCACCAGATTTAAGGGTAAATTTTTCTATTAACAAAATCATTCACGTGCATTCTCCTTTTGATGGGGCCCCTATACATTCAAAAAAAAAATCATTTCTTCCCCCTTTCAATTTTAATTCCCTTTATTCTCTCTGTACTCAAACCCACCACTATCAAAATCTCTAGTTTACCCTTTCCTATTTTTTTGCCAAATCACCAGATTTAAGGGTAAATTTTTCTATTAACAAAATCATTCACGTGCATTCTCCTTTTGATGGGGCCCCTATACATTCAAAAAAAAATCATTTCTTCCCCCTTTCAATTTTAATTCCCTTTATTCTCTCTCTAATTTCATTTCAGATTTTTTGAATAAATCTACTATCTATTTCATCAAACACCCACTATTAATGTAATAAGTTGGAGTCAGGCTTTACTTACCTCCCAACCGAACTCTGGATTATTCAGGGCCGCTTTCCCCTGAACACCGGAGCGGGGTCAAAGACCCCTAGACAAAAAAAAAACACCCACTACTAAAATCTCTATTTCATATCTTCTACAATTTATCTAATCAAAACACTCACTACTAACATCTTTATTTTAACCATTGCTTATTTTTTGCCACATCACCACAATTTAGGGAAAGTCGGTCTATTTAATACAATCATCCACATGTGTTCTCATTTTCACGGGGTCCACTACTCATTACCATAAAATTCTTTCTCATTCCCTTTCAATTTTGATTCCCTCTATTCTCTCTCTCTCTCCTTCTTCACATTTCAATTTTCTTCTACTCTATATACTTTCTATATGATTTTGCTGAGAAATTTTTTTTGTGGGATGCCCTTTAGGGTATGTGTTGGATGGAGGGTTTAGGAAGGGAAGGGAGGGGAGGGCTTGATTTTTAATTCTAAATTGAAGAAGCTATAAAATGTTTCTAACAAAAATGAAATGTGATCAACAATGTTTTATCATTATCTATCACGTTACTCTTTCAATTTTTTAAAATCTCAAATAGATATTAAAATATAGACCAAACCCTCTAAAACACTCCCAAATCCCCCTCCCAAACATACCCTTAATGATAATCACTCGCCTAGTTAGAGTTCAAATGTACTGATATTTTGGAAATTTTGAGTAACTTGGAGGATAAATTAATAACTTTTCTTCCCCTCTATGTGTGTACTGGTTTCTTTAGCCCGAATGCAGGTGTAGACAATTGAAGTGATATTATTCTACTGCATTAAACACCACGAAATGGAAGGAATAAGATACTATTTTACCTTCCAGAAACGATTTTGGAGATGCAAAACGCTTACTACTAAATCTCTATATTATATTTTCTATAATACATTTAATCAAAACACTAATTACTAAAATCTCTATTTTACCCATTTTTATTATTTTGCCACATCACCACATTTGAGGAAAAATTGATCTATTTAATAAAATCATCTACTCTACTATCTACTCTGTTAATTTACTATCTTTTCTACTATCTTCTTCTCTTTAATCAAACTACTCACTACCAAAATCTCTATTTTATCCATTATTATATTTTTGCCAAATCATCACATTTAATGGTAAAGTTGTCTATTAATTCAATCATTCAAATGTATTTAGAAACGGGGGGCTAATATTAACGGCGTGGTGGGGAATTGTGGTCCTGACAGATGCATATCTTGTGCTGTGATTAAGGACCAATGCAATTATGGGGTGTGGTTGGTTTAAATAGTAATCAAGGAAAGGGACACTGTTATGGAGCTACATTCTGGATGGCATAAGTTGTAATGGGGTTTATGGGAACCGCAAGAATGGTTGCTATGATATTATACATAACTTCATGGGCATTAATTAGATCTACTTGTATCGCCGCCATATTTAGAAAAATTCTCTTTTTTTTAGAGTTTTCAATAATTTTCTCTTTTTCTCCTATAGAAAAATGTTTTCAATAATCCTCAAAATAATTAGGCGAATTATTTGGATGTTAACCGAATTGAATTAAATTAGTACTTAATTAGTAAATTTATTGAGCGCTAAAATTAATTGTTGATCGTCATAGGATCGTTAACCGGATAATACGGAATAAGGACAATTCAGAACGAAATAAGAGATTAAGGATAATATGGTAATTTGACCACGTTACCACTTATATATTAAATAAATATATATATGTGTGTGTGTGTGTGTGTGTGTGTGTGTGTGTGTGAGAGAGAGAGAAAGAAAGAAAGAATTAAATGAAAGAATTAAAAGAAAGAAACGAAGGAAAGAAACAGAGAGGAGAAAAAAAGGAAAAGAAAAGAAAAAGGAAGAGAAAAGAAAGAAGGAAACGAAGAGGGAGAAGAGAAGATATGAAATCTTCACCAAATTTCTTCTTCTTGGTTCCATTAGAATCCACTCATCATCCTCTTCAATTTGGTACAAGAATCATCAACAACAACTCACTATCTCTCTCTTTGCCATTTTCGAATTTGGAGAGGAAAATGGGAGAATCTTGAGTTTCTTTCTTCATCAAGTGTGTTCTAGAGGTTAGGGAAGTTCAAATAGGTGGTTGGGTACTAGTTTGGAGTGAAGGAATCAAAGATTGGAGAGTTAGGGTTTGATTGTCAAAAATTGGGGTTTATGTGTGAATAGTGATTGAATGTTGAAGATGATGAATAGTGTTTGATGATTCAAGGATGACTAGGAGCGAACCCGAAGCGTATTGAGTGCGGAAAGAAGTTCAATTTCGCGAATTGGAAGCTAGTTGGTGTTTAGGGTTCGAATGGCGGGATTTCGAGGAATTCAGTATTTCGGTCCAGGAGATGTCTCGTAATTGAGCAGAGAGATTGAAGGCGGATTTGGGCGTCGTCGGAGCGTGGAAGTTATGCGGCGATTGTTCGTGTGGTTATGGCAGAAAAGAAACTTCGCGGAATGTCTCGGCTATTTGTGATTTTCATCACAATCGATGAGTTTTACTCACGTTTAGGTTTTTGAATTAGTAAACATAAATTGTGAAATGTGTTTCGGTTTGATTCGTGTCGAAAAAGTATTTTGTACGAAAATCACGTTTTAGGTACAATCGGTTTTTGGATTTCTTGATTGAAGATCATTGTTGTTTGAATATGTATTTGGACTGTTTTTATGTTGGGACTGAATTGGAACAGGTATCGGAATGGACCGGAACGATGAAAAATGCGAAAATGGGATAAAAATTCAGTGCTGTCAAAAGAGCACGATCCGTGCGTCCCAGGGGCACGGACCGTGCGCCCCTTTCGGTTTGTGTTTTGTAAAGGGGACTTACAGGGCGCACGACCCGTGCGCTGTGTTCTGTCCAAATTTTCCAAACTTGCCCGAAACGATCCCGATCGATTCCAATCCTCTTTTAATCATTTCCTAACCTTTCTATAATGATATTAGGCTTATAATGTCATGATTTTGGGTATGTTTCAAAAGGGTTTTATAAAATACTTTCGAAGTTGAAATTGTCTCGAAAAACCGAATAATAGCATACGTGTGCGGATATGTTTTATTGATAACAAAGCGACTATGAGCCCTACGTGGTAAAGTATAATGCAAATGAACTGTGAGTTCATGTGTCTGTAGATATATTTATTATATCAAGTTGGGTGACGACCCATGTTAACATACTAAGGCGGGGTAGTCATGCACTCTTACCTTAGGCTCCGTGCCAATTGGGAAACACCGTTGGTAAGGGGGTTCACCGGGGATATAGCAAAGTTGCAGTCGGTGTTATGTTAAAAAGTTGTTGTGCGATACCGGGGATATAGCAAAGTGCAGTCGGTGTCGTACGATGTCATAATAGGTTCACCGGGGATATAGCAAAGCTGCAGTCGGTGACCTGTTAAAAGTTAAATAATGCGGTTCACCGGGGTTTTAGCAAAGTTGCAGTCGGTGTCGTGTTGAGTTAATCATAAGTTATAATTTGACCGATAGTGTTAGTAGGGACAGAAATCTCGTTGTAGAATTAATTGTTTGCCTATGAGAAGTACGGACATCGTTCTGGGTATGAATTGGATGACTGCAAATCATGTTATATTCTGAAGCAGTTATCTCGTTCACCTTAGCTGGTCAATCTTTATTCCAAGGTGCGGAAGCTTATGTTAGTATGTTATCTGCATCCACTGAAACTAGTTTAGATTTGTCATCTGTCCAAGTTGTTAATGAATTTCTGGATGGTTTTCCCGATGAAGTTTCTTCCTTACCTCCTGACCTAGAGGTAGAGTTCTCCGTAGAATTGATTCGTGGCACAGGATCAATATCTATTGCTCCTTATAGAATGTCTCCTTTCGAATTAAAGGAATTGAAATCCCAACTTGAAGAGTTGATACCTAAGAAGTTTATTCGACCGAGTGCTTCTCCATGGGATGCTCCGGTGTTGCTAGTCAAAAGGAAAAATGGTAGGATGAGATTGTGCATTGAATGTCGACAACTCAACAAAGTGACGATCAAGAATAAATATCCCCTGCCAAGGATAGATGATTTGCTTGAACAACTTCGATGTGCTGTGGTATTTTCTAAAATTGATCTAAGGTCGGGGTATCATCAAAACAAAGTTAGAGCCTTAGATATTCCGAAGACAGCTTTCCGTACTAGGTATGGACATTACGAGTTAGTAGTGATGCCTTTCGGTCTACCTAATGCTCCAGCGGTATTCATGGATTACATGAACCGAGTCTTCCACACGTACCTGGATCAGTTTGTAGTCGTTTTCATTGATGATATCTTGGTGTACTCAAAGACCATTGTGGAGCATGTTCGACATCTCTGCATTGTTCTGAAAGTACTCCGAGAAAAGAAGTTGTATGCGAAACCTTCGAAATGTGATTTCTGGATGCCTGAGGTAAAGTTTCTGGGATATGCGATTTCCCAATCAGGAGTTGCAGTAGATCCCAGTAAAATAAAAGCTGTGTTGAATTGGGAGAGACCGACCTCGGTCACAGAGATCAGAAGTTTTTGGGTCTAGCCGGTTACTATAAGAGATTTATTCAAGGGTTCTCACAGTTAGTTCTTCCACTTACTCAGTTAACTCGTAAGGGTCAGCCGTTTACGTGGGATACCGATTGTGAAGAATGTTTTCAAGAATTGAAAATTCGGTTGACGTCTACTCCGATCCTGATTCTTCCGGATCCGTTATTGGAATTCAAATTTTCGACGACGCTTCTGGAAAGGGTTTGGGATGTGTTCTCATGCAGAATTATCAAGTGGTAGCTTATGCGTCCAGACAGTTGAAGATCCATGAGGAGAACTATCCAACTTATGATTTGGAGTTGGCAGCTATTGTGTATGCACCGAAGATTTGGAGACATTACCTGTATGGGTCTCATTTCGAAATCTTTAGTGATCACAAGAATTTAAAGTATCTATTTGATCAGAAAGAACAGAATAATAGGCAAAGAAGATGGGTAGAACTTCTGAAGGATTATGACTTCGAGTTGAAGTATCATCCAGGAAAGGCCAATGTTGTAGCTGATGCGCTGAGTAGGAAATCCATTCACATGGCAGAGTTAATGATGCAAGAAATGGAATTGTTAGAGTCTTTTAGATCTAAGTTGGGGTACATCCATAAGTTTCCACTTTAGTGGCAAGGTTTTGGTGTTAACCTTTCGCTTGCGAAGGTTAACAATCAGATAGTATTATGTGATTCCGTTTGACAAGTCAAACGTGAATACGAATATGAAAGTGAGGTGACTGTTGACTGTTTTTCACATTGCGAATAACCACCAAAGGATTAATTGATGGATCTGCTTGCAAGTGACTGAAATTTCCGAAATGAAGCTTGGCGTGCGGTATGGTAGTTTTGAAAAATCATTTTGTGAAAACCCGCATGCTAAAGTCAATTTTGGGAACGAATCAAGAGGCTAATAAAATCTGATTGAGGAAAATCATAGGAGGCGTACTTATGTTGAGGGGAAACTCAACGCTATTGGCTAATTCAGAAAGGAATTGGGCGCGTCGTAGATAAATATATTGTGTGGAAAGTTACAATAAAGGAAGAAGGAAGAAGGGTTCTGAGTTCTGTTTGATAGTTGTTTTGAGAACAACTGAGGTGATATTCATTGCTTTTGAAATTAATTGATGTTCCCACGGTTTATTTCTACGTTTAAGGTCAAAGTTTTTAGTAAAACCCTCCTTCCATCTTTTTGAAAAAAGTTTTACCTCAAAAACTTGGAAGCGAGTCAAGGAATTTCACAGTGACTTTCCGTCACATTTTTCAACGTGTACGGGAACTGTTAAGGATTTTAGAAGATTTGTTGAGAACGTGTTTACACCCTTCAAGGAAATCGTGTTTGTTTTTACCTCTACCGAGGAGTACCAGTTGGTGGATCTCATTTCCAACCTGTATTTCTATCAAGCGTCTTGTATTAGACCCATTGATTTAGATTAATCAAAGTTGGGGCGTAAGCGAGGATAGTTGGAATGAAGCTTCGGAAGTGTTTTCAAACGCGTGCCGAGCCCATGTAGGCGAGTGATGAGTTTCTCGTGTTGATTCGTAACAAGAGAGTTCGGACTATAACCTTAGAAGCGTTCTAGGGTAGTGGCGGATCATACTTGAAGATTAATGTGCCGGCTTGGGAAGATTTTCTACACTCATTTAGTTAATTCAATATTGTGTTCCAGCAACTTAAGACCTTTCTGAGAATGTCGATTCTCGGTTAATCAGATGAAAGACTTGACGAAATTTTGAGGACAAAATTCTTTCAAGTTGGGGTGAATGTAACATCCTCAAAATAATTAGTCGAATTATTTGGATGTTAACCCAATTGAATTAATTTAGTACTTAATTGGTAAATTTATTGAGCGCTAAAATTAATTGTTGATCGTCATAGGATCGTTAACCGGATAATACGGAATAAAAACAATTCGAAATGAAATAAGAGATTAATGACAATATGGTAATTTGACCACGTTACCACTTATATATTAAATAAATATATATATGTGTGTGTGTGTGAGAGAGAAAGAAAGAAAGAATTAAATGAAAGAATTAAAAGAAAGAAACGAAGGAAAGAAACACAGAGGAGAAAAGAAGGAAAAGAAAAGAAAAAGGAAGAGAAAAGAAAGAAGGAAACGAAGAGGGAGAAGAGAAGAGAAGGTATGAAATCTTCACCAAATTTCTTCTTCTTGGTTCCATTAGAATCCACTCATCATCCTCTTCAATTTGGTACAAGAATCATCAACAACAACTCACTATCTCTCTCTTTGCCATTTTCGAATTTGGAGAGGAAAATGGGAGAATCTTGAGTTTCTTTCTTCATCAAGTGTTCTAGAGGTTAGGGAAGTTCAAATAGGTGGTTGGGTACTAGTTTGGAGTGAAGGAATCAAAGATTGGAGAGTTAGGGTTTGATTGTCAAAAATTGAGGTTTAAGTGTGAATAGTGATTGAAGGTTGAAGATGATGAATAGTGTTTGATGATTCAAGGATGACTAGGAGCGAACCCGAAGTGTATTGAGTGCGGAACGAAGTTCAATTTCGCGAATTGGAAGCTAGTTGGTGTTTAGGGTTCGAATGGCGGGATTTCGAGGAATTCGGTATTTCGGTCCAGGAGATGTCTCGTAATTGAGCGGAGAGATTGAAAGCGGATTTGGGCGTCGTCGGAGCGTGGAAGTTATGCGGGGACTGTTCGTGTGGTTATGAAAGAAAAGCAACTTCGCGGAAAGTCTCGGCTATTTGTGATTTTCATCACAATCGGTGAGTTTTACTCACGTTTAGGTTTTTGAATTAATAAACATAAATTGTGAAATGTGTTTCGGTTTGATTCGTGTCGAAAAAGTATTTTGTACGAAAATCACGTTTTAGGTCCAATCGGTTTTTGGATTGCTTGATTGAAGATCATTGTTGTTTGAATATGTATTTGGACTGTTTTTATGTTGGGACTGGACTGCAACATGTATCGGAACGGACCGGAACGTTGAAAAATGCGAAAACGGGATAAAAATTCAGTGCTGTCAAAAGAGCACGATCCGTGCGTCCCAGGGGCACGGACCGTGCGCCCCTTTCAGTGTGTGTTTTGTAAAGGGGACTTAAAGGGCGCACGACCCGTGCGTATGGGAGCACGGACCGTGCGCTGTGTTTTGTCCAACTTTTTCAAACTTGCCCGAAACAATCCCGATCGATTCCAATCCTCTTTTAATCCTTTCCTAACCCTTCTATAATGATATTAGGCTTATAATGCCATGATTTTGGGTATGTTTCAAAAGGGTTTTATAAAATACTTTCGAAGTTGAAATTGTCTCGAAAAACCGAATAATAGCATACGTGTGCGGATATGTTTTATTGATAACAAAGCGAACTATGAGCCCTACGTGGTAAAGTATAATGCAAATGAACTATGAGTTCATGTGTCTGTAGATATATTTATTATATCGAGTTGGGTGACGACCCATGTTAACATACTAAGGCGGGGTAGCCATGCACTCTTACCTTAGGCTCCATGCCAATTGGGAAACACCGTTGGTAAGGGGGTTCACCGGGGATATAGCAAAGTTGCAGTCGGTGTTATGTTAAAAAGTTGTTGTGCGATATCGGGGATATAGCAAAGTTGCAGTCGGTGTCGTACGGTGTCATAATAGGTTCACCGGGGATATAGCAAAGTTGCAATCGGTGACCTGTTAAAAGTTAAACAATGCGGTTCACCGGGGTTTTAGAAAAGTTGCAGTCGGTGCCGTGTTGAGTTAATCATAAGTTATAATTTGACCGATAGTGTTAATAGGGGTCTCGGTAGAACTCACTGAGATTGTATCTCATTGTTTATATGTTGTTGTTTTACAGAGAAACAGGGACAGAAGAAACCACAGAGGCACGAGTAGGTGGCCCCGGGAGATGGATGATGACTTAGCTTTATGTTTAAGTTTATTTTCCTTCTGTTGTCTATGTATCACAACACTATGGCTTCAGTGTGATGTTTTTAGATTTTCGCTTTCTTGTATGATACTGAATACAATAGTTGCTGAATATTATGGTTTGAGAACCTTTTTATGGTCTTATGTGTAATAAGACTGCTTGATTGTTATTCAGTGAAAAACTATGTTGCAATGTTCAGTAATTATGCAGGACTTGTATATCTCTGATGTGTTACTAATGTGCACTCGGGCATTTTTAGTCGATAAAAATACTGGGGTGTTACAAATTTTGAGTAACTTGGAGGATAAATTATTAACTTTTCTTCCCCTCTATGTGTGTACTGGTTTCTTTAGCACGAATGCAGGTGTAGACAATTGAAGTGATATTATTCTACTGCATTAAACACCACGAAATAAAAAGGAATAAGATACTATTTTACCTTCTAGAAACGATTTTGGAGATGCAAAACGCTTACTACTAAATCTCTATTTTATATTTTTTATAATACATTTAATCAAAACACTCATTACTAAAATCTCTATTTTACCCATTTTCATTATTTTTCCACATCACCACATTTGAGGGCTAATTGATCTATTTAATAAAATCATCTACTCTGCTATCTTTTCTACTATATTCTCTTTAATCAAACTACTGACTGCCAAAATCTCTATTTTATCTATTTTTGCCAAATCATCACATTTAATGTTAAAGTTGTCTATTAATTCAATCATTCAAATGTGTTTAGAAACGGGTGGCTAATATTAACGGCGTGGTGGGGAATTGTGGTCCTGACAGATGCATATCTTGTGCTCTGATTAAGGACCAATGCAATTAAAAGGTGGGGAATTGTGGTCCTGACAGATGCATTTTCATAATAAAAAATATGGTTGGTTTAAATAATAATCAAGGAAAGGGACACTGTTATGGAGCTTCATTCATGGGCATTAATTAGATCTACTAGTATCGCCGCCATATTTAGAAAAATTTTCTTTTTTTTTTAGAGTTTTCAATAATTTTCTCTTTTTCTCAAAAATAAAAATGAATTCCATTTTCATGGAGCCTACTGCATATTCATTAAAAAAATTATAGGCATAAATGCATTTTTAGTCTCCCTATTTTACTCAATGTGCAATTTTGAACCCCTTATTTTTTTTGGGCAACTTTGGTCCTCCGATTTTATTTACTCAAGGCGCAATTTTGATCCCCCTATTTCTTTTGGGCAATTTTGGTCCCCTATTTTACAAAATTCTGCAATATTGATCAAATTAGAATATCATATTCTAAGATTTTGATGTGTCAATATTTTAATTGACATGGCAATTGACTAAGCCTTGTAGGCATGTCATTTCATTTTTTTATTAAAAAACATTTACTTGAGTTTTATAAAACATTTGCATGTTCTGTTTTCAATTCAACCATGCACACTCATCAACTCATCATCTATCCTCTAACCTAGAATCTCTTGCGTCGGACCCACACGCCCAACACTTCATTCTCGGATTTCTCCATCAATGCATCATTGTTGCTGTTTCTGACACCGGATGACCCATTTTCATTCCGAATCAAACACCCCACTATCAAAATCTCTATTTCACCCAATGTTTTTAAAACCGGACCGGAGATCGAACCGACGAGACCTCTGGTTCATGGTTCAATCGATTCAACCGGTTCAACCAACCATGGTTGAACCAGATAAGTAATTTATTAAATAATAAATAAAAAATATTAAATTTTGGAGAAAAAAGTAAATTTGAAAATAAAAAATTGCATTTCGGGCGGTTCAAACCGGTTCAATCCGGTTCGGTTCCCGGTTCAATCCGATTCTGGGCGGTTCTTTGGCCTGCGGTTCAAATGGGGTTGAACCAACCGGCCATGGGTCCGGTTCCCGGTTCAACCGGTTGAACCGGCCGGTCCGGTTTTTAAAACCTTGATTTCACCCTTTCCTATTTTTTGCCACATCACCAGGTTTGAGGGTAAACTTTTCTATCAATAAAATCATTTACATGTATTCTCCTTTTCATTGGGTAAAAAATTCATTTAATACATTCACCAAAAAATTCGATAGACTCGCACCACACTTCCATCCAATGGCTACAAGTATCAGCGAAGAGTCTTTTAGCGACGGATTTAAATTCTCCTTACTACAAGTTAGCGAAGAATCTTTTAGCGACGAAATCAGGTCAATCATCTATAACATTACATTTTCCAAAAATAGCATACACACGTATGGAGATATTCTCATCCAAAGTAAACGGAAATCCGAAGTAACAAAATAGCATGTGCTAAAGATTTTGTTATTATAAAATGTGACAGAAACAGACAATTACAATCAACAAACTGGAGGAAGATGAATACAAAGGCCTTACAAAGAGGGCTTCATACACAACCTTCCCTTCTTTGATATATAAGTGGCAGGAGAAACTCCAAAAGAATAACATAGACAAATAATTAGGAAATTGAAGTGCCACCAGTTACTTTTTTTGTAAGTATGTAACCAATAAATAAATGACACTACAAATTATCAAATATAAATAGAAGCTCACAGGTTTTTATTAATGTATTAGTACTCAAAAGAATAACTTTGACAAATAATTAGGAAAATCAAAAGAATTTTTTTATTTGAGGTAGATTTGACGGAGAACTTGCCCTTTAAATTGAAGTGCCACATGTTACTTATGTAAGTATGTAACCAATAAATAAATGACACTACAAATTATCAAATGTAAATAGAAACTCACGAGTTTTAATTTTATTAATGTATTAGTACTCAAAAGAATAACTTAGGCAAATAATTAGGAAAATCATAAGATTTTTTTTATTTGAGGTAGATTGTGCCCCTCTACTTGCTCAGTGCATTCAATTACAATACAAGCTAGAAACAATTGTTGGGTTGAATTACCCCAGATGTAATTCCTCCAGCATGATTGCATGACGCTCAGGGCCGGTCAATCAGGCGTGTGCAATAGCACAGGGCCTCGGCCCAGTCCAAATTTTTTAGGGCCCCAAAAAAATAATTAGCCCCAGCCCAATCTCACATAACTTTGACCAAAAAACCTCTCCCTATCCCTTTCACCTTCAAAAGACAGCTGAACTCTTGAAAAACTAATTGCAAATTGTTTGAGACGGTCCTAATTTTACCTCATTGCAAATTAAAAGTATAATTACGGGGATAATTTTTAAGATTTGAACAGGGCCCCCAAATTGTATGGGATTGACGCTTCAGCTTGTTTGTTTTGCTACATACGCATTAGATTTTCCAACACTACAAGAAATTCGCTTATTAGCGACGACCGTTAGTGAGAGAAATATATTCAGTCGCTAAAACAGTGGTTAGCGACAGAATTAGCGAGAGAATGGTGCAATGTCGTTTATGCTTCGATTAGCGACGAATTTCTCTTGGTATTAGCGACGGAAATGGGTCCCTCACTACATTGGGGAGGGAATTTGAAAAAAACGCATGAAATACGAGGTCTTAGCGAGGGACTCTAATGGGATTAGCGACGGAAGTTGGTTCGTCGCAAAGCTGATCTAACCTTTTAGCGAAGGTTTTTAGCGACGGATTGGTCCCTCGCTAATCATCGTTTTATTTTTGTAGTGCAAAATAGCATACACACGTATGAAGATATTCTCATCCTAAGTAAACGAAAATCAGAAGTAACAGAAAAGAAGTGGCGTACCTACACTATATTCAGGGGGTTCAGTTGAACCTCCTGGAAACAAAATGTTAGTACTAGTACCCCTATATAAAATTATTTTGAACCCCCCGAAATTTTAAATTTGCACTATTATCCTTAAATTTGCACCCAATTTGCACTCAGTTTTTAATAAATTTGTCTTATTAATCTCCGTAAGAGACTATTTATAAAACTTTAAGAAGTAATTTTACCGATGTCACATATTTTAGGACTTAAATAGATAATGGCGGGTAAACTTATAGAGTAATTTGCTGATTTTCTCTTAAATATATGTGAGTGTAGCGACCGAAAAATCCGGAGGATCTCTCGCGTTCAATGAAGTCGCCATCAATGTTTAATTATAAGGGAAAACACTGAAAAATCCCTTTGAAAAAGAAAACAGTATGGAAAACCAAATTTTGGGTTCGGGAGTCGATTATGCGCGGGGAATGTATTAGCACCCCACAGCATCCTTTCGAAAAAGGTTACCTCTAATTAGTTATGCAAAACTATATTAACTTTGAAAATATTTATTTCCCTTTTATAAAAAAAATGAATGAAAAGACTTGATGAAAAATATTTGTTTTTGCATTTTTATTGAGAACTACGAAAGAAAATTTGAGAAAAGACTTAAAAAGATTTTTTATTATTGCACTTGACAGATGTGGGCCCCCATCTGCTCCTACATATCTCGGGGTAGAGAATCAAATGCTACGTAGTTTTTGGGTAGAAAAAGTTTGGCTTGTTTGTGTTTTTTAATTTAGGGATTTTAGGACTTGTGATCCGTACGGTTCATTTATCCGAAAATGATGACTAACCCGTCTGTACGGCCGACTTAATCCCCTGTTTTTGAAAATAAGATTTTTGATTTTTTGGAAGAAAACGATTTGTGTAGGGAGTGATTTTATTTGAATAGGTATTTTAGGACTCTTGAGCCGTACGACCCATTTGTCCTAAAACGATGACTAACCCGGCCGTACGGCTGACTTAATCCCCTATTTTGAAAATAAGATCTTTATTTTTGTAGGAAAATGATTATTTTGTTTTTCTGTTTTAAATATGAACGAAAAGTTAACAAAGAAGAAAAAAAATGAAAAGTGCAACTAGTGAAAAGTAATTATCAATAATATTTAAAAATAAACTAATTAAAAGAAAAATAAAATAAAAAAGGGAGGGGGAGAGAGAGAGAGCGAGAACTTCGCTGGGAGAGAGAGAGAGAATGTGTTCAGTGTTCTTGTTGAATCACTGTGGTGTGTTTTTCACCGTGGACAGGGCCTCCTTTTTTAGGTGAATGGTTAGGTGAAGAGACTTGTTGGACAAGTTAACTTGCTGGGCAAGTCCACTTGCTGGGCAAGTCCACTTGCTTGGCAAGCAGCTTGTTGGGCCGAAGGTTAATGCTACTGACACCCCCTTTTTATTATTTTTGTTCTTCTCTATTTTTTTTATTTTTATGTAATTTAATTTTTGTTTTGGTGATAATGTAAATAAAAGACTGATTTTTTAAATTAGAGAAAATGTTATTTTAAAAAGACAAATCTAAAAAAAGGACAAGCTAGGCCAAGGCCCAAACGAGAAAATCTAACATAGGCCCAATAAAGTGAATTACTAAGTACAGACCCAATAAAACGAACTAGCGTCTAAACGAGCCCAAAAACTAACTTGCGGTCATAGGACCCGGGACTTACGACACACAAAACTAGATGATAAAAATGACTATAGTAAAAAGAGAGCGGACAAAATTGGGGTATAACAGCTGCCCCTCTTTATTTATATTCTACTAGAAAATTTGAATGATTTCCAGAATTTTCAAAGTAAAATAGAAATAAAGATAAAATGACACTAATTTTGTCCTAAAACCCGGAAAAAGGGGATCACTGGGGATCTGAAGGTCTAGTTCAAAATCAATGCTTGGTGCATTGACTTGAGTTCAACTGAAGGACCGATGGGGTCTGAAGGGCATGCCTAGGCCTAATGGACCAAGATGGTCTGATGGAGCGCAAACTAGCAACAGGACTAGTAAAACAGTCTGTTTGGGGGTGGCCTTTTTCGAGCGGCCATGGGGGTCAAGATCAGGTCGTTGACCTGATTTGCTCACCTCGAAGGACATCCACTATGTCTTAGGCTGACACAGATAGTCTGAAGGACCTGGGGTCGGATGACCCGTCGCGCTCAGTGTCGACGTAGTGATCTGAAGGTAGAGTTCAAAGCTGTTGCTTTGACATGTTAATTCTAACTGAACTGAAGGACCTGGGGTCTGATGATGCGTCGGTTTCTCGATAACGCGGTGTGCGATCTAGATTGATGGACCAATTGTTGGTCTGAAGGAGCGTTGGGGCTCTAAAGGACCGCTGGGGGTATGAAGGATCAGCTTGGTGATCCGAATTGCGATATGGGGTTGGCGCTTGGAGCGCCGATTTCGAGGGACAGGATATAGGGATCGACACTTGGCGTGTTTACCTGAACATACCTAATGAATGCATTTACTTGAGAAGGGAAAAGTTGTCTATATTTTGCATGTCTAATAATGCAATGAATGATGTATGTGTGCATGTGTTGTATGCGCATGCAATGATGGATGTTTGTTGGGGTAGCAAATGAGGTGTAGCGGATAATGGGTGTTGAAGTTGATGGAATAATGAAGTTGATAAACTGTGTATGCGTATGCATATAAGATGTAATTGTATTGCTTAGATGCACGTATTGCGATGAAACGCATGGTTGCATGATGAATGATTTTTGGTGGGGGTAATGAATGCAATGTGGATGATTTTTTTCTCTTTTGGCCCTTTTTTTTAATGAATGAATGAATGAATGGATGAATGAATGAATGTGCACATGTAATGCTTAGATGCAAGAGTTGTGGTAGACGCATGACTTGATGTCGAAATACAATGTATGGTGCATTGATTTATGATATGGTATATTAGTAATGCATGCAAATGTGTTCTTAAATTTTGAGATGAGAAATGAGACTTTCAATGCAAGAAGTAGAGAGATGAGTATTTTGGAGTCATCATTTATTGGAGATTGATCTGAACTCAAACTTTGGCAATCTCAAGATTGTTATTTACAGACACTGATGTGAAAAAGTATACTTTTTGGTCGTATTTGCAAACTCGTTCATATTGCTGTTCCATTTGACTATGATGCCCCATGATGGCTGAATTTCAGGTCCACAAAGTTAACTGAGTGGCTTTTCAGTATCACATTATTAGCTTGTGTTCACTCTCTTTGAAGTATTGTTTAGTAAAGATGTATAGTAGTGCAAATATAGGTGAATGAGTCGGTTAACTTGGTTTTAGGTCTAGGGTATGGACATATGTGGCACATGAAGGGATGAATGACAGGTTTTTGCCAAAGTCATGAAAGGTGGGCTTTCCCCAACTCAAGAAATGTGGGACTGTTCCAATTTAGACTTATGATGATGGTGAATGAATGACTTGCCCTTGTCTAGTTGTGACAACAACTAGGGGTGTAGAGGAAATGATGAATTGGGAATGTCATGACTTTGTAACGAAAAGTGGCATGCAAGAGATTTTGTCTCAACCCATGGAGTTTGGTGTTCCCCCAATTATGATAAGGACAATGTTGCCCCAACTGAAGTAGCATTGTGAAAGGGTTTGTTTAGAGTAATGGGTTGAGAAATTGCCCCGGTACGATTTTGTGGATGTGAATATGGTAAGGGAACGAGATGGGTGTAGGGAGAATTTCCCTAATTTTAGATGGAGTGAAGGGTGACGGGATTGCCCCACTATGGAATGACATTTCAAACAGTTGCTTTAAGTGAGGCTGTGTGAAAGGTGGCAAAGTTAGGGTAATGGGATAGAGGAGGTGGTCCAATATGGCTATATGGATTGGGTATGGTATATGAATGGGATGGACAATGACTAAATCTCCAAGTTCAAGGGGTATGGATGATAAAAGGAATGCCCCACTTTGGGATCTAGGTGGTGATCCTAGTATAAACTTTTGGTTCTCTTTTAGGTGAATCCCAAAGACTATGACAGTCTTAAGTTTTTTTGATATGATGAAAACTTCAATTGGTGATCACTAAACATTGTCTTTATATCAATGCAACTTGAATGCACCTTGGAGTGCAAGCCTTTTGATTTTATTTTATTTTATTCTTTATCTTTCTTTGATTTTTTGAGCAAACATATTGTAAATAAATAAACTTATTTGTCCTAAAATTAAAACTTTGAGAAAACAAAAGCAGTCAGTCATTGATCGGAATGGACTTTATAGGGTTGTAATGTGGCCGATCGTTAGGGGTTTGTGAAGGATAGGATAATTAGGCCTAATGAAGTATTTGAGAGATTATGAAAGAAGGGATAATTAGGCCGAATGGGGTGTTTGAGGGTTTATGAAAAAAATGGTTTGTGATGTGGTGAATGGTTAGAGGTTTATGAAAGAAAGAGGTTGTAAATGGGTGTTTGAGAGTTTATGAAATGAGGGATAATTAGGCCCAATGAGGGTTTATGAATAGAGGAGGTGTTTATGAAAAGAGGGATAATTAGGCCCAATGAGGGTTTATGAAAGGAGGAGGTGTTTATGAAAGGAGGGATAATTGGGCCCAATGAGGTGTTTTGAGGGTTTATTGAGACAAGGATCTCTTATACGCTTCATGGCAAGATGTATCAGCTCACAATTTCTACTTCTTTTATTTTTTTCCAGGATTTTCAATCCTCTCTTTTTTTGAATTTCACTTTTTTGTGATTTTTCTTTCTCCTTTTTTTGAGCTGGGTGAGCTGACAAAAGTGATACACCATGTTTAGGTGTGGAATTGATCATTGTCTAGGGTGACTGAAATTGTATAGGGTGACTGAAAGATTTTTTTGATTTTTCTACTCAAAGGGGTAGTAAAGAGCCTTTTTTGAGGATATGTGAAGATGACCAAACTTCATTTCAAATCATGGCTGCTTATTTTCTCAAAACTTAACTTTAGGACAAAAATTTATTTATTTTTATATATTTGCTTTTTCTTTATTTCTTTTTATATTCCTTAATTTTTGCTTAGATTGCTCTTGAGAGTTTTCAACCTAACAGGATTTTTTGAATTTTTTGTTATCTTTTTTTGTAAATGATTTGCACCAAGGGAATTCAATATTGACAAGGTATCTAGTGATCACAAATTTGCCCCAGCATGGAGAACCTAAAGTGTTATTTCATTAATGGGAACAAACCAAAAAGTTAACTAGGCACTTGTGTGGGGAATATGTATTGGGTGGTCGGGGTGGGACTAGACATGGACAAGGGATGATGATAAGATGCACATACTAGACACTAACTGACTCAAACAAGAGTAAATGCACATTGCATACAAGTTCACTATACGAATGCTTCATAGAGAGTTAACATAATTAGAGACATGATAGAAGAAATTTTTGATGACACATTAGTTAACATAATAGACCATTTTGATCATTTACCATGGGGTGGATGAGATGCATTGTTTTGCTGACAAAAAAATGTGAATGAGCTGCAAACAGTGAATAACTTCATCTTTTTGAAAATTGAGTGTCTTGAAACACCCTGAGTTTGCAACTAAGTTCGACCCCGTTTGAAAATTAGTAGGTTAAGCTTTGCCAAGGACGAACAATCAATTAAAATGTATTTCGCAAGAACGCCTCATCTCTCATCACAGGTTTTTTTTTAAAATTATGCTCATGTTTGTTTTCTATTTTTTTTGGTAATGCATGGATGAACAAATTATAATGTATAGGCATGATGCAAATGCATGAAGGAATGATCACTTAAAAGCTCACTATTCTAACTGGTTTTTCTTTTAGTTTTTTACAGACAGTGCAACTTGTAAATGATGCAAAGTATCATTTATAATTTGAAATAGAATGTCAACTGGATATATATTTTTTGATGATGGATGATGCAAGAATAATGAAATGATTTTTTTTATTATTATTTTGAAATGGTGCATGCATGCTAAATGAGATGTTTTTGTTATATTGCTAAAAAAAGTTTTTTTTTATATATGCGAGGAAATGCATGATACACGCAATGATTTTTAATGCATAGAAAGGAAAATGCATGATTAATGACATGGCTTTTTGAATGAATGAGAAGGTTATATTTTTGTTTTTTATTTTTTGGAAAAGGGGGAACCAGATGCATAAGCATATGAATGGATGCATGAAATGCGAATGTGTCGCGTTGGGGAATTGTAAACTTTTTATTCGAAGAGTAAAGTATAATTCAGGTGGTCTGACTTTCAAATGCATTTTTTCTTATATTTTCATCCACCTTTCTTATAAAAAGGTTTTATAATTCCCCGGCGGTCATGCAAAATGAGATGTTTTTTTATGATATGCAGAGAAGAAGGAAAATAAGAATGCATTGGACATGCTTGCAAGAATAAAATAGGTTTATTTTTGGGTTTTTTTAGGGAAATGAGAAAAATGTATTAGCGTTTGTTTGAGTGCAGGGGTATGAAGCTCCTTTGTGTCCTACAAGGATTCCTAAGAGAATAGGTCTAAGGCTTTTCTATTGAGTGAACCTTTCAAAGGGTAGCTCTAAAAGGTCCTAAATACGGTTCGTAGAGCCAACGACCCCAGTTAAGAACACTGATCCCAACAATAGGAAAGCTATTAGGAGTGACAGCATTCTCAAAAGAGACCAAACTCTAAGTGAGACTTTCGTGACCACCCAACAGGACGCACATCCAGTAGTCCATCACTACGCAGTCCTGTTCTAACTTAGGCTATGCTCCAGTCCGGGTATAGGACTATTCTCACGTGTGTGCAGAAGTGTGATAGTGGAGTGTGTGTGGGAGCAAAATGTCAAGTGTACTCCCAAGCTGCAAAGCAAACAACACATATGCAAAAGAAATATAGTCTTCTATCCTAAGGTTCACATATCATATAAAATATAACATGCAACAAGAATAAAAGATGAAAGGGAAATAAATACCAAAAAAGTTAAAGGTTTGGCACAACTAACCAAGTTAGGCTTGACTCTCAAAATGTCCCCAGTGAAGTCGCCGGCTGTAGCGACCGAAAAATCCGGAGGATCTCTCGCGTTCAATGAAGTCGCCATCAATGTTTAATTATAAGGGAAAACACTGAAAAATCCCTTTGAAAAAGAAAACGGTCTGGAACACCAAATTTTGGGTTCGAGAGTCGATTATGCGCGGGGAAGGTATTAGCACCCCACAGCATCCTTTCGAAAAAGGTTACCTCTAATTAATTATGCAAAACTATATTAACATTGAAAATATTATTTCCCTTTTATAAAAAAAATGAATGAAAAGACTTGATAAAAAATATTTGTTTTTGCATTTTTATTGAGAACTACGAAATTTTTTTTGAGAAAATACTTAAAAAGATTTATTATTATTGCACTTGACAGATGTGGGCCCCCATCTGCTCCTACGTATCTCGGGGTAGAGAATCAAAGGCTACGTAGTTCTTGGGTAGAAAAAGTTTGGTTTGTTTATGTTTTTTAATTTAGGGATTTTAGGACTTGTGATCCGTACAATTCATTTATCCTAAAACGATGACTAACCCGGCCGTACGGCCGACTTAATCCCCTGTTTTGAGAAAAAGATTTTTGATTTTTTGGAAGAAAACGATTTGTATAGGGAGTGATTTTATTTGAATAGGTATTTTAGGACTCTTGAGCCGTACGGCCCATTTGTCCTAAAACGATGACTAACCCGGCCGTACGGCTGACTTAATCCCCTATTTTGAAAATAAGATCTTTATTTTTTGGAGGAAAATGATTATTTTGTTTTTCTGTTTTGAATATGAACGAAAAGTTAGCAAAGAAGAAAAAATGAAAAGTGCAACTAGTGAAAAATAATTATGAATAATATTTAAAAATAAACTAATTAAAAGAAAAATAAAATAAAAAAGGGAGGGGGAGAGGGAGAGAGCGAGAACTTCGCTGGGAGAGAGAGAATGTGTTCAGTGTTCTTGTCGAATCACTGTGGTGTGTTTTTCACCGTGGACAATGCCTCCTCCTTTTATAGGTGAAGGGTTAGGTGAAGAGACTTGCTGGACAAGTTAACTTGCTGAGCAAGCATCACCATTTATTTATCCATTCATTCGCGTGCAACAACAACTACTTGTTTACCAACATTGCGAGCACTATAAAGGCCAATCAAGGCAGCAGGACCATTCTCAAGACCCTCAACTATGTCTTCCACATACACAATCTTCCCCTTCTTTAATAAGTGGCAGGACATATTCCAAGAATTTGTGATATAGATGATAGAAATCATATACAACAAAACCTTCCATACGAATCCGCTTATATATGAGATGTGCCAAATTTGTTACACCTTCATGTTCAGTAAGATGTGTGAACTATAAAAGACTTGCGATAAAGTTGTCTTATATGGCAGTGTATATTGCTGATATTTAGTTGCCATATTCCTAATTATATGTCTAAGTTATTCTTTTGAGTTTTGACTATTAAGACTTGCGATAAAGTTGTCTTATGTGTCGGTGTATATAAATACAAGTTCACAGGTTTTAATTAATTAATGTATTAATAGTCAAATAGAATAACTTAGACATATAACTAGAAAAATCAAAAGAATTGATATGAGGTAGATTGTGCTCTTCTACTTCGCTCAATGTATTCAATTACAATACTATAGCTAGAAACAATTATTGGGTTGAACTACACCAGAAGTGATTCCTCCAGCATGATTACATGACGCTTCAGCTTGTTTGTTTTCATATGTAAGCATCACATTTTCCAAACTTATTCCACTGCATGGATTTTTTGGACTACAATTAAATTTAACTGCAATTTCTGTTGCTGAAGTTCCATGAACATCTTGGTATACAACGTTGCTCACTTTAACACCAGAAGCCTCACCAGGGCAATCTTTAGGATTAGGACAATAGTTTTGATCAATAACAATGGGATTTTGGACATTAATCATTGTAACATGTTGGAAAAGGATGTCCCTTGCAAACCCATTGCTAGGCCTCCCCCAAGATTTAATTCGTACGCCATTTTCTGTTTCAGTAAATTTCACTGTTTTAACTGTCACGTTTTGTACACCTTGCTCCTCAAATTCCTTCCCTAAACTTCCAACACTGCATTGCATACCACCAAATTAATTTTTACTATGAAACATTAACAGATGCATCTACAACAAATATATATATATATATATATATATATAATCATAATGAAGAATGAACGAGTTTAAGAGAAGCTACAGCACAACTAGAAAAACTATTCTAGTAACCTAAATTAGTGATGGAAAAATTGAAATTCGTTGCTAATATTTAGTGACGGAAATATTGAATTTTACATTTTCCGTCACTAATTTTTCCTCTCTAATTTCATTTTTTTAAGTAGTGTACTCAAAACATATTCTCATCATTTGAAGTCGCTCGATCTTAGTTTTTTTTCTTCAGATTTTCATTTTTCAAAAAAAAAAATTGTAACAAATAGATGAAATACTCTTGAAAATGATTATTTTTACTTAGAAAAATGGACTCATAAATACCTGATTCCATGGCCTGGTCCACATGCTATGTTTTCTATCCACAAGTTAGTTGTTCCTTGGCCAATTGAGATGCAATCATCACCTGTTGCTATGTTGGAGTTAAAAATGGTGACAGTTGATGAGAGTTGAACATGAATACCATCTGTGTTTGGACTATTTCCTGCAGCTGTTACGGTAACCCCTTCTACTCTCACATTATGGCATCGATCTATCACTATGTGGAACATTTGGCTGTTCACAGATGTTACCCCCTTGATCACAATGTTCTTTGAATTGGTGAATCCTAAGTTCTGTCATACAAAAAGTAATTCGCATGTGTTAAATAATGCTAAAGTTAAAAAAAGTAATTATTAGTCTTACTTAGGTTTATCTCTGGACTGACTTTTTTGAGTTTGCTTATTAATAAAAGTATTTGTTATATTTCCAGCGAAATTGTTTCTCGAAAAACCCATGAATGATGTGTCAACATCTTATAAAATTAAGGGCATATCAAGTTGCTGAATAGTAACACATGGGCAGGTATTTGTCATGACTGCATAACACTACACCAGTTCGTCGGTGTGTTCACGAATTTTTGTCGTGACCTTTAGCATTTTTCTATGAAAATAGTTTGATTTTTTATTTAATCTTATATCATAGATGACACTGTTTGGATAAACACTTTTATTAAACACTTGTAGTATAAGAGCTTATGCATAATCTGTTTCTATAATAAAAGATAAAAAATATGTTAAATTATTTTTTTTATAAGTCATAAGTTCTTTTTCATAAGCTATACTTGAGAGCTTGTAGAAATTAGCTAAAAACACCTTATAAACATGTCATAAGTTATTTTTATAAGCTCTTCCAACAGTTTCACAATTACTTATCACTACAAGAATTTCGGTGATTTCCGAGGGAAAAATCCCTCGGAAAAGCAGGAAAATCGGTCGCTAATTCACGTTTCCGACGGAATTTCCGACGGACAAAATTCCGTGGGATAAACGGTCCTCGCAAACGATTTCCGACGGAAAATTCCCTCGGAAACGCTTCCGTCGGAAATCCCTCAAATAAAGTCTTCAAAGAATTTTTTTTTGAAGATATCAATCAAGAATTTGATAATTGGGAGATACAAAAATATCTCATAGAGATCTATACAAACCAGGAGGATCTTTCTTTTTAAAATCTAACATATAATCAAAATAGTTGAACAAAAATTCAGACTCCAAAAAGATGATGAAGAATTTCATCTAATTTCTAAAAAAAGTATCAAAAAACATAAAGCAAAAAGTTATAACTACATGCACATTGGAAGTGTTCAGGTAGGAATAAAACCTCTCACTAGAAGATCCCTAAATGTAGCGGTACTTTCCAAGGCATGCCCGGAATTTTGGGTGCCCTGTACGAAATTTGAATATGGTGTCTTATTTTTTATAAGTCGTATATATTGAAATTAATTGTTTTAGAGGGAAAACTTGTGAGGATTATTCATAAATAAAGGGAAAACTGAAATTGAAAAGTACAACACGTCAATTTTCAATATCAAGTGAGCGATGATGACATTGACACTTGCTTTGCGATGATGAATAGAGGATAGGTCACATACTCAAGTTTCTTTTTTCCCCCCATAAATACTAGGTCAGGTTTATGGTGTCTTTGGGTTTCTCATCCTAAGGTGTAAGTGAAATTTAAGTTGAGACTTTCAAATAATTGTTTTACTATAATTAATATTTTTATTATATATGTATATGTGCGTCCATTTGTTAAGTTTGATAGACTTTTTTATTTGTCAAAAAAAAACTTTGTTTAAAAAATGGGTATGTTAATTATATAATTTTTTAATTTTAATATATATATATATATATATATATATATATGTATATATACCATATTAAAAAATTGGTGCCCTCAAAAATTTGGGCCCCTGTGCACCCCCTGAGTATTTCTCTGCTTAAGGGATATTGGGCACAATCGTGTTCATGAATCCTTATTAGGAACAGTTGAGACTAGCCTAAGTCATGGGCCAATCTTCTTTATTATAGATTTGAAAAATCATGAGAAACAATTTGTTTCTCACAGATAATAGTAAGGTCAATCTTATTGTCCCAAAGACAATCCAATGGAGTGATATAACACTCCCAGAAACATGGTCCTTAGAAAAGTCAGTACCTGCACCACATAGACTCACACCCGAGTTCTAGGATGTTTTCCAATACCAATCTGGAAGAGTAGATCTAATTTTTAATCAAAGAAACTCTTTCTCTATCTTAGATCTATTAAGTCTGAAGAAGGTTTTAAAACTGCCATGTCTAGGAGGTCATTCTCAATCTCTAAGACTATCCCTAGAACTCGGGCTGGACCTTCTCATGAAGGATCTGCTATCCATTTACAAGGATTTGAAACTACAACCCCTAAGACTTCATATCAAAGAGATGAAAAAGACCAAAAATCAGTTCAATCACCCACTTACTCCTCTCTTAATGAACCTTATGATGTTATCTAAGTTCATTATAGATAAGTAATTCCTTAAGAAAGAATTCTATTCTGAGGAATGGTCTCGTCACCGAGAATGGTTCTTTCAACATTATCAGGGTCACAAAAAGAAGAAAATTCAAGAGAAATTTTATAAATTTCATGAACGAGTAAAACTAAGTATTTCATTCTTTGACCGGTTTCATGCTTATACAACCAAGACAAATATTAATTACCCTTTCCAAACATATTTAATTCGAAGAAAAACATTAGATGTTATTACAGTATGGCAACTAAAGGATGGGCAAGCTGTCTAGTCTGAATTTCCACCAAATGTACCTTTTGGTCTTAATAATAAGGAGCAAACTACCCCTATTATGGCCTTTCCTTTCTAAACAAGAATAGAAGAAGATTCTATCTCACCCAAAGACATTAAATATCTCATGAAACAGTCGAACTATACCAACAAATATTTACAAGCTTTAGGCGATTCTAGAAGTAAAGAGAAAGGGAAAGAAATTTGTCTAGATTCACCAAAAATTGAACCTACGTCATCCTCTACCCAAATAGAAAAACCCTTATTTAATCCTTATAGAATTGCTAAAAATCTAAAAAAATATATTACATCTTGCTGATCCAAAGAAACAAATCAAAAAAGAATTTGGTGAAGCTAAAGATTAAATTTTAGCCAAAGTCAATGAACAATTGGTTTTATTTAGGACGACTGCTCCTGATACCCCATCACCTCCTCATACGAATACTAAATCTATCAATATTTTTGGAGAAACGTCTTCTGAACATACGGAAGAAACAAGTATCGAAATAAAATCAATCTTGTCATATATAATCCAAAACACCACTGGAGAAGAAAAACTAAATTTTTATTATCCTAGAGCCACAGCCCAGACCTTCTTTTGGAAGAAAAGGAGTTCAATTTTAATAGTTTTAGTGCTAATAATGTTTATGTATGGAACATAGATGGTGAAAATGAGTACGACATAAACAAAATCCTTCAAAATATGACAATGATAGCTACAACCTATGAGACTTCCAATGATTGTCTAGAAAATATGATTATTGAAATCTTAGTTGCAGGGTAGTGTGGCCAACTCAAAGGCTGGTGGGATAATTATCTCATTGAAAATGAAAACCAATTAATTCTCACCGTTGTTAAACAAGAATCAAATGGCACTCCGATCTTAGAAAATGAAGAATATATTTTTAAAAGAATCACATGGTGATGCCACTATTGTGTCGGTTTCTAGAGGGGTTGTGGTGCAGGATTATTGGAAAAAACCACCTATGGGTTTTTCTCAAATGTAATGTTGATGCCGCGCGCTTTCCATAGTGGAGGTGATAAGGTTGGGTTTGGTATGTGTCTTCGCGATGAAAATGGAATCTACCTTGCAGCCAAGTTGCACTCCTTTGCGCCATTAGTTGAAGTCTACAAAGGTGAGGCATTGGGGCCCATGCTTGCTATTTAGTGGGTTCGAGAACTTAACTTCAAAGACGTAATTTTTGAGCTCGATGCTAAAGTTGTGGTGGATGATTTCAATAAGTGCTCTCCTATTTTTTCTGATTATGGTTGTATTTTAAATTCTTGTAAGGAGGCTTTTACTTTTTTTAGTAACAACTCTAGGAGGGAGGCTAACAACGTGACTCATACTCTAGTTGGGGTAGCCTTGTTTTCAGCATCACCTCATACTCAGTTTGACATTCCAACATGTATTGCTACCATTATGAATGAAATGAAGTAGCACTACTAGAAAAATCTCAAATACCGACGGAAGTTAGAGACGGAATTTGTTCCGTCTCCAATAGAGACGCATTTAGAGACGGAATTTTTTGGTTAGAGACGGAATTAGAATTTTGCGAAATTGAGACGAAAAGTAGAGACGGAATATGTCCGTCGCTAATGATTCTGTCTCTAAATCCGTCTCCAACGACTCATTATAAATTATTCTAACTTAAACCTTCATTTAGAGACGGAATATAGAGACGGAATTGTCCGTAGCAAATAAAATCCGTCTCTAATTCGGTCTGTAAATGGTTAATCAAATTGTTTGAGACGGAAGCAAATTTCGTCTCTAATATATTCCGTCTCTAAGTTCCGTCTCTAACATTATTATTTTAAAAAAATTATATCTAAATTTTTTGGCTGAATCATTAATATTTTTTTAATTTAAATAACTTTCCAAGTTTAAATAATCCCTCGCTAAATCTCTCACAAGCAAAAAATCTTTTTCTTTTGGCTAAAATTTTCATTCCCTCCCAAAATTTAAATCCCTAAAATTCCCTCTATAATGGATCTTTGACTAAATTCCTCTTTCTTTTGGGTTAAAAATTTGGTTCCCTCCTAGTCAATTTTTCTTCCCCTCCCAAAAACTCTTCAGTACTGTACAACCCAACCCCCTAAATCAAAACCCTAAAAACGGGAACCAAAATTTTGATTTAGTTCTTCACTGCTCGCTAACATCCGCCTCTTTCTTTACTGCGTTCTGCCCACTGATTCTCCTCTCTCTTCACTGCAATTTCTCTCTCGTCACTGTGCTCTGCACAAATTTGCAACTCTCTTCCATCGGTTGAACGCCCACTCGCCTCCATTGAAGACAAGTTCTTAGAGCTTCACAGTGAAGTTAACTCACTTTTCCTCTTTCTTTCTAGTTGTGTTTTTGTAGAAACTACTATTGAGTTGTACGAGTTCTTTGGTGTTGGGATTAATGGGTAATCTGGGATTATGATTGGATTGTGTGGGATTAGGGTTTTTTGTGAAAGGGGGCTATTTCCTAAGTTGGTATCTTTTGTCCCAATTCTATTTCTAAGTAACCAGAGCTTTCTGTTTAACCGATTGTTATGATGCTAGTGCTAATTTTGTCACTATATTCATATTGTTGGCAGCTTTTGGGATGGTACAGTTTTCAGTGATGGGTTTTATGCGTATTCCAAAAGGTTGTCTAAGCATATGTTCTTGTTTGTCGTGTATACCTATCTTGGATTGTTAATGTTTCAGAAATGAATGCATATATCATGAAACTTGTCTTAAAATGAGGTTTCAATTGGAGTTGAAATGAGGATTTTTATATGAATGAGAATTATGGTAAGTGGCTATGTTCCCAAAAGTATTTGTTATCAAGATTTGTATCAAAAAAATTAGCAACTTTGTTTCTTAAAATATTTGTGATAGATGATCTGATTGAACCATTGATCACAATGCAGTTCAAGCACTGTTAATGGGGTTCCAACATTATCTTCTCACTCTAGGCACTAAATTTCTGATTCCAACTATAATTGTTCCTCAAATGGGTGGAGGAGATGTAAGCACCTTATCAATCCTTTTTTTATTTTCTTTTCAACATTTTTTATACGTATTAATGAACCAAATCTTTTGATTTCAATGTAGGTTGAGAAGACTAGGGTGATTCATACCCTTTTGTTTGTTTCTGGACTAAGCACATTTCTTCAATCTTTAATTTGGAACTTGATTGCCAACTTTTGGTGTTGGTTCATACACATACATAATTATAACCATAAATAGTTTCTATGTTCTAGGCCTGCAGATATATTTCATATAACATCCTTTTGAGGTCAATGAGACTATTTATGTTGCTTCTTTGGCTTTTGTTTACATGTAATGGAGAAATGATCACTTTTTTACATGCCGGAATTTAATCATCTTAAAAAAAAACTGTTGAAGAAAATGTAAAGCAGCATAAAGTAAGGTTATTGTTCTTTATGTAAAGGCTTAGTTTTATGATGTCTGAAATGTCTGCAAATGAAACTTGAGGTATGCATAAAAAATGAACATTTGCTTTCAATCTTGCAGGTCCTACAACACTTTAAATGTATTATAGTTTAGCAGTGCAAGGAAGTGGATGTCTGTAATTGTGAGAGATTAAGAGAGGAGACTACTACTACTTAGCAAAGGTGCGTAGAGGTTTGTTATCCATTTCAACTTGTTTGATGTTATCCAAACCTTGGTATTGTGTATATGATAATTAGATCAGCATTACCATATTTGCAACCTAGATAGAGTAATTTTCCTATACCATGGTTCTCCAGTTGCAGTGAGATATCATGTGATATAAGTTGATCTGTCCACTGATCAGAAAGGCATTCCTTGTGCAACTAATTTGGTAAGCTTTTTGTCATAGTAGATTTTTGAACGCGTATTCCACTTCAATCTTCTGGTAACCTTCTGTTTTACTTTGTGAATTCTAGAAGCGTTTGAGAAAAGGGCTTCTAAATGTTGTGCTATAATTTTTTTAAATACTTGCAATTTGATGTAAAATTGTGGTTCTGTACTGTTTAATGACTGAGTGGTGATATTCAAGATTAGGGAGGTTTTGTTTATAATCTAATTAATCTTGTAGCAAGTTGCTGTTGCGACAGGCACTCAGGTAGTACACTTTCATATTCAAGATTAGACTTTCATATTTATGGTTCCATCTATTATGTTACTTAATTAAATTATTAAGATTCAATTACTTATACTATTTATTTAATATAGATGACAAGTGCAGAAAGAGGTAGAGGAAAAGGTAGAAGCAGAGAAAGAGTTGCCTCTCAGACTTCTCAACCACCAATATTGAGAGGCTGGCAATTGCAATGGGGAGATGGGTGAAGTTGAAATGGAAAGTGACTCTTTATTTTTTTTTTTGATAACTAAAGTGACTCTTTATTTGAATAGATTTTGTTACATACTTTGGCAAAATTTAATGTTAGTTTTATTTTTATGTTATGGACAAGGTTTTAGTTTGATTACATGTAACTTTTTTGGAATGTAATTGTTGAAATATTTCTAGCATTAATTAATTTATTGTTTGGACTATATCTATTGAAAACTGAATTATGTATATTTTAGGTAGGAGATTAAATTTAATTTTGGAAAAGAGAGAAAAATAGAAACATCATAAATAAAAATGAAAATTGTGATTAGAGACGGAATTGCAGATCCGTGTCTAAATAAAATCTTAAATTTTGCGACGGAATAGTGGTGCTGTCTCGGTTAGAGACGGATTTGTTATAGGGAACGGATTATATAGTTTATCGCTAGCGGACAGCGGTTCATTATTTAATGTTAGTGACGGAAATATTCTGTCTCTAACTAGAGACGGAACCCACAAATCCGTCTCTGAAGCTTTTGCGAAAAGTCAGTTACGGATCTTGTTTCGTCTCTAATTCCGTCTCTAACAAGTTTAGAGACGGAATATCTCACTTTTTGAGACGGATTTCGTCCGTCTCTATTTGAGTTTTTTCTAGTAGTGTAGATTCTGTTTGTCAAAAAAACTCTAATTCCCTTAATTCTAAATAGCTTTCTTTAACACTATTTGGGATCTATTCTTAATCCCGGTGGGTCAAGTTTTAGGGGTGTTGAGAGTAGCTTTTGGAATAAAAAAAAAGAAATACATGCTTCATAGTTTGGTACCCATGAGATCAGTACGTTTGTTTTTTTTTTTTCATTTGGGCATTTCATGAGAATTGCCTTGGCGTTTCCTCTTCTCTTCTATGTGATTTCACATTGGTTTTCTGCCGTTTTGTAGTTTGTGATCTTCTCCAAGGTGAAACACTTCGTAATGGTAGAGTATTTAAGTTGCAAATAGTGATAACTTTTGTGTGAGAATTACTTTTTGTGCTAAGGACTAAGGTGCAAACAGAACAGCCTCTTTTTTTAAGCTAAGATATCCTCCACGACGACAGTGGAAACTAATCATTCGAGGTATCGGAGATTCATCTAAGGGGCTGACATCTCCCAACAAATCTTTTTTATATGCATCGGTTAGGGATCCAAATAGTTAAGGAACTTAAGTATCTACCATTTGTGTCACATCATGAAAAGAACCGCTTCTTTGATATAGAGTTCTAATTATACTCTTCACTTTTGTTTGTTAATGTGCGCTGGTTTTTGTCTTCAACAAGTGCTATTTTGTCTAAGTATTTTTCATATTCATATTAGCGCATATTAGAAACTTCAAACTTAGTAATGGGTCTTTTTTGGTCTATTTCCTATGTAATTTACTTAGTGTTGATGTTGTAATATGTCAAACAAGGTTATATTTTCAAGTACTTTTATTAAAGTATTGCATGATTTAATTGCCACCTTAGTTAATTCATGTTTTATAAAACTGTTTTTGAAACGTTTTTTAGTGTCTTGAAACAATAACCCATCAAATCCAAGTGTGAGGTCTAGTGGCAAAAAAAAATGCCGTAGCACTTTGGCCCTCACTTTTATTACTAAATGTCAATTAGGTCCTTAACTTATATAACTTAGTATCAATTTGGTCTCTGTGAATTAACCCCTTTGTTTAAAAAGAGTATTAATTTAGTTTTTCAAATTTTAATTTAGTCCCCAACATTTATGCGACACGTCGCAGCCTGCCGTGGATTTACTTTTATTTTTGGGCGTTAATTCATTTCGGCCCCTCAAATTTTCCACCCGAGCATGTAATTGTCATATCTGCTCCATCAACACTGTTAACTGATAGTGGTTGACGATGAGACTAAATTGATACATGTTTATAAAAGTGGATGATTAAATAGAAATGTTTGAAAAGCGACAAACCAAATTGATTTTTTTTGAAATTCCAGGGACTAAATAGCCTATTAACCAACAAAATTAACCTAACTACTACACTCCCAATATTATTTAACAAACTGCCACACTTTTTATTTCAACAGAGAAATGAGAAACAATTACAATCAACAAAGTGGAGGAAGATGAATGCAAATTAAAGGCCATACATACAAACTAGGCTAAAGTGCTCCCGGTGTTCCTTATCTTTATTTAAAGTAACGAATTAGTCCTTTACATTTTTTTTGTCCCAAATAAGTCCTTTATCTTTCACATTTTTGACACATAAATCCTTTTCTGTTAACAGTGCTGATTTATGTGTGAAAAAAAAAGATTTATGTGTTAAAAATTTGAAACATAAAGGACTGATTTGGGACAGAAAAAGATTTATGTGTCAAAAATTTAAAACATAAAGGACTGATTTGGGACAAAAAAAAGATAAAAGACCAAATCGTTACTTTAAATAAAGATAAGGGACCCCGAAAGCACTTTAGCCTACAAACTACAAAGATTGCTTTAAACTCAAAACATAAAAGAAAAAATGACAAAAATATTTAAGAAAAACATCACTATTCATTCACGGGAAACAACAACCACTTGTTTACCAACATTGCGACCACTATAAAGGCCAATCAAGGCAGCAGGACCATTCTCAAGACCCTCAACTATGTCTTCCACATACACAATCTTCCCTTCTTTGATAAGTGGCAAGACAAACTCCAAAAACTTGGGATATAGGTGATAGAAATCATTTACAATAAAACCTTCCATACGAATCCGCTTATAAATGAGATGTGCCAACTTTGTTACACCTTCATGTTGAGTAAGATTATACTGTGAGATCATTCCAGATACAAGTATGCGACCATGGAGTCTCATATTCAGAAGTACAGCATCAAGTGTCTTTCCACCAACATTCTCAAAGTAAATGTCAATGCCTTCTGGAAAGTACCTGGATGATATCATGTGTCTCAATCTCATGTTAGTAAACTTAGTAATAATTTTTTTTAATGTCAATGAATGAGAATATTAATTAAAATTTCTTCACCAACGACCGTTTCGGACTCACCTTTTCAATGTTGCATTGAGGTCTGGCTCTTCTTTGTAGTTAAAAGCTTCGTGGTATCCAAATTTATTAGTTGACAAATCCACCTTGTTGCAAAAGACACGCATATTTAAGTAGGGGGGCTTTTTGTTTTTTTGAAAGGCGAAAGAATATATTCAAAGTAGCAGAAGGAGTACTCCGACCCGAATACAAAAGAGGGAAAGGAGAGAAGCACCCACGAAGGGAGACAACCAACAAAGGAGAAAACAAAGCAAAGTAAAACAAACAAAAACCACCCAACTACTTGCGGCTAATACACGCTAGTGGAGCGACATACCACTCATAATAAAGGCACCGAAGTCCCTTTGACCTAGCCAAGAACCATGTCTTTTATTAGGGGGGCTTTTTGTACTTTTGCTGGTTAGTAAATATAAACTAAATGGCCTTCTTACTCAAAATCCTTTTTCAGTTACAAGTTTACAATTAAAATCCTTTGTTACTGATTTTTTTATTGTCAAAAATAATAATTATTACTGATTTTTGTGGTAACCGCACTACCATCTAGAGTTTTATATGCCCTACTATATAGCGCATTGTCCGTATATGATTACTTGACAAAAGGATTAATGAGTAAATAGTTTGATATGTTATATTATAGATATAAATATTACTATCTATAAGTTAATATTGTTTGATAATAAGATATTGATTATAAATAGGAATATTACTATTTGTAAGCGTTTGTTATTTCATAATAATATGAAAATGATTATCTAAATTTGTTTAAGGTAGTTTTATATTCATTAAAGGTAATAAAATAGCACAACTCATAATAAGATATACACTACCTTTCATTTCTTAACATTTTCATAGGTTTGTCTCATAAGATATTGTTTTAGTAATTTTAAATAGTTAGATGAAGAAATTATATTTTTATTAATTATAATATTTTATAAGGAGATTATTACTGGTATGTATATTTTAAAAAGGTAAGGATTTAAAATAGGGTAGTACATGAATTTCATTAAAATGGAAAATATTTTTTTTTGCCAATTTTACATGTATACCCCCTATTGTTCATTCCTTCACCCCCTTCCTTGATTAAAAAAGAACAAATAACGAAGACAATGAAATTGAACATTCATAAATAATAAGAATAAAAAGTCTAAAGAATTTTTATAACATAATCCATATTCATCAAATGTGAATATAAAAACTTAACTCTTAATTAGAAAGAAAAGAACACAATTAAAAGCAACTATACAAAGTTGAAAGAAGAAGAATGAGATTCTATTGTAAAAATGGTTGCAGTTCTTGCGGGAGTAAATGCGGCAAACACGGTTCTCGAATAAATGCGGCAAGAACTGGTAATAATCTCCTTATAAAGTGAGATTCGGCAAACCGTGAGAGTAAATGCGGCAAACCGTGAGAGTAAATGCGGCAAGAACTGGTAATAATCTCATTCTTGCCGTGAGAGTAAACCATTTTTACAATAGAATCTCACTTTACTCCCGCAAGATAAAATTATAAGGAGATTATTACCAGTTCTCGAACACGGTTCTCGATGCGGCAAACCGTGAGAGTAAACCGTGAGAGTAAATGCGGCAAACCGTGGATGCGGCAAACCGTGAGAGTAAATGCGGCAAACACGGTTCTCGAATATAAAATAAAGATAAAATTATAAACACCAATTTATCACACTTTACGAATTTTGTCACAAAATTATTATTATTTTTCATCAAACGGTTAATGAGGAACAAACTTTGCGTAGTTGGACAGTTAATTTTTTTTTTCTAAACCATAAAGTATACCAAAATGCATTGCTTAGCATTTCACTTTACATATTTTGTCATGAAATTAATTTTTTTCTTTACTTAACCGGTTATTGAGGAACAAACTCTGCATATTTGAAGAGTTTAAATTTTTTCTGAATGCTAAAGTACCCCAAAACACGCTGTTTAACATCGTACTTTATGTGTTTTGTTACAAAATTATATTTTACACCAACCCGCCCTGTTTTTTTTGTCAAATTGCTCTGGATAAACCCGACACATAAGCTTTATTTGGTTTCGTTGAAACTAGTAGGATACTCGTGCATACGCACGGGTGCAGTCGTGTTCTTTTTATGAATGAACATAAACAGTATTTAAATAGTCTGAACATTACCCCGTGAAAATAAAGACAAATTTAAAGTAGATAAAAAAAGTTTCAATTAAAAAATAGATAAATATTAAAATCTAAAAATGAAAAAGTATCATTTAAAAACAATCTGTGCATTTATTCCGTGTTTTTTTATATATCAATGCAGTGTTTTTTTATATATCAGTGTTGTTATCCCATGGTTTTTATTAATCAATGTAGCTATCCTGTGTTTATATATATATATATATATATATATATATATATATATATATATATATATATATATATATATATATATATATATATATCAGTGAAGTTATCCCCGTATTTTTTTATATATCAGTGCAGTTATCTCGTGTTTTTTTATGTATTAGTGCAGTTATCTCATAGTTTCAATTGATTATTTGAGTTGATTAGTAGATTATAGTAGATAGTAAAAGATAGATAGTAGATTATCAATAAGAAATATTTATCCCATGTTTTTTATATATCAGTGACAATTATTTGTCATTTTTTAGGTATTATTGACAAATATTTGTCACGTGTGTTTTAAATATTAGTCAGTTTAAATAGTCATTAATCCTTCTTGTTTTTTTAGATAGTAGGTTTATATAGTAATCTTAAAAAATTATAATTATCAATGGCAAATATTAATCCCGTATTTTTTTATATATCACTGTAGTTATCCCGTGTTTTTTAATATATCAGTGCAGTTATCTCGTAGTTTCAATTAATTATTTTAGTTGATTAGTAGATTATAGTAGATAGTAAAAGTTAGATAGCAGATTATCAATAAGAAATATTTGTTTTTAATATTAATTAGTAGTTTAAATAGTCATTAAGTCTTCTTGTTTTTTAGATAGTAGGTTTGTAGTAGTAGTCTTCAAAATTTTTAATTATCAATGACAAATATTAATCTTGTGTTTTTTTTATATATCAGTGCAGTTATCCCGTGTTTTTTTATATATCAGTGTAGTTATCTCGTAGTTTCCAGTGATTGTTTTAGCTGATTAGTAGATTATAGTAGATAGTAAAAGAGAGATAGTAGATTATCAATATGAAATATTTGTTTTAAATATTAATCAGTAGTTTAAATAGTCATTAAATCTTTTTGTTTTTTAGATAGTAGGTTTATAGTAGTCTTCAAAAATTGTAATTATCAATGACAAATACTAATCCTGTGTTTTTTTATATATCAGTGCAGTTATCTTGTGTTTTTTTATATATCATTGAAGTTATCTCGTAGTTTCAATTGATTCTTTTAGTTGATTAGTAGATTATAGTAGATAGTAAAAGATATATAGTAGATTATCAATAAGAGGTGATAGTAGATTATCAATAAGAGTGTAAACAGATTTCGGAGAGAAAAATTAAAATTTTAAGGTGATAACCTTTTCCAAAAAAAGTGATAGTTTTTTTTATTGTTTTTAATGTGACTCATTTACATTTTTATAGGTAATTTTTTTTGACAACTATTTGTATACATTTTAGAAGTTTAGTTAAAAAAATTAAAATGAAGTGATAAGAGAAAGATAAGAATTGTTTATTGGAAAAGTAAAAGTAAAGTAAACAGAAAAAATGAAGAAAGAGAGTGTAAGATAAAAGTGAAAAGGAGGAAAGAGAGTGTAAGAAGAAAGAGAAAAAAAGTAAGAAATAGAGTGTAAGAAAAAAAAGAAAGAAATAGAGGGTAATGACATTTTTACCCTTAAGCTATACGTGTCTTGTTAATAAGAGATCCAAATTAGTAATTTCATAGGAGGTTTGTTTGTATAAATAGATAAATAGATAGATAAATAGATTAGTAATTAATAATTTCATAAGAGGTTTGTTTGTATAAATAGATATTAAATCATAGGAGGTTTGTTTGTATAAATAGATATTAGATTAGATACTATTTTATATAAAAAATACTTTTGATTTCTTCGAAAGAGAAAGAATAGTATTTTAAACAAATTAAAGAATAAACAACAAGTATTGATGTTGCTGATTATTTCTGGTTTATACAGAGACATACATATACAACAATATTAATTAAAGAAAATACCTTGTCTTTACTTCCAGCACTTCCAACAACATAACAACCAGTCAACTTAGCAAATTGACCAACAAGTTGACCAACAGCACCAGAGGCAGCAGAAACAAACACATTATCTCCTTTCTTAGGAGAGCCTATTTCAAAGAAACCAGCATAAGCAGCCATTCCTGGCATACCTGCTCATAGAAAAACACAACACATAAGCTTGCTACTAAGATTCATTCTGAAGAAGCATAATTGATGTATGGTATACTCAGAAAATAAAAACATAAAATAGCAAGCACATGCACATACCTAGAATTCCAGTATAGTAGGAAAGTGGGACATCATCAGTGTGTTGAATTTTGAAATATATCTCAGCTGGAGGGACAAAACTGTACTCTTCCCATTTAGTGATGCCCCATACTAAATCACCTTTCTTATATTTATGGTCTCCAGATTCAAGGACTCTACCCACACCATGTCCTGTCAATGCCTAAAATGCAATGCAATTATCCATTTACTCTAACTAAACAGTACTATTATATATATATATATATATATATATATATATATATATATATATATATATATATATATATATATATATATAGTGCATGCCAAGGCTACATTTATTTGCTTAAAAAAAAGGCTACATTTATTATTTATTAATAATAAAATTAAACCGTCATTCACACCTAACATATATATATATATGACACTGGAGTTTCACAAGAAACTTCTACCCTTTGAGTTTGAACCAAGCATTATTCTTTTCGATAGATAATAAAGACTATAGTACTATATATTATATGACTTACATGTCCTGGGGTGTAGGTACCATATCCAAGTCTTGCAGAACTTTCCTTGTCCATAAAGTGTCGCATGTATGGATCGCAAGAGAGGTAGAGATTTTTGAGAAGGACATCGTTGGAACCTTCTGGAAGTTTGAGAGTAATAGTGCTCTCAACAATGTTCATGTCCGATTCTTTGGGGAAACCAGACACGTAGTCCCTCAGAATTACTTTTTTGTTCCTCACGTCCGTCATGTCACTGCAAACAATGAAAGTTCCGAGTTGATTGTGTTGTGTTTTTTTGTGTGAAGTAAGATTGGTGAGATTAAAAGACTTAGTATTGAGCAGTGAAGAGGAAGACAACGCCGTCATAGAAGCATGATTGGAGCAATGAAATGAAAACGAGTGCAACATTTTTTCTCTATTTTGGGGTCTACTATAATATTCCTCTGAAATTAAATACATGATATACTGATAGCCTTTTATAGCCAAGTTTGAAGAATTAAAAATAATAGAGTTAAATATATTTTAATCTCTATAAATTCTCACAATCTCATTTTTATCTTTATAAAATTTTTCGTCGACTTTTAGTCCTCATAATATTTTTCATCAACGGTTTTAGTTTCTATAAAATGTCAACTAATGGATACACTTCAGATTTTTTTTTATGATGTTTTACATACATGTTATTAAGAACATAATCAAAATCTCCCCCACAAAAACTTGAATTTTTTTAGCAATGGATGAATTAACTATGAGCTTTTTAAGCACTAAAAACTCAAGAAACAATATAAGGGCCTGTTTGTTACGGATTAAAAAATAAGTGATTTTGTTGTTAAATAATTCAGAGATTATTTTTAGAGATTTTTAGGAAAATGAGAAGTTGTTTTGTGTTTGTGCAACTTACTGAAAATCACTTATTTTAAAAAAATCATTCTTAAAAAAATGATTTTTACAAAAAACTATTCAAAACAGCTTCTTATGAAGCAGTTTTTAGATTATTTTCATTCTTAAAAATCTGTAACAAATAGACAGCATGTCGTCATAAGTGATTATTTTTTAAAAAAAAATGATTATTTTTAAAGAAAAAACCGCAACAAACTGTTCTAAAAGAGATATATATGGACTTAGGAACAAACTTGAATTTCTTTAGCAATGGATGAATTAACTATGAGCTTTTTAAGCACTAAAAACTCAAGAAACAATATAAGGGCCCGTTTGTTACGGATTAAAAAATAAGTGATTTTGTTGTTAAATAATTCAGAGATTATTTTTAGAGATTTTTAGGAAAATGAGAAGTTGTTTTGTGTTTGTGTAACATACTGAAAATCACTTATTTTAAAAAAATCATTTTTAAAAAAATGATTTTTATAAAAAACTATTCAAAACAGCTTCTTATGAAGCAGTTTTTAGATTATTTTCATTCTTAAAAATCTGTAACAAATAGACAGCATGTCGTCATAAGTGATTATTTTTTAAAAAAAAATGATTATTTTTAAAGAAAAAACCGCAACAAACTGTTCTAAAAGAGATATATATGGACTTAGAAATTGAATTTTGAGCTTATTTTTTCTATTTCTATAGACTTACATCTTAAAACATAGTTTGATTAGAGATAGTAGATGGTGAATCTACAGGGTGCCTCAAAATTACTTGTTTGTTCCTTATTTCTTAATGTTACTGCAAACAACGAAAGTTTCGAGTTGATTGTGTTGTGTTTTTTGGTGAAGTAAGATTGTGTTGTCCGGTACTATTTATACTATAAATTTGTTCTTTTTGGTAGAAGTGTTTATCTTTTTCCTAGAATGCTCTTAACTAATTATTATTTCATTGTACATATTTCTCTTTGTACGATAAATAGTTATAGGTATTATTGACAAAACAATAATTAATATTGCATTGAACTTTGAAAACAACAAATAAAAGGAAACAAATTTTTTGTTAAAAAATGACATATATTGTAAAATGGAGGTACTAGTTACTACTTTTGTTTCCCTTTCTTCCGTCAATTAATTATCACTGGAATACTATTGGCCACACAACAAAGGAAGAATTAATTATCAAGTTAAGCAAGTTGATGTTTTCTTTGTCATTCTAGATGGAGCGCGTTATAATCCTTTTCTTGTTGCCAAATAGCATATGGGCCGTGCCATATTGTTTGATACAAATGATTCTAAAATTAAATTTGCATAGCAAAAGTAAAGATTTACATAAAATGTTTATCTATCTTAAGTCAAAACAAAATGTATATTTACAAAGGAGAAATATGAAGTTTCATATATTTTTTTTTTGTTGAGACTTATGCTGATCACTTATTATGTTTACTCGCTGTGACTCAAAAGCAAGACAATCCTTGTTCAATAGTAAAATTTTAAAAATAGATGTATGGATAGTTTGGTAATCTAAATAGCCTTTTTTAATATATAGATAGACGTTTACACGTCGTGACTCAAAGACAAAACAACCATTGATAAATCATAAATTTAAAAATAGATGCATGTATAGTTTGGTAATTTAAACAACCCTCTTTTTTTTTATATAGACTTGCCCATCGTGACCCAAAAGCAAAACAATCATTGATAAATAGTAAATTTTTTAAAAATAGATGCATAAATAGTTTGGTAGTTTAAACAGCCCTCTTTTTTCATATATAGATAAATGTTTAACCGTCGTAACCCAAAAGCAAAATAATCACCGATAAATAGTACATTTTTTAAAAATAGATACATGGATAGTTTGGTAATTTAAACAACCCTATTTTTTTATATATAGGTATTTACCCGGCGTGACCCAAAAGCAAAACAATTATTGATAAATAGTAATTTTTTTAAAAAATATATGCATAGATAGTTTGGCAATTTAAAAAAACCTCTTTTTTCATATATAAAAATAGACGCATGGATAAGTTTGGTAATCTAAACAGCCCTCTTTTTCATGATAGTAAAATTGTAGATAGATAGATGTCTAGTTTGGTAATTTAAACCGTCCTCTTTTTTCTTATATATAGTATATATAGTAGATAGTAGATAGATAGGGATGCATGGACATTTTTTTAGAAAATTTAAAAAATGAAAAGGAAGGAGGAGATGAGAAAGACAGAAGATGAACTAAAAAAATTCAGATAAGAATGAAGCATAGAAATGTGTGTATGTATAGTAAGAAAAAAAATAAGGGAAAAACATAAAGTAAGAGACAAATAGAGAGGTAAATATATGAGAGACAAAGTAAGATATATAGGAATTTCCAATTCTATCCTTAAAATGTTGACGTGGCAAAAATCTAGGCATCTCAATTGGTAATTTAAACGACCTCTTGTCTTCTTAGATAGATAGATAGCAAGTTGTTGGATTCTGGATCCTGTGATTATTGGTACGGTCGTGCATTCGGTAGATCCGGATGGCCCGATATTGATCGGTCAATCCAGATTTTAAGTTTATGTTTTTAGGGTCCCTCTAATATGAACCTTTTTAAAAAAAATTCACCTGTAGACCTTTACCATTTTTAGTAAGTTTTAATAAAATGTTATTTTATTTTTACATTTTTTATTATTCTAAAATTCTTTTTTTTGCTAAAAATAGTAAATGTCTACCAGTGGACTTTTTTAAAAGGTCCATATCCCTCTATTTTATATCTTCTAGAATCTATTTAATCAAAACAATCATCATTAAAAACTCTATTTTATCCATTGTCGTTCTTTTGCCACATCACCATATTCGAGGGCAAAGTGATCTATATAATAAAATTATCTACTCTACTATTCTACTATCTTTGTAATCAAACACCCCACTACCAAAATCTTTATTTTACTCATTGATATTGTTTTTCCAAATCACCACATTTGGCGGTAAAATTGTCTATTAATAAAATCTTTCACATGTATTCTCCTTTTTATAGGGGCCACGGTACACTCACCATCTACTCTACTATTCTTTGTACTCAAACCCACCACTATCAAAATCTCTAGTTTACCCTTTCCTATTTTTTTTGCCAAATCACCAGATGTAAGGGTAAATTTTTCTATTAACAAAATCATTCACGCGCATTCTCCTTTTTGATGGGCCCCCTATACATTAAAAAAAATCATTTCTTCCCCCTTTCAAATTTAATTCCCTTTATTCTCTCTCTAATTTCATTTCAGATTTTTTGAATAAATCTACTATCTATTTCATCAAACACCCACTATTAATGTAACAAGTTGGAGTCAGTCTTTACTTATCTCCCAACCGAACTCTGAATTATTCAGGGCCGCTTTCCCCTGGACACCGGAGCGGGGTCAAAGACCCCTAGACAAAAAAAAACACCCACTACTAAAATCTCTATTTCATATCTTCTACAATTTATCTAATCAAAACACTCACTACTAACATCTTTATTTTAACCATTACTTATTTTTTGCCACATCACCACAATTTAGAGAAAATCGGTCTATTTAATACAATCATCCACATGTGTTCTCATTTTCACGGGGTCCACTACTCATTACCATAAAATTCTTTCTCCTTCCCTTTCAATTTTGACTCCCTCTATTCTCTCTCTCTCTCTCCTTCTTCACATTTCAATTTTGTTCTACTCTATATACTTTCTATATGATTTTGCAGAGAAATCTTTTGTGTGGGATGCCCTTTAGGGTATGTGTTGGATGGAGGGTTTGGGAGGGAAAGGGAGGGGAGGACTTGATTTTTAATTTTAAATTGAAGAAGCTATAAAATGTTTCTAACAAAAACGAAATGCGCATGATTAACAATTTTTTATCATTATCTATCACGTTATTCTTTCAATTTTTTAAAATCTCAAATAGATATTAAAATATAGATCAAGTCCTCTCAAGCCCTCCCCTCTAAAACACTCCCAAATCTCTGTCCCAAACCCTTAGGGTCTGTTTGGGAGTTAGAGGGGGAGGGGAGGGGAAGGCTTAGGAGGGGAGGGGAAGGAAGGGGAGGGGAGGAGGAGGGGAGGGAAAACCCTCCCCTTGTTTGGATGTTACAATTTGTGAAAAAGAAGGGAAATGGAGGTCTTAATTTTAAATTGACTTTTTTACCCTTTCTCATTTAAATACATTGATTCTACTAGGGATCTTTTTTACTATTTTTTAGTGCTACTATTAAATTGGCCTTCTAAAATTAATTTTTAGTGCCACTATTAAATTATTCTTCTAAATTTAATTTTTAAGTGCTACTAAATTTAAAACGTGTTATTCAATACCTAAAAAATTTATATCCATTAAAATTGTGTCAAAAAAATCCAATCTAATCCATCCAATTACAACCAAACCTATACCCAGATCGTTTCCAGAATTGCGGAGGCGGACGGTGGCCGGTGGTGGTTGGTGGGAATTTTAGAGTTTAAGTGAGGGCAAAATTGTCATTTCATAACCAAAACCTCCTAAAACCCCCCAATTTGGGGGAATGCAAAATTGGACCAAGAGGAGGGGTTAGGAGGGTTGACAAAATCCCCCAACACTTTCCCTAATTTTTTTAAACTCCCAAACAAGGGGTTCTTTCTCCACAAGCCATCCATTCCCCTCCCTTCCCCTCCCAACTCCCCCTCCCAAACATACACTCGGTGATAATCACTCGCCTAGTTAGAGTTCAAATGTACTGATATTTTGGAAATTTTGAGTAACTTGGAGGATAAATTATTAACTTTTCTTCCCCTCTATGTGTGTACCGGTTTCTTTAGCACGAATGCAGGTACACACATTTAATGGTAAAGTTGTCTATTAATTCAATCATTCAAATGTGTTTAGAAACGGGTGGCTAATATTAACGGCGTGGTGGGGAATTGTGGTCCTGCCAGATGCATTTCTTTGTGCTGTGATTAAGGACCAATGCAATTATGGGGTGTGGTTGGTTTAAATAGTAATCAAGGATAGGGACACTGTTATGGAGCTACATTCATGGGCATTAATTAGATCTACCTGAATCGCCGCCATATTTAGAAAAATTCTATTTTTTTAGAGTTTTCAATAATTTTCCCTTTTTCTCAAAAATAAAAATGTATTCCATTTTCATGGAGCCTACTGCATATTCATTAAACAAATTATAGGCTTAAATGCATTTTTAGTCTCCCTATTTTACTCAATGTGCAATTTTAAACTCCTTATTTTTTTTGGGCAACTTTGGTCCTCCTATTTTATTTACTCAAGGCGCAATTTTGATCCCCCTATTTCTTTTGGGCAATTTTGGTCCCCTATTTTACAAAATTCTGTAATGTTGACCAAATTGGAATATCAAATTCTAAGATTTTGATGTGTCAATATTTTAATTGACATGACAATTGACTAAGCCTCGTAGGCATGCCATTTCATTTTATTATTAAAAAACATTTACTTGAATTTTATAAAACAATTGCGGGTTCTGTTTTCAATTCAACCATGCACACTCATCAACTCATCATCTATCCTCTAGCCTAGAATCTCTTGCGTCGGACCCACACGCCCAACACTTCATTCTCGGATCTCTCCATCAATGCATCATTGTTGCTGTTTCCGACGCCAAATGACCCATTTTCATTCCGAATCAAACACCCCACTATCAAAATCTCTATTTCACCCTTTCCTATTTTTTGCCACATCACCGGGTTTGAGGGTAAACTTTTCTATCAATAAAATCATTTACATGTATTCTCCTTTTCATTGGGTAAAAATTCATTTAATACATTCACTAAAAAATTCGATAGACTCGCACCACACTTCCATCCAATGGCTACAAGTATCAGCGAGGAGTCTTTTAGCGACAGATTTAAATTCTCCTCGCTACAAGTTAGTGAGGAGTCTTTTAGCGACGGAATCAGGCCAATCATCTATAACATTACATTTTCCAAAAATAGCATACACACGTATATGGAGATATTCTCATCCAAAGTAAACGAAAATCCGAAGTAACAAAATAGCATGTGCTAAAGATTTTGTTATTATAAAATGTCACAGAAACAGACCATTACAATCAACAAACTGGAGAGGAAGATGAATACAAAGGCCTTACAAAGAGGGCTTCATACACAACCTTCCCTTCTTTGATAAGTGGCAGGACAAACTCCAAAAGAATAACATAGACAAATAAATAGGAAATTGAAGTGCCACCAGTTACTTTTTTTGTAAGTATGTAACCAATAAATAAATGACACTACAAATTATCAAATATAAATAGAAGCTCACAGGTTTTTATTAATGGATTACTACTCAAAAGAATAACTTTGACAAATAATTAGGAAAATCAAAAGAATTTTTTTATTTGTGGTAGATTTGACAGAGAACTTGCCCTTTAAATTGAAGTGCCACATGTTACTTATGTAAGTATGTAACCAATAAATAAATGACACTACAAATTATCAAATGTAAATAGAAACTCACGAGTTTTTATTAATGTATTAGTACTCAAAAGAATAACTTAGGCAAATAATTAGGAAAATCATAAGATTTTTTTATTATTTGAGGTAGATTGTGCCCCTCTACTTGCTCAGTGCATTCAATTACAATACAAGCTAGAAACAAATGTTGGGTTGAATTACCCCAGATGTAATTCCCCCAGCATGATTGCATGACGCTCAGGGCCGGTCAATCAGGCGTGTGCAATAGAACAGGGCCTCGGCCCAGTCCAAATTTTTTAGGGCCCCAAAAAAATAATTAGCCTCAGCCCAATCTCACAGAACTTTGACCAAAAAACCTCTCCCTATCCCTTTTACCTTCAAAAGACAGATGAACTCTTGAAAAACTAATTGCAAATTGTTTGAGACGGTCCTAATTTTACCTCATTGCAAACTAAAAGTATAATTAGGGGGATAATTTTTAAGATTTGAACAGGGCCCCCAAATTGTATGGGATTGACTCTTCAGCTGTTTGTTTTGCTACATACGCATTAGATTTTCCAACACTACAAGAAATTCGCTTATTAGCGACGAGCGTTAGTGAGAGAAATAATTCAGTCGCTAAAACAGTGGTTAGCGACGGAATTAGCGAGAGAATGGTGCAATGTCGTTTATGCTTCGATTAACGACGAATTTTACTGGTATTAGCGACGGAAATGGGTCCCTCACTACATTGGGGAGGGAATTTGAAAAAAACGCACGAAATACGAGGTCTTAGCGAGGGACTCTAATGGGATTAGCGACGGAAGTTGGTCCGTCGCAAAGCTGATCTAACCTTTGCAGACCTCGCTAACCTTTTAGCGACGAAAGTAGGGACGAATTCAAATTTCCCTCGCTAACCTTTTAGCAAAGGTTTTTAGCGACGGATTGGTCCCTCGCTAATCATCGTTTTTTTTTGTAGTGCAAAATAGCATACACGCGTATGAAGATATTCTCATCCTAAGTAAACGAAAATCAGAAGTAACGAAAAAGCAGTGGCGTACCTACACTATATTCCCATCAATGTTTAATTATAAGGAAAAACACTGAAAAATCCCTTTGAAAAAGAAAACCGTATGGAAAACCAAATTTTGGGTTCGGGAGTCGATTATGCGCGGGGAAGGTATTAGCACCCCACAGCATCCTTTCGAAAAAGGTTACCTCTAATTAGTTGTGCAAAACTATATTAACTTTGAAAATATTTATTTCCCTTTTATAAAAATAATGAATGAAAAGACTTGATGAAAAATATTTGTTTTTGCATTTTTATTGAGAACTACGAAAGAAAATTTGAGAAAAGACTTAAAAAGATTTTTTATTATTGCACTTGACAGATGTGGGCCCCCATCTGCTCCTACGTATCTCGGGGTAGAGAATCAAATGCTACGTAGTTCTTGGGTAGAAAAAGTTTTGCTTGTTTGTGTTTTTTAATTTAGGGATTTTAGGACTTGTGATCCGTACGGTTCATTTATCCTAAAACGATGACTAACCCGTCTGTACGGCCGACTTAATCCCCTGTTTTTGAAAATAAGATTTTTGATTGTTTGGAAGAAAACGATTTGTGTAGGGAGTGATTTTATTTGAATAGGTATTTTAGGACTCTTGAGCCGTACGGCCCATTTGTCCTAAAACGATGACTAACCCGGCCGTACGGCTGACTTAATCCCCTATTTTGAAAATAAGATCTTTATTTTTGAAGGAAAATGATTATTTTGTTTTTCTGTTTTGAATATGAACGAAAAGTTAACAAAGAAGAAAAAATATGAAAAGTGCAACTAGTGAAAAATAATTATCAATAATATTTAAAAATAAACTAATTAAAAGAAAAATAAAATAAAAAAGGGAGGGGGAGAGAGAGAGAGAGAGAGCGAGAACTTCGCTGGGAGAGAGAGAGAGAGAGAGAGAGAGAGAGAGAGAGAGAATGTGTTCAGTGTTCTTGTTGAATCACTGTGGTGTGTTTTTCACCGGGCCTCCTTTTTTAGGTGAATGGTTAGGTGAAGAGACTTGCTGGCTTGCTGGGCAAGTCCACTTGCAGACCCAATAAAACGAACTAGCGTCTAAACGAGCCCAAAAACTAACTTGCGGTCATAGGACCCGGGACTTACGACACACAAAACTAGATGATAAAAATGACTATAGTAAAAAGAGAGCGGACAAAATTGGGGTATATTAGTTGCCCCTCTTTATTTATATTCTACTAGAAAATTTGAATGATTTCCAGAATTTTCAAAGTAAAATAGAAATAGAGATAAAAGGACACTAATTTTGTCCTAAAACCCGGAAAAAGGGGATCACTGGGGATCTGAAGGTCTAGTTCAAAATCAATGCTTGGTGCATTGACTTGAGTTCAACTGAAGGACCGATGGGGTCTGAAGGGCATGCCTAGGCCTGATGGACCAAGATGGTCTGATGGAGCGCAAACTAGCAACGGGACTAGTAAAACGGTCTGCTTGGGGGTGGCCTTTTTCGAGCGGCCATGGGGGTCAAGATCAGGTCGTTGACCTGATGTTCTCACCTCGAAGGACGTCCACTATGTCTTAGGCTGACACAGATAGTCTGAAGGACCAGGGGTCGAATGATCCGTCGCGCTCAGTGTCGACGTAGTGATCTGAAGGTAGAGTTCGAAGCTGTTGCTTTGACATGTTAATTCTAACTGAACTGAAGGACCTGGGGTCGGATGATGCGTCGGTTGCTCGATAACGCGGTGTGCGATCTGGATTGATGGACCAATTATTGGTCTGAAGGAGCGTTGGGGCTCTAAAGGACCGTTGGGGGTCTGAAGGATCAGCTTGGTGATCTGAATTGCGATATGGGGTTGGCGCTTGGAGCACCGATTTCGAGGGACAGGATATAGGGATCGACACTTGGCGTGTTTACCCGAACATACCTAATGAATGCATTTACTTGAGAGGGGAAAATCTGTCTATATTTGGCATGTCTAATAATGCAATGAATGGTGTATGCGTGCATATGTTGTATGCGCGTGCAATGATGGATGTTTGTTGGGGTAGCAAATGAGGTGTAGCGGATAATGGGTGTTGAAGTTGATGGAATAATGAAGTTGATAACTGTGTATGCGTATGCATATAAGATGTAATTGTATTGCTTAGATGCACGTATTGCGATGAAACGCATGGTTGCATGATGGAATGATTTTTGGTGGGGGTAGTGAATGCAATGTGGATGATTTTTTTCTCTTTTGGCCCTTTTTTTAATGAATGATTGAATGAACGAATGAATGGATGAATGAATGAATGTGCACACGTAATGCTTAGATGCAAGAGTTGTGGTAGACGCATGACTTGATGTCGAAATACAATGTATGGTGCATTGATTTATGATATGGTATATTAGTAATGCATGCAAATGTGTTCTTAAATTTTGAGATGAGAAATGAGACTTTCAATGCAAGAAGTAGAGAGATGAGTATTTTGGAGTCATCATTTATTGGAGATTGATTTGAACTCAAACTTTGGCAATCTCAAGATTGTTATTTACAGACATTGATGTGAAAAAGTATACTTTTTGGTCGTATTTGCAAACTCGTTCATATTGCTCTTCCATTTGACTATGATGCCCCATGATGGCTGAATTTCAGGTCCACAAAGTTAACTGAGTGGCTTTTCAGTATCACATTATTAGCTTGTGTTCACTCTCTTTGAAGTATTGTTTAGTAAAGATGTATAGTAGTGCAAATATAGGTGAATAAGTCAGTTAACTTGGTTTTAGGTCTAGGGTATGGACATATGTGGCACATGAAGGGATGAATGACAGGTTTTTGCCAAAGTCATGAAAGGTGGGCTTTCCCCAACTCAAGAAATGTGGGACTGTTCCAATTTAGACTTATGATGACGGTGAATGAATGACTTGCCCTTGTCTAGTGATGACAACAATTAGGGGTGTAGAGGAAATGATGAATTGGGAATGTCATGACTTTGTAACGAAAAGTGGCATGCAAGAGATTTTGTCTCAACCCGTGGAGTTTGGTGTTCCCCCAATTATGACAAGGACAATGTTGCCCCAACTGAAGTAGCATTGTGAAAGGGTTTGTTTAGAGTAATGGGTTGAGAAATTGCCCTAGTACGATTTTGTGGATGTGAATATGGTAAGGGAACGAGATGGGTGTAGGGAGAATTTCCCTAATTTTAGGTGGAGTGAAGGGTGACGAGATTGCCCCTCTATGGAATGACATTTCAAACAGTTGCTTTAAGTGAGGTTGTGTGAAAGGTGGCAAAGTTAGGGTAATGAGCTAGGGAGGTGGTCCAATATGGCTATATGGATTGGGTATGGTATATGAATGGGATGGACAATGACTAAATCTCCAAGTTCAAGGGGTATGGATGATAAAAGGAATGCCCCACTTTGGGATCTAGGTGGTGATCCTAGTATAAACTTTTGGTTCTCTTTTAGGTGAATCCCAAAGACTATGACAGTCTTGAGTTTTTTTGATATGATGAAAACTTCACTTGGTGATCACTAAACATTGTCTTTATATCAATGCAACTTGAATGCACATTGGAGTGCAAGCCTTTTGATTTTATTTTATTTTATTTTATTTTATTTTATTTTTTTCTTTATCTTTCTTTGATTTTTTGAGCAAACATATTGTAAATAAATAAACTTATTTGTCCTAAAATTAAAACTTTGAGAAAACAAAAGTAGTCAGTCATTGATCGGAATGGACTTTATAGGGTTGTAATGTGGCCGATGGTTAGGGGTTTGAAAAGGATAGGATAATTAGGCCTAATGAAGTATTTGAGAGTTTATGAAAGGAGGGATAATTAGGCCGAATGAGGTGTTTGAGGGTTTATGAAAGAAAGGGTTTGTGATGTGGTGAATGGTTAGAGGTTTATGAAAGAAAGAGGTTGTAAATGGGTGTTTGAGAGTTTATGAAAGGAGGGATAATTAGGCCCAATGAGGGTTTATGGAAGGAGGAGGTGTTTATGAAATGAAGGATAATTAGGCCCAATGAGGGTTTATGAAAGGAGGGGGTGTTTATGAAAGGAGGGATAATTGGGCCCAATGAGGTGTTTTGAGGGTTTATTGAGACAAGGATCTCTTATACGCTTTATGGCAAGATGTATCAGCACAATTTCTACTTCTTTTATTTTTTTTTCCAGGATTTTCAATCCTCTCTTTTTTTGAATTTCACTTTTTTGTGATTTTTCTTTCTCCTTTTTTTTGAGCTGGGTGAGCTGACAAAAGTGATACACCATGTTTAGGTGTGGAATTGATCATTGTCTAGGGTGGTGACTGAAAGATTTTTTTTGATTTTTCTGCTCAAAGGGGTAGTAAAGAGCCTTTTTTGAGGATATCGGAAGATGACCAAACTTCATTTCAAATCATGGCTGCTTATTTTCTCAAAACTTAACTTTAGGACAAAAATTTATTTATTTTTATATATTTGCTTTTTCTTTATTTCTTTTTATATTCATTAATTTTTGCTTAGATTGCTCTTGAGAGTTTTCAACCTAACAGGATTTTTTGAATTTTTTGTTATCTTTTTTGTAAATGATTTGCACCAAGGGAATTCAATGTTGACAAGGTATCTAGTGATCACAAATTTGCCCCAGCATGGAGAACCTAAAGTGTTATTTCATTAATGGGAATAAACCAAAAAGTTAACTTGGCACTTGTGTGGGGAATATGTATTGGGTGGTCGGGGTGGGACTAGACACGGACAAGGGATGATGATAAGATGCACATAGTGGACACTAACTGACTCAAACAAGAGTAAATGCACATTGCATACAAGTTCACTATACGAATGCTTCATAGAGAGTTAACATAATTAGAGACATGATAGAAGAAATTTTTGATGGCACATTAGTTAACAAAATAGACCATTTTGATCATTTACCATGGGGTGGATGAGATGCATTGTTTTGCTGACAAAAAATGTGAATGAGCTGCAAACAGTGAATAACTTCTTCTTTTTGAAAATTGAGTGTCTTGAAACACCCTGAGTTTGCAACTAAGTTCAACCCCGTTTGAAAATTAGTAGGTTAAGCTTTGCCAAGGACGAACAATCAATTAAAATGTATTTCGCAAGAACGCCTCATCTCTCATCACAGTTTTTTTTTTAAATTATGCTCATGTTTGTTTTCTATTTTTTTTGGTAATGCATGAATGAACAAATTATAATGTATAGGCATGATGCAAATGCATGAAGGAATGATCACTTAAAAGCTCACTATTCTAACTGGTTTTTTTTTTTTTTGGTTTTTTTAGAGACAGTGCAACTTGTAAATGATGCAAAGTATCATTTATAATTTGAAATAGAATGCCAACTGGATATATATTTTTTAATGATGGATGATGCAAGAATAATGACATGATTTTTTATTATTATTTTGAAATGGTGCATGCATACTAAATGAGATGTTTTTGTTATATTGCTAAAAAATGTTTTTTTTATATATGCGAGGAAATGCATGATACACGCAATGATTTTTAATGCATAGAAAGGAAAATACATGATTAATGACATGGTTTTTTGAATGAATGAGAAGGTTATATTTTTGTTTTTTATTTTCTGGAAAAGGGGGAACCAGATGCATGAGCATATGAATGGATGCATGAAATGCGAATGTGTCTCGTTGGGGAATCGTAAACTTTTTATTCGAAGAGTAAAGTATAATTCAGGTGGTCTGACTTTCAAATGCATTTTTTCTTATATTTTCATCCACCTTTCTTATAAAAAGGTTTTATAATTCCCCGGCGGTCAGCAAAATGAGATGTTTTTTTTATGATATGCAGAGAAGAAGGAAAATAAGAATGCATTGGACATGCTTGCAAGAAAAAAATAGGTTTATTTTTGGGTTTTTTTTAGGGAAATCAGAAAAATGTATTAGCGTTTGTTTGAGTGCAGGGGTATGAAGCTCATTTGTGTCCTACAAGGATTCCTAAGAGAATAGGTCTAAGGCTTTTCTATTGAGGTTGGTAGCTCTAAAAGGTCCTAAATAAGGTTCCTAGAGCCAACGACCCCAGTTAAGAACACTGATCCCAACAATAGGCAAGCTATTAGGAGTGACAACATTCTCAAAAGAGACCAAACTCTAAGTGAGACTTTCGTGACCACCCAACAGGACGCACATCCAGTAGGTCATCACTACGCAGTCCTGTTCTAACTTAGGCTATGCTCCAGTCCGGGTATAGGACTATTCTCACGTGTGTGCAGAAGTGTGATAGTGGAGTGTGTGTGGGCAAACTCAAAATGTCCCCAGTGAAGTCGCCAGCTGTAGCGACCGAAAAATACGAAGGATCTCTCGCGTTCAATGAAGTCGCCATCAATGTTTAATTATAAGGGAAAACACTGAAAAATCCCTTTGAAAAAGAAAACGGTCTGGAAAACCAAATTTTGGGTTCGAGAGTCGATTATGCGCGGAGAAGGTATTAGCACCCCACAGCATCCTTTCCATAAAGGTTACCTCTAATTAATTATGCAAAACTATATTAACTTTGAAAATATTATTTCACTTTTATAAAAAAAATGAATGAAAAGACTTGATGAAAAATATTTGTTTTTGCATTTTTATTGAGAACTACGAAAGAAAATTTGAGAAAAGACTTAAAAAGATTTTTTTATTATTGCACTTGACAGATGTGGGCCCCCATCTGCTCCTACGTATCTCGGGGTAGAGAATCAAAGGCTACGTAGTTCTTGGGTAGAAAAAGTTTGGTTTGTTTGTGTTTTTTAATTTAGGGATTTTAGGACTTGTGATCCGTACAATTCATTTATCCTAAAACGATGACTAACCCGGCCGTACGACCGACTTAATCCCCTATTTTGAAAAAAAGATTTTTGATTTTTTGGAAGAAAACGATTTGTGTAGGGAGTGATTTTATTTGAATAGGTATTTTAGGACTCTTGAGTCGTACGGCCCATTTGTCCTAAAACGATGACTAACCCGGCTATACGGCTGACTTAATCCCCTATTTTGAAAATAAGATCTTTATTTTTGGAGGAAAATGATTATTTTGTTTTTCTGTTTTGAATATGAACGAAAAGTTAACAAAGAAGAAAAAATGAAAAGTGCAACTAGTGAAAAATAATTATGAATAATATTTAAAAATAAACTAATTAAAAGAAAAATAAAATAAAAAAGGGAGGGGGAGAGGGAGAGAGCGAGAACTTCGCTGGGAGAGAGAGAGAATGTGTTCAGTGTTCTTGTCGAATCACTGTGGTGTGTTTTTCACCGTGGACAAGGCCTCCTCCTTTTATAGGTGAAGGGTTAGGTGAAGAGACTTGCTGGACAAGTTAACTTGCTGGGCAAGCAGCTTGTTGGGCTGAAGGTTAATGCTACTGACATCTCCTTTTTATTATTTTCGTTCTTCTCCATTTTTTTATTTTTTTGTTTTGGTGATAATGTAAATAAAAGACTGATTTTTTAAATTAGAGAAAATGTTATTTTAAAAAGACAAATCTAGAAAAAGGACAAGCTAGGCCAAGGCCCAAACGAGAAAATCTAACATTAGCCCAATAAAGTGAATTACTAAGTATAGACCCAATAAAACGAACTAGCGTCTAAATGAGCACAAAAACTAACTTGCGGTAATAGGACCCGGGACTTGCGACACACAAAACTAGATGATCAAAATGACTATAGTAAAAAGAGAACGGACAAAATTGGGGTACAACAGTGAGTTAGATAACTTGATTTCTTAATTTTAGTAAATTAAGTGAGAACATTTGAAAAAAAAATCCATTAAAATTAACAATATGAAGAACCATAATGAATTTTTTTTGCACCGCCGACCTCGGTGCTGGTCCGCCACCGCAAAAAAGGCATATGCTAAAGGTTTTGTTTATTATAAAATATCACTGAAGTAGACAATAACATTAAAAAAAGTGGAGGAAGATTAATACAAAGGCCTTGCAAATAGTGTTCATACTCAAAACTTAACCAAAAAAAATGACAATATTTAACAAAAGCATCACCATTTATTTATCCATTCATTCGCGTGCAACAACAACTACTTGTTTACCAACATTGCGACCACTATAAAGGCCAATCAAGAAGGCAGCAGGACCATTCTCAAGACCCTCAACTATGTCTTCCACATACACAATCTTCCCTTCTTTAATAAGTGGCAGGACATATTCCAAGAATTTGTGATATAGGTGATAGAAATCATATACAACAAAACCTTCCATACGAATCCGCTTATATATGAGATGTGCCAAATTTGTTACACCTTCATGTTCAGTAAGATTATATTGTGAGATCATTCCACATAGTGGTATGCGACCATGGAGTCTCATATTCAGAAGTACAGCATCCAGTGTCTTTCCTCCAACATTCTCAAAGTAAATATCAATGCCTTCTGGAAAGTACCTGATTTATATATTGACTGATCACTAGTGTGTCTCATCTCATGTGTTAATAAATTTAGTAACTAAACATTTTTTTTAATGTCAATGAATGAGAATACTGAATTAAAATTTCTCCACAACCAAACTGTTTTAGACTCACCTTTTCAATGCTGCATTGAGGTCTGGCTCTTCTTTGTAGTTAAAAGCTTCATCGTACCCAAATTTATTCTTTAACAGATCCACCTTGTTGCAAAAGACATACATATTAGAGTGTAAAGACTTTGGTTGTGGTTACTGTTATAAATTTGGCTAACTCAAAAGCTTTAAACAGAAGAATAAACAACATAATGTTGTTGGTTGTTGTTGATTATTTCTGGTTTATGTAGACACATATATTTGTTGTAAATTTTGTGATATTTCAAAACTTCTAAGTGAATTTCGACAAACAAATATTTTCGACTCAAAACAAATATTTTAGACATAAACAAATATATTTCGACACAGACAAACATTTCGACACAGAATATTCTTTCCAGTTTTGGTCGAAATGGGTTGCAGATGTTCTTCCAAGTTTTGGTCGAAAAATGAAATTTAATTTCCTTTATTTTGTAACTGTTATTTTCATTTAACAGCTATTTTCATTTAAACCAATCCATTCCGTAACTGCAAAAATAAACCGGCTTGATTACAATTTATTTTATAACGGTTGTTGACTGGCTATTAAATGGCTGGAGCCTATGCTTCAAACGGCTATCTCTGAAAGCCTATATAAGCGTTCTCCATTGGCCTTGAAGAGAAATACAAGAGAGCCATTTTTCACTCCTTCTAAATATCACTCTCCTGGGTTCATATCCTGATTCCATATCATGTTACTCTTGCTAGTTCGGACACCTCTTTCGCTACTGCGATTGAGAAGAGCCGGTTGTACCTCGGGGAATTTGCGCTGTAGAGGCGGATAAATTCTTCAGGGCAGTCGAAAGACGCCTCCGGTTATTTTCTAACTCTTCTTTGTTCGCAGGTTTGGTTCGCAGCATCTCACTACAGGTTCGACCGCCTCCGTCGCTGCAGGTTCGACTGCCTCCGTCGCTGCAGGTTCGACTGCCTCCATCTATGCAGCTGTCTCTGCAGATTTGAACACAACTGTCATTGTAAATTCTACTACAACTGCAATTCGACTGGTGCTGCAATTCGACCACAGCAGAATTTCGACTACTGCTGCCCTTGCACCTTCGACTACTTCAGCAACCTTTGCATTATTCGACTACTGCTGCACTTACAATTTTGGCTACTGCTGTCTCTGTGAAATTCGACAGTATCTGTATTTGAATATACGACAACAATCTGAAGAATTTATCTCTGCTAGTTTTGTCTGAAGTACCGTGACTGCAAGGTCTTTCGTGGAAGATAAGTCTCCTTAACTATGCTTGTTGTGTTGTTTTCAATTCTTGATAAGTTCTTGGTCATATGAGTCGATTGGACACTACTAAAACAATATATTCTGAATATCTAGTTATATTGTTGTTATCATCAGTGTGTGATTTCCATCTGAAAAGACTCAATATATCTTGCAATCAATTAAAAGGGTTTCTAATTCACTTCGAATATTTTTTGGAACGAAGTACAATTCTGTTATAGAGTGGAACAAAACCATTTATTTAATTTTGTTCGAAAGGCACCACAGATAAATACTGTTAGCTTGCAGAATTATTGCTTCATTCTTATACTAAAGTATATTAGAATTCATATATTACCCATTTATAATTGTTTGCTTTCTTCGGTTCCAAAATCTGAGTTTATTATGATTGCTATATCGTACATGGTTCAAATGAAATGATTCCCAAAATATTGTTCTAAGCATTTCATTAATTTTTCTGACTTTGTTGTGCTCCCCAAAATCTGTGCCAATTTTTATAGCAGACTTTAAAGAGACAAATTTACAAAGAGAATGAACGAGAAGAATGATGATGACGGGGTGAATTCTTCGTCTTTAAGGTATCAAACGTCGATGACGACACCAGACTTTAAAGAGAAAAGTTACAAAGAGAATGAACGAGAAGAATGATGATGACAGGGTGAATTCTTCGTCCTTAAGGTATCAAACGTCGATGACGACACCAGGTTCTCATCTTTCTTCATGTTCTTTCTTTGCACTTTTGTTTGGCTAGGTTTACGGTCAAAAGTGGCACCATGACTTTACATTAGGAGCTAAGAAAATTAATTGTGAAATTAAATATTTGCACTTGTTCATAAGAGTTCGACTGATGCTTACTTAAAAGGATTCTTATTTTGATTGAAATGATTGATTAATTGATTGGCTCTAGTGCATAAATTTTATTGTGATGTCCTTGTCCACCAAGTACAATGTCTTGGTTTTGGTGACTTATAGGTTATTAGTCGGAATTTTCTTTATCAACACTCTAGACTGAAGCACCTGATAGTGCCTTTGAATTCATCTTATGCATTATGGTTGTATGACATATAGAGTTTGACTACACCTTTACCTGGCACTTTCGACTGCTACAGTCCTCACACTTTCGACTGCATTTGTATATTCGATTACATCTGTTTTAGCAGTTTCGACAGAATCTATCTTTGCATCAGTTTTCGACAATACCACTTTGGTGTGTCAATTTTTCCTTTTATTGAAATAGCTTCATTGTGTGCCATGAAGAATTTATTTAGAGAGAGTTATAGATATACAATTTCTTATATGACTTGATAGTTCTGTTTATCATTACTGGAACTTATATATGCATAGCATGAAGATAGAACCTTCGACCCCTATGATAGAACCTTCGACCACAATATGCTAAAACTTGATAAGAGATATTGTGCACTTTTGTGATGTATAGAGCTCAAAACAGATACCTACTGTTAGTAGGAAGTAATTAGATATTACACCTTCTTGCTGAGCATAATTGCATTTGTCAAATTAAAACGATTGATATTTCTTTGATAATTTCTCATTGCTAATGTGTCAATGTATATATCAATGAAGTAATTATTCATATTAAATAATTTTTCTAAACTTTGATGTGAAAGTCACACTATGAATAAGTGTAATTTGCGATACCAGACCATAAGGAAGTATGGTTGTATAACTCTATCACCAAAAACTTATTCTGATATACCTTAGAAGTTTAGATACCTTGAAATTAAATATCCTTTATGACTCTAACAATTAGTCAAAAGGAAATAGAAACAAACCTACTACATTATCTGAGAACGTATACCAATTTTATTGGAAGGTTTTTGTTTATTGAGTTTAATGTAAGCATGTTGTGTGTATTATGAAATGTGAACTATTTTTGCAATTACTAAATTGTCCTTTATATCATATTGGTACAATAATGTGAAACTGAAGTAGATCCTATCAAAGGAATTATATGCACACAAATCTGCTAACGATTTGAACTCAATATAATGCGAATTGTTTATATAGAGGTTCAATTTGCAAGTAATATTTTCATTTTATTAATATATGATATATTACTTTTGATTTTGATTGTTAAGTTGTGTGAGGCATTGTGGGGGTTGATCTTCGATTCATGCTTCATGTGAAAATGAATTTTTTTTTAAGAGTTCCCTTGTTATGCTATGCCTGGTAACTACATTATTTAGTCTCATGAGAAAGTGCATTAGAGACATGTAGCAGGTGTGACAAGGTTTAACCGTTAATGCAAATCACCTTTGACATGTTCAAATGCAGACTATAACAAGTCTTTTAGATTAAATAAAAGACATGGATAATTATCAGTTATAGGAATCTCTTTTAGATATATGTAATATACATACTTTTGAGACCATTTACTGATATTTGAATATATGAGACATCAATAACATACTTGTGAAAATCCATAAATAGTTTATGGAAATGTTGTCGCTTAAAATTCAACTAAGCAGACCTGTATGTATAAGTATGTTATGAAAGTGATGTAGCTTAGAAATTACTAAAGCATGTTTGATAATTATCTATTGAGGCATCATAGGCTATGTCACTACAAACAGTATCCATTGTATTTCGATGACACTATGATGATAGCCATGTTTGATAATTATCTATTGAGGCATCATAGGCTATGTCACTATATATAGTGAATACCCATTGTATTTCAATGATACTATGATGATAGCCATGTTTGATTCACAAGAAAATAAATCTAAAAGTGGATTTATTTATGAATGGTTGTCACTTAGAAATTTTCTAAGTAGAGCTATACTATGGTTGTCACTTAGAGATTTTCTAAGTAGACCTGCATAAATTACCTTATTGAAATTAAGGTTATTACTCAAAGCTTGACTAAGAGACGTCTTGGTCAATATTCATTTATGGAAGAAATAGTGTCTTCCATAAGTTGTGTAAAGTAGCTACAGAAATGAGAAGGATTACATCCTTAATTTATGTAAAATCAAAAGTGAATTTTATCAATCTTCTGAAAAATCCCTAGGGAAGAAATGGGCTTGTGATACACCGAGGGGAATGGGACTAAAGCCAATTGATATTAAGAAGTGATGGTAACCCAACCTTTGTGATTGGAGATCCCATGAATAAGGTTCAATGTGGTAAAAACAAGTTACTTCTTGATAGTGCTAGCACTGGAAATTAATTCAAGTAATTAATTTCATTAATTGTCCCTTCCTATGGTGATATTGTGATAGTGCTAGACTGCAGGGTTAAAAGGATAAGCTTAAAGCTTTTAATGATTTTCATAGCCCTTATGGGTGGTGTATGACTTGCAGCATACACTTGATGAAATCACCTATATGAGTGTCAAGTGAGGCTGCTTGCATGAGATCCTGGCGAGGTCTCTAGAGCACTCATGAATACCGAGCACGCGCAGGGCCTAGTAGCGCACCACCGCGGAAACAGCAAGAATTGTGGGGGTGTAATGTGATAGTGAAACCTCTAACATATAATATGTGTCTTGGGTTCCATAGCTTGCTAAACCAATTCACTGTATGTTATGTTTTATCTGTCTAGGACTGGTTCCATAGCTTGCTATACAGCTCCGATGCATTACATCTACGATGTTAAACCCAGGAAACTTCTTTCTCTTTATTCACTTCTAAACTTTTGAAATATGTGGGGGATTGTTGTAAATTTTGTGATATTTCAAAACTTCTAAGTGAATTTCGACAAACAAATATTTTCGACTCAAAACAAATATTTTAGACATAAACAAATATATTTCGACACAGACAAACATTTCGACACAGAATATTCTTCCCAATTTTGGTCGAAATGGGTTGCAGATGTTCTTCCAAGTTTTGGTCGAAAAATGAAATTTAATTTCCTTTATTTTGTAACTGTTATTTTCATTTAACAGTTATTTTCATTTAAACCAATCCATTCCGTAACTGCAAAAATAAACCGGCTTGATTACAATTTATTTTATAACGGTTGTTGACTGGCTATTAAATGGCTGGAGCCTATGCTTCAAACGGCTATCTCTGAAAGCCTATATAAGCGTTCTCCATTGGCCTTGAAGAGAAATACAAGAGAGCCATTTTTCACTCCTTCTAAATATCACTCTCCTGGGTTCATATCCTGATTCCATATCATGTTACTCTTGCTAGTTCGGACACCTCTTTCGCTACTGCGATTGAGAAGAGCCGGTTGTACCTCGGGGAATTTGCGCTGTAGAGGCGGATAAATTCTTCAGGGCAGTCGAAAGACGCCTCCGGTTATTTTCTAACTCTTCTTTGTTCGCAGGTTTGGTTCGCAGCATCTCACTACAGGTTCGACCGCCTCCGTCGCTGCAGGTTCGACTGCCTCCGTCGCTGCAGGTTCGACTGCCTCCATCTATGCAGCTGTCTCTGCAGATTTGAACACAACTGTCATTGTAAATTCTACTACAACTGCAATTCGACTGGTGCTGCAATTCGACCACAGCAGAATTTCGACTACTGCTGCCCTTGCACCTTCGACTACTTCAGCAACCTTTGCATTATTCGACTACTGCTGCACTTACAATTTTGGCTACTGCTGTCTTTGTGAAATTCGACAGTATCTGTATTTGAATATACGACAACAACATTGACAACAAGAAAATACCTTGTCTTTACTTCCAGCACTTCCAACAACATAACAACCAGTCAACTTAGCAAATTGACCAACAAGTTGACCAACAGCACCAGAGGCAGCAGAAACAAACACATTATCTCCTTTCTTAGGAGAGCCTATTTCAAAGAAACCGGCATAAGCAGTCATTCCTGGCATACCTGCTCATAGAAAAACACAACACATAAGCTTGCTACTAATATTCATTCTGAAGAAGCATAATTGATGTATGGTATACTCAGAAAATAAAAACATAAAATAGCACATGTACATACCTAGAATTCCAGTATAGTAGGAAAGTGGGACATCATCAGTGTGTTGAAATTTGAAATATATCTCAGCTGGAGGGACAAAACTGTACTCTTCCCATTTAGTGATGCCCCATACTAAATCACCTTTCTCATATTCAGGGTGTCCAGATACAAGGACTCTACCCACTCCATGTCCTGTCAATGGCTAAAATGCAATGCAATTATCCATTTACTCTAACTAATCAGTAGCAGTGGCTACAGTTATTTATTATAAATTAAAATTAAAATGTATTCTCCATTCTATGGATTCCTTGATCAATTAGAGTCCGTTTATATTGGTTTATTTTAGTTTATTTATCAGCATAAATACTTAATTAACAGTTTGGGAGAGTTTATAAAAGTACCTTATGACATATATGTATTGTTACGGATTGGGCCTTTATCGCTAAGGCCCAACACCGAATGCAGATCCATCAACCAATGGTGGAGATCGCAGCGCAATATCGGACGGTCTTGATCCATCAGGTCAAACACCACCAAACTCTATAAATAAGCATTGAATGTTCATTAAAGGTACACACTCTTTCCTACTTTTTACCTCTAATCAGTTCCCTAGCTGGCTTGAGCGTCGTAGTGTCCCCGCAGGTACCACCTGCCCCGGATCGGAAGCGGAGCTCGGTTGATCAAGACCAACCCCTACCAATTATCTCGGATCGGACCTTGTGTCTAAGATCGGATACAGGTCCAGATATACGGTACAGAATATTGGCGACCACAGTGGGAGGATCTTGTACTCTAGTTCCTCTCCCATCTCCTTGATTGACGATGGCTCCGACCTTACGTCACAGGACTATCCTGAATGTCGCTGAAGGACCGGTCGTGCAGCAGGTGACTCCGGAAGGAGTGGCGGTCACCTTACCCCTTAGCCTGGTGCATGCTCGAAGCTCGGCTACGGCTATGGTTCCTGGGAGCTCAGCCCGGAACCGACTTCCATCTCCCCCTCCGACCGTCCAGGTACCGGTCGATGCTGTTCAACAGCTCGTCCTGTTCCTAAATCGGCAAGCCGGGGCCGAACGGCAGGAAAGCCAACGCTGCACCCAGTTAGAAGCTCAGATTACTGAGATCCGGGCTTGTAACATCCCGATTCGGAGTTCCTCTCTGCGCAACTCTTCAAGTGGAACGACCCATGGCCGCGTCCACCACTGATCTCCGGCTTGGAGGAGATACCATCACCGCACTCCACCTCGGTGTAGAGGAGGGCGAGGATCAGAGACTCCCCCAAGTCGTTCCTGTTTTCCTCTTCTCCGAGGCGACGTACCAGAAGTCTGAAAAGGTCTCTGAGGCAGGAATGTCAGCGCCCTAGCTCGCGGGGATCCCCCGGCAAGTATGGCTACCGACGGTCTCCACCCCTTGAGAGGTCGACAAAGCGTAAAGGGCCTTTCACAGCTAAAATCGACTACTTCCAGGTGCCAAAGCACCTCGAGAAACCCCCTGAAGGTCTGAAAATGCACGACGGGACTGGCGATCAGGATCGCCATCTCGACTACTTTGACACGGTTATGCAATACCGTAACGTTCCAGAGGAGATAAAGTGCCGAACTTTTCCCCTCACTCTAGAGAAAGCGGCTCTAGACTGGTTCAAAGCTCTTAAGTCAAATACAATCTCCTCTTGGGATCAGTTAGCTAAGCTCTTTTCTGCACACTTCGCCCACTCGAAGATGAAGCTTAAATCTCGGAAGGTATTGCAGGAAATTCGGCAAGGAGAAAATGAGTCACTCTGGGACTACATAGAGAGATTCAATAGAGAAGCTGCTCAAGTCCGGAACCTCGACAACTCCTTCCGTCTTTACTTCATGGAGGCTGGCCTTGGTGAAGGAAGTCTATTTCAGATAGACGTCGGGGTCAACCAAGTCGAGTCGCTTGCAGAGTTCCTCCAGCGATCTCAGAAATATATCGATCATGAAGAAGGGGTTAACTCAGGAAGGTCACGTTTCACCTAGGTCTCGGAATGAGCCTACGGGCATGATGTACTCCGACTTTATAAATGTTCAACCATCTAATATATATGGATCGGCTACGATTTTCCTCACACTGATTGCTTAAGTAAAAGTGAGCTCCAAAGTTGGATGGAAGGATTTGGGATCGGTCGAACGATCGCCTTAAAGTTTCACGCTAAGACCGGAACTCCACCTATGATCGGAACTCTTGATGATTCCTACTGATCCAAGGGTTCCCCCCGGCCCTGCTCGTCTCTGGCTTCCTCTTCTCCGAGGCGACGTTCCAGAAACTGGGAAAAATCCCTGAGGCAGGAATGTCGGCGCTTTCGCTCACAGAGATCCTCCGACTTTAAACTGACACCTCGAGTCACTCAGGTGGTCACATTTGAAATGGCCGAGGTTGCCATTACCCTGAAGGGCACGTTCGATCTGGGTCGAGTCCTGGTAAACTGCCTGAAGGCGACTTTAAATTGACACCTCGAGTCCCCCAGGTGATCACGTTTTAAATGGCCGAGATTGCCATTTCCTTGAAGGGCGAGTTCGATCTGGGCCGAGTCCTGGTAAACTGTCCTTAAGGCGACTTTAAATTGACACCTTGAGTCCCTCAGGTGGTCACGTTTTTAACATTGCCGAGGCTGGTGGTAGACACCCTCGCGGGTATAAGCCTGGCCTCGAAGATCTTTGGCAAGACCCGTATCTCGGGCGCTCCGAGGCTGGTGGTAGACACCCTCGTTGGTATAAACCCGACCTCGAAGATCTTTGACGAGACCCGTTTCTCGGGAGCTCCGAGGCTGGTGGTAGACACCCTCGCTGGTATAAACCCGGCCTCGAAGATCTTTGACAAGACCCGTATCTTGGGCGCTCCGAGGCTAGTGGTAGACACCCTCGCTAGTATAAACCCGGCCTCGAAGATCTTTGACAAGACCTGTACCTCTAGCACTCTGAGGCTGGGGGCAGACCCCTTTGTAGCTAGAAGCTCGGCCTTGAAGAAGGTCGCCACGAAGGTCCGACCTCAAATTCAAAAACTCTCACGAAGTCCAGATAAGGCATCAAGTCTAGCTCACCCCAAGACGACCCGAATTGGGGGGCAACTGTTACGGATTGGGCCTTTATCGCTAAGGCCCAACACCAAATGCAGATCCATCAACCAATGGTGGAGATCGCAGCGCAAGATCAGACAGTCTTGATCCATCAGGTCAAACACCACCAAACTCTATAAATAAGCATTGAATGCTTCATTAAAAGTACACACTATTTCCTACTTTTTACCTCTAATCAGTTCCCTAGCTGACTTGAGCGTCGGAGTGTCCCCGCAGGTACCACCTGCCCCGGATCGAAAGCAGAGCTTGGTTGATCAAGACCAACCCCTACCAACTATCTCGGACCGGACCTTATGTCTAAGATCAGATACAGGTCCAGAGATACGGTACAGAACATCTATAAACTGTTTTTAGCTTATTTTTATAAGGTCTTTGGGAAAGCTCATGAAAGTCGCTTTTATAGGTTATGTGAAAATGATTTGACTTTATTTTATATTTTATTACAATAATAGCTTATACATAGAAAATTATGATATATGATAGGCTGTTAGGACTATTCTACCATAAACAAAACTAACCTAATAGAGAAGGGTGTAGCAACCGAAAAATCTGGAGGAGAGATTCTTCTTCATTATGAAAATGAAGCCACCATCAATATTTATTAAATAGGAAAAACATTGAAAAAACCTTTACTTTTGGGTTTGGGGGTTGATTATGTGTGGGGAAGGTGTTAGCACCCCACAACATCCTTTCAAAAAAAGGTTACCTTTTAATTTAATGTGTAGAAAAAAAGTTAACCCAAAGAAAACACTCTAATCTACCCTTTTTATTATTTGCAAAATTGAAAAGGAAGACTTAATAAAAGTTTTAGTTTTGCGCTTGACAGGAGTGGGCCCCTACTCCTACGTATCCCCAGGTGCGATGGAGAAATCAAAGCTACGTAATTCTTGGGTAGAAAATGTTTGTGTGTTGGTATTTTTTAAATATTTTGAAATTGGGATGGGTATTTGTAATGACCAAACAAGTAAACTCAGAGTGGTCATTACTCATAGCCCGTTTGAAAACTAAAGTTGTTACTAACGGTCAAACAAGCTAAACTCAGAGTGACCATTAGTACATTTTTTGTGAGTTTAATTGTTCGCAAAATACAGGTTTGGAAGTATTAAGATGTGATAATAAAAAAAAAACAAAATGAGTTGTAATAAAAAAAGAAATATAATTAATAGGGGTGTTGTATTGTCAAAAAGGGAGGTATGAATAGCAACAGATGCTGTATATTTTTAAAAAAGGGGTGTAAACAGCGAGCCCAGCTTGTTTTTTTGTAAGCTGGGCTGCGTTTTTTTTCTTAAAAAAGAAGGAATGGGCCGTATAGGGGAGGGCGTGCGAAGTGAAGCAAGGGCTGTGAATAAGAATCCGAATAAATAAAAACGAAATGACGAAATTAACCCTGGGTTCCATACTATAAAAGCAAATCCCTAACGTGGAAACCCTAAAAACCTTCTCTTTTTTCCACGGCGCCTCCACCCCAAAATCACAAACCCTAATTTTTCTATTCTCTCCTTTCTTCTCTTCGCCGTCTCCTTCCTCTCTACAACTCTAGTTTCATTTTTCCAAAAAAAAACTAACGCCGCACGAAGGGAAGATGGGAGAGGGAAAGAAAACGAAAGCTCACGGTGAGAGAGAGATTGGGTACGGTGGTGGGTGGTGCTATTTTCTTTCTTCTCTTTTTTCTTGGTTGTTCGGTGGTTGTGGAGGAAGGTGGCGGTGTAAGGTGGTGGCCGTTTAGGGTTACGGTGGCTATTTGGGGATGAACGGTTTTGGGTGGTTTGGTGGTCGTTTAGGAAGGAGATTTGGTGGTGGTTCGTGAGGAGGGCGAACGATGAAGGGTGGTTTCGACGATGGGGCCGGTTTTGCGAACAGAGAGAAAAGGGAGTGAGTGTGGTCAGACACGATGGGAGGGATTCCGCCGTGAGAGGAACGAACGCAAAAGGGGTGATTACGTTCGTCGTAGACAACCACCGTAAGCGGTGGCTGGAGTTTCAGGTTCATGATATACTTCTGTTTATTGTTTATTTTAGTTCACCTCACCTCCTAATCTTAAATTTTCCACAGAGTCCCTATTTTTGGATCTAAACTTACATTGTCATTATTTACAATATTATTATTAGACCTACTCTTGCTTCTAATATATATTTCTTACTGTCTTTGAAAAAATAATGAAGACTAAAAAAACCGTTTGAAAGTTATAATCAATTTCTAGTATCCTTGGGGACAGATTCTGCAGAGCCAAAACAAACCACCCAGAGGTGGTGGTACAGCTGCTGCAAAAGGCTGTGCTGTCGGTACTAAGAATGGGAAGACAGCAAGGAACAAGGAGAGATAGGCTTGGACTGGCAGCCAAAAATGAATTCCTGCTACAGCAACAACAAGGGCAGCAGCGTTGCCTCCTGGTTTTTTCACTTTTGTTTTAATTTTTTTGTACCTTTTTTACTCCTTTTTTTGTCCTCATTTGTAACAAATTTGACTTTTTGGGTTATATTGTAAATAGAAACTAAATTATAATAATAAAAAGACTTTATATTCAGATCTGATTTTTTATTATATTTTTTATATAATGATAATGATAATTAAACTAATGACTATAATAGCGATAAAGATAACGAGTACCAAAAATAAATACTCGTACGCAACGAGAAACAAACACGCTCGCGCAATGAGAGCAACGACGCGTACACGATTAGAAACAGCATGCGTATGTGTTTAGGAATAACGTGTGTGCGCAATGGTGCAAAGATCGTCGAGACTAACGCGCGTGCGCGACTAAAAATAAAACGCTGATTAAAATTAAATGGGACAAAATTAGGGTACAACAAAGGGGAAGAGGAAGAGACAAACTAGCTAATTGAAAATTAAATGACTTTTTATATTCATTGGTTCCTTCTCAAATGTCTCAAAGAAAATATAATGACCAATAAGATAAAAGTCCTAAAGGCTAAAAGCTCAATTAAAGCACACTAAAATAAAAGTTCAACTAATTAAAATTCTACACCTAAATATCCTAACTAAGGGCAATGTTTTAAGAACCAGACCAGTAGCCGACTTGATGAAGGTATTGGGTCAAGAGTCGGGCCGATGGGATAGGACAATAGTTGAAGCGCCTAACCTTTAATCCGGTCTCGATTAAAAAGTTCCCAAATTTTCAAAACTTATAAAGTCTATAGCTTTAAAACTTAATTTACCAAAATTAAACTCATGAAAAACTAATGCATCGAGTTTCTCTCTTTGTAAGAAGAAAAGTATATTAATATAAAAAAGAGTATAATGGCCAAGGAAAGTAATAAGAATTGGTACAATGCTTTTCTCAAAACAAAAGAAAGGAATTGGTGCCATGCTTTGATTTTATATCGAAATGAGAGATAATATATAAAAGAAAGATATCTGCAGGTATTTCACAAAAGCATCATTGGCGCACTGGTTGGAGCGCTAGTTGATGAATGATGAACACCGGGCGGTGGGTTCAAATACTAGCTTGGAATTTTTGCAGAAAATTCCATAAAAGGGCGTTTGCTTGGCCCGAGTCGAGTCAACCAAGTTTGACCAGGTCGCGACTGAGTTGATGATGTTAGCATCAATTTAGTGCATATCCAATCCGACTACCAACTTGACTCGGCTAGGCCGAGCAGGTTTTTAAAACAATGACTAAGGGCATGTTTGTTCAGGTGTTGCTCTTTTGCTTATTGTTAATTCTTAGGAGTTTCGGCTAATCATGATTAGTGTGTCAATTAGTGGACTTGTTTGGTCCTGGTGCTTTGTTAGTAAGCATTGGTCTTACACTATGTGTAGTTTTGTTGATGACCTTTGCACACTTTCAATAAAATATTACATGTTTGATAAAAATAACTATTCTAACTAACCTTCCTATTGGTATAAACGCTTAATTAATTTTATCCAGGCATGACCTTAATTAATTGCAAGTTTGCAGCTCTGATTAAACTGTCACACATAACAACCGAAACCATTAACCCCTTTTGAGTTTGAACCAAGCAATGTGATAATATACATTTTAAATGACTTACATATCCCGGAGTGTGGGCACCAAGTCCAGCAGAAGTATCCTTGGTCATCAGGACTCGCATGTATGGATCACAAGAGAGGTAGAGATTCTTGAGAAGAACATCGCTAGAACCTTCTGGAAGCTTGAGAGCAATGTTGGTTTCAACTATCTTCATATCTGATTCTTTGGGGAAACCAGACACGTAGTCTCTCAGAATTACTTGCTTGTTCCTCACTTCCCCCATCTCAACTCAACAATTCTGTGTGTCACTGCAAAGAAAGTTCTGAGGTGATTGTGTTGTGTGGTCTCTCTCTCTCTTCCTTTGAAAACCAACGATGTCACCTACTACTAGTATACAGTCCATTGTCCAATCAAATTTGTCTGTTAAAAAGACGAATGCACCGTACTATAAAAAGCTATTGGCGATAAAGTTGTCTTATATGGCAGTGTATATTGCTGATATTTAGTTGCCATATTCCTAATTATATGTCTAAGTTATTCTTTTGAGTTTTGACTATTAAGACTTGCGATAAAGTTGTCTTATGTGTCGGTGTATATAAATACAAGTTCACAGGTTTTAATTAATTAATGTATTAATAGTCAAATAGAATAACTTAGACATATAACTAGAAAAATCAAAAGAATTGATATGAGGTAGATTGTGCTCTTCTACTTCGCTCAATGTATTCAATTACAATACTAAAGCTAGAAACAATTATTGGGTTGAACTACACCAGAAGTGATTCCTCCAGCATGATTACATGACGCTTCAGCTTGTTTGTTTTCATATGTAAGCATCACATTTTCCAAACTTATTCCACTGCATGGATTTTTTGGACTACAATTAAATTTAACTGCAATTTCTGTTGCTGAAGTTCCATGAACATCTTGGTATACAACGTTGCTCACTTTAACACCAGAAGCCTCACCAGGGCAATCTTTAGGATTAGGACAATAGTTTTGATCAATAACAATGGGATTTTGGACATTAATCATTGTAACATGTTGGAAAAGGATGTCCCTTGCAAACCCATTGCTAGGCCTCCCCCAAGATTTAATTCGTACGCGATTTTCTGTTTCAGTAAATTTCACTGTTTTAACTGTCACGTTTTGTACACATTGCTCCTCAAATTCCTTCCCTAAACTTCCAACACTGCATTGCATACCACCAAATTAATTTTTACTATGAAACATTAACAGATGCATCTACAACAATATATATATAATCATAATGAAGAATGAACGAGTTTAAGAGAAGCTACAGCACAACTAGAAAAACTATTCTAGTAACCTAAATTAGTGATGGAAAAATTGAAATTCGTTGCTAATATTTAGTGACGGAAATATTGAATTTTACATTTTCCGTCACTAATTTTTCCTCTCTAATTTCATTTTTTTAAGTAGTGTACTCAAAACATATTCTCATCATTTGAAGTCGCTCGATCTTAGTTTTTTTTCTTCAGATTTTCATTTTTCAAAAAAAAAAATTGTAACAAATAGATGAAATACTCTTGAAAATGATTATTTTTACTTAGAAAAATGGACTCATAAATACCTGATTCCATGGCCTGGTCCACATGCTATGTTTTCTATCCACAAGTTAGTTGTTCCTTGGCCAATTGAGATGCAATCATCACCTGTTGCTATGTTGGAGTTAAAAATGGTGACAGTTGATGAGAGTTGAACATGAATACCATCTGTGTTTGGACTATTTCCTGCAGCTGTTACGGTAACCCCTTCTACTCTCACATTATGGCATCGATCTATCACTATGTGGAACATTTGGCTGTTCACAGATGTTACCCCCTTGATCACAATGTTCTTTGAATTGGTGAATCCTAAGTTCTGTCATACAAAAAGTAATTCGCATGTGTTAAATAATGCTAAAGTTAAAAAAAAGTAATTATTAGTCTTACTTAGGTTTATCTGGACTGACTTTTTTGAGTTTGCTTATTAATAAAAGTATTTGTTATATTTCCAGCGAAATTGTTTCTCGTGAATGATGTGTCAACATCTTATAAAATTAAGAGCATATCAAGTTGCTGAATAGTAACACATGGGCAGGTATTTGTCATGACTGCATAACACTACACCAGTTCGTCGGTGTGTTCACGAATTTTTGTCGTGACCTTTAGCATTTCTCTATGAAAATAGTTTGATTTTTTATTTAATCTTTTATCATAGATGACACTGTTTGGATAAACACTTTTATTAAACGCTTGTAGTATAAGAGCTTATGCATAATCTGTTTCTATAATAAAAGATAAAAAAATATGTTAAACTATTTTTCTATAAGTCATAAGTTCTTTTTCATAAGCTATACTTGAGAGCTTGTAGAAATTAGCTAAAAACACCTTATAAACATGTCATAAGTTATTTTTATAAGCTCTTCCAACAGTTTCACAATTACTTATCACTACAAGAATTTCGGTGATTTCCGAGGGAAAAATCCCTCGGAAAAGCAGGAAAATCGGTCGCTAATTCACGTTTCCGACGGAATTTCCGACGGACAAAATTCCGTGGGATAAACGGTCCTCGCAAACGATTTCCGACGGAAAATTCCCTCGGAAACGCTTCCGTCGGAAATCCCTCAAATAAAGTCTTCAAAGAATTTTTTTTTGAAGATATCAATCAAGAATTTGATAATTGGGAGATACAAAAATATCTCATAGAGATCTATACAAACCAGGAGGATCTTTCTTTTTAAAATCTAACATATAATCAAAATAGTTGAACAAAAATTCAGACTCCAAAAAGATGATGAAGAATTTCATCTAATTTCTAAAAAAAGTATCAAAAAACATAAAGCAAAAAGTTATAACTACATGCACATTGGAAGTGTTCAGGTAGGAATAAAACCTCTCACTAGAAGATCCCTAAATGTAGCGGTACTTTCCAAGGCATGCCCGGAATTTTGGGTGCCCTGTACGAAATTTGAATATGGTGTCTTATTTTTTATAAGTCGTATATATTGAAATTAATTGTTTTAGAGGGAAAACTTGTGAGGATTATTCATAAATAAAGGGAAAACTGAAATTGAAAAGTACAACACGTCAATTTTCAATATCAAGTGAGCGATGATGACATTGACACTTGCTTTGCGATGATGAATAGAGGATAGGTCACATACTCAAGTTTCTTTTTTCCCCCCATAAATACTAGGTCAGGTTTATGGTGTCTTTGGGTTTCTCATCCTAAGGTGTAAGTGAAATTTAAGTTGAGACTTTCAAATAATTGTTTTACTATAATTAATATTTTTATTATATATGTATATGTGCGTCCATTTGTTAAGTTTGATAGACTTTTTTATTTGTCAAAAAAAAAACTTTGTTTAAAAAATGGGTATGTTAATTATATAATTTTTTAATTTTAATATATATATATATATATATATATATATGTATATATACCATATTAAAAAATTGGTGCCCTCAAAAATTTGGGCCCCTGTGCACCCCCTGAGTATTTCTCTGCTTAAGGGATATTGGGCACAATCGTGTTCATGAATCCTTATTAGGAACAGTTGAGACTAGCCTAAGTCATGGGCCAATCTTCTTTATTATAGATTTGAAAAATCATGAGAAACAATTTGTTTCTCACAGATAATAGTAAGGTCAATCTTATTGTCCCAAAGACAATCCAATGGAGTGATATAACACTCCCAGAAACATGGTCCTTAGAAAAGTCAGTACCTGCACCACATAGACTCACACCCGAGTTCTAGGATGTTTTCCAATACCAATCTGGAAGAGTAGATCTAATTTTTAATCAAAGAAACTCTTTCTCTATCTTAGATCTATTAAGTCTGAAGAAGTTTTTAAAACTGCCATGTCTAGGAGGTCATTCTCAATCTCTAAGACTATCCCTAGAACTCGGGCTGGACCTTCTCATGAAGGATCTGCTATCCATTTACAAGGATTTGAAACTACAACCCCTAAGACTTCATATCAAAGAGATGAAAAAGACCAAAAATCAGTTCAATCACCCACTTACTCCTCTCTTAATGAACCTTATGATGTTATCTAAGTTCATTATAGATAAGTAATTCCTTAAGAAAGAATTCTATTCTGAGGAATGGTCTCGTCACCGAGAATGGTTCTTTCAACATTATCAGGGTCACAAAAAGAATAAAATTCAAGAGAAATTTTATAAATTTCATGAACGAGTAAAACTAAGTATTTCATTCTTTGACCGGTTTCATGCTTATACAACCAAGACAAATATTAATTACCCTTTCCAAACATATTTAATTCGAAGAAAAACATTAGATGTTATTACAGTATGGCAACTAAAGGATGGGCAAGCTGTCTAGTCTGAATTTCCACCAAATGTACCTTTTGGTCTTAATAATAAGGAGCAAACTACCCCTATTATGGCCTTTCCTTTCTAAACAAGAATAGAAGAAGATTCTATCTCACCCAAAGACATTAAATATCTCATGAAACAGTCGAACTATACCAACAAATATTTACAAGCTTTAGGCGATTCTAGAAGTAAAGAGAAAGGGAAAGAAATTTGTCTAGATTCACCAAAAATTGAACCTACGTCATCCTCTACCCAAATAGAAAAACCCTTATTTAATCCTTATAGAATTGCTAAAAATCTAAAAAAATATATTACATCTTGCTGATCCAAAGACACAAATCAAAAAAGAATTTGGTGAAGCTAAAGATTAAATTTTAGCCAAAGTCAATGAACAATTGGTTTTATTTAGGACGACTGCTCCTGATACCCCATCACCTCCTCATACGAATACTAAATCTATCAATATTTTTGGAGAAACGTCTTCTGAACATACGGAAGAAACAAGTATCGAAATAAAATCAATCTTGTCATATATAATCCAAAACACCACTGGAGAAGAAAAACTAAATTTTTATTATCCTAGAGCCACAGCCCAGACCTTCTTTTGGAAGAAAAGGAGTTCAATTTTAATAGTTTTAGTGCTAATAATGTTTATGTATGGAACATAGATGGTGAAAATGAGTACGACATAAACAAAATCCTTCAAAATATGACAATGATAGCTACAACCTATGAGACTTCCAATGATTGTCTAGAAAATATGATTATTGAAATCTTAGTTGCAGGGTAGTGTGGCCAACTCAAAGGCTGGTGGGATAATTATCTCATTGAAAATGAAAACCAATTAATTCTCACCGTTGTTAAACAAGAATCAAATGGCACTCCAATCTTAGAAAATGAAGAATATATTTTTAAAAGAATCACATGGTGATGCCACTATTGTGTCGGTTTCTAGAGGGGTTGTGGTGCAGGATTATTGGAAAAAACCACCTATGGGTTTTTCTCAAATGTAATGTTGATGCCGCGCGCTTTCCATAGTGGAGGTGATAAGGTTGGGTTTGGTATGTGTCTTCGCGATGAAAATGGAATCTACCTTGCAGCCAAGTTGCACTCCTTTGCGCCATTAGTTGAAGTCTACAAAGGTGAGGCATTGGGGCCCATGCTTGCTATTTAGTGGGTTCGAGAACTTAACTTCAAAGACGTAATTTTTGAGCTCGATGCTAAAGTTGTGGTGGATGATTTCAATAAGTGCTCTCCTATTTTTTCTGATTATGGTTGTATTTTAAATTCTTGTAAGGAGGCTTTTACTTTTTTTAGTAACAACTCTAGGAGGGAGGCTAACAACGTGACTCATACTCTAGTTGGGGTAGCCTTGTTTTCAGCATCACCTCATACTCAGTTTGACATTCCAACATGTATTGCTACCATTATGAATGAAATGAAGTAGCACTACTAGAAAAATCTCAAATACCGACGGAAGTTAGAGACGGAATTTGTTCCGTCTCCAATAGAGACGCATTTAGAGACGGAATTTTTTGGTTAGAGACGGAATTAGAATTTTGCGAAATTGAGACGAAAAGTAGAGACGGAATATGTCCGTCGCTAATGATTCTGTCTCTAAATCCGTCTCCAACGACTCATTATAAATTATTCTAACTTAAACCTTCATTTAGAGACGGAATATAGAGACGGAATTGTCCGTAGCAAATAAAATCCGTCTCTAATTCGGTCTGTAAATGGTTAATCAAATTGTTTGAGACGGAAGCAAATTTCGTCTCTAATATATTCCGTCTCTAAGTTCCGTCTCTAACATTATTATTTTAAAAAAATTATATCTAAATTTTTTGGCTGAATCATTAATATTTTTTTAATTTAAATAACTTTCCAAGTTTAAATAATCCCTCGCTAAATCTCTCACAAGCAAAAAATCTTTTTCTTTTGGCTAAAATTTTCATTCCCTCCCAAAATTTAAATCCCTAAAATTCCCTCTATAATGGATCTTTGACTAAATTCCTCTTTCTTTTGGGTTAAAAATTTGGTTCCCTCCTAGTCAATTTTTCTTCCCCTCCCAAAAACTCTTCAGTACTGTACAACCCAACCCCCTAAATCAAAACCCTAAAAACGGGAACCAAAATTTTGATTTAGTTCTTCACTGCTCGCTAACATCCGCCTCTTTCTTTACTGCGTTCTGCCCACTGATTCTCCTCTCTCTTCACTGCAATTTCTCTCTCGTCACTGTGCTCTGCACAAATTTGCAACTCTCTTCCATCGGTTGAACGCCCACTCGCCTCCATTGAAGACAAGTTCTTAGAGCTTCACAGTGAAGTTAACTCACTTTTCCTCTTTCTTTCTAGTTGTGTTTTTGTAGAAACTACTATTGAGTTGTACGAGTTCTTTGGTGTTGGGATTAATGGGTAATCTGGGATTATGATTGGATTGTGTGGGATTAGGGTTTTTTGTGAAAGGGGGCTATTTCCTAAGTTGGTATCTTTTGTCCCAATTCTATTTCTAAGTAACCAGAGCTTTCTGTTTAACCGATTGTTATGATGCTAGTGCTAATTTTGTCACTATATTCATATTGTTGGCAGCTTTTGGGATGGTACAGTTTTCAGTGATGGGTTTTATGCGTATTCCAAAAGGTTGTCTAAGCATATGTTCTTGTTTGTCGTGTATACCTATCTTGGATTGTTAATGTTTCAGAAATGAATGCATATATCATGAAACTTGTCTTAAAATGAGGTTTCAATTGGAGTTGAAATGAGGATTTTTATATGAATGAGAATTATGGTAAGTGGCTATGTTCCCAAAAGTATTTGTTATCAAGATTTGTATCAAAAAAATTAGCAACTTTGTTTCTTAAAATATTTGTGATAGATGATCTGATTGAACCATTGATCACAATGCAGTTCAAGCACTGTTAATGGGGTTCCAACATTATCTTCTCACTCTAGGCACTAAATTTCTGATTCCAACTATAATTGTTCCTCAAATGGGTGGAGGAGATGTAAGCACCTTATCAATCCTTTTTTTATTTTCTTTTCAACATTTTTTATACGTATTAATGAACCAAATCTTTTGATTTCAATGTAGGTTGAGAAGACTAGGGTGATTCATACCCTTTTGTTTGTTTCTGGACTAAGCACATTTCTTCAATCTTTAATTTGGAACTTGATTGCCAACTTTTGGTGTTGGTTCATACACATACATAATTATAACCATAAATAGTTTCTATGTTCTAGGCCTGCAGATATATTTCATATAACATCCTTTTGAGGTCAATGAGACTATTTATGTTGCTTCTTTGGCTTTTGTTTACATGTAATGGAGAAATGATCACTTTTTTACATGCCGGAATTTAATCATCTTAAAAAAAAAACTGTTGAAGAAAATGTAAAGCAGCATAAGGTAAGGTTATTGTTCTTTATGTAAAGGCTTAGTTTTATGATGTCTGAAATGTCTGCAAATGAAACTTGAGGTATGCATAAAAAATGAACATTTGCTTTCAATCTTGCAGGTCCTACAACACTTTAAATGTATTATAGTTTAGCAGTGCAAGGAAGTGGATGTCTGTAATTGTGAGAGATTAAGAGAGGAGACTACTACTACTTAGCAAAGGTGCGTAGAGGTTTTTTATCCATTTCAACTTGTTTGATGTTATCCAAACCTTGGTATTGTGTATATGATAATTAGATCAGCATTACCATATTTGCAACCTAGATAGAGTAATTTTCCTATACCATGGTTCTCCAGTTGCAGTGAGATATCATGTGATATAAGTTGATCTGTCCACTGATCAGAAAGGCATTCCTTGTGCAACTAATTTGGTAAGCTTTTTGTCATAGTAGATTTTTGAACGCGTATTCCACTTCAATCTTCTGGTAAACCTTCTGTTTTACTTTGTGAATTCTAGAAGCGTTTGAGAAAAGGGCTTCTAAATGTTGTGCTATAATTTTTTTAAATACTTGCAATTTGATGTAAAATTGTGGTTCTGTACTGTTTAATGACTGAGTGATATTCAAGATTAGGGAGGTTTTGTTTATAATCTAATTAATCTTGTAGCAAGTTGCTGTTGCGACAGGCACTCAGGTAGTACACTTTCATATTCAAGATTAGACTTTCATATTTATGGTTCCATCTATTATGTTACTTAATTAAATTATTAAGATTCAATTACTTATACTATTTATTTAATATAGATGACAAGTGCAGAAAGAGGTAGAGGAAAAGGTAGAAGCAGAGAAAGAGTTGCCTCTCAGACTTCTCAACCACCAATATTGAGAGGCTGGCAATTGCAATGGGGAGATGGGTGAAGTTGAAATGGAAAGTGACTCTTTATTATTTTTTTTGTGATAACTAAAGTGACTCTTTATTTGAATAGATTTTGTTACATACTTTGGCAAAATTTAATGTTAGTTTTATTTTTATGTTATGGACAAGGTTTTAGTTTGATTACATGTAACTTTTTTGGAATGTAATTGTTGAAATATTTCTAGCATTAATTAATTTATTGTTTGGACTATATCTATTGAAAACTGAATTATGTATATTTTAGGTAGGAGATTAAATTTAATTTTGGAAAAGAGAGAAAAATAGAAACATCATAAATAAAAATGAAAATTGTGATTAGAGACGGAATTGCAGATCCGTGTCTAAATAAAATCTTAAATTTTGCGACGGAATAGTGGTGCCGTCTCTGTTAGAGACGGATTTGTTATAGGAACGGATTATATATTTTATTGCTAGCGGCTCATTATTTAATGTTAGTGACGGAAATATTCTGTCTCTAACTAGAGACGGAACCCACAAATCCGTCTCTGAAGCTTTTGCGAAAATTCAGTTACGGATCTTGTTTCGTCTCTAATTCCGTCTCTAACAAGTTTAGAGACGGAATATCTCACTTTTTGAGACGGATTTCCTCAATCTCTATTTGAGTTTTTTCTAGTAGTGTAGATTCTGTTTGTAAAAAAAACTCTAATTCCCTTAATTCTAATTAGCTTACTTTAACACTATTTGGGATCTATTCTTAATCCCGGTGGGTCAAGTTTTAGGGGTGTTGAGAGTAGCTTTTGGAATAAAAAAAAGAAATACATGCTTCATAGTTTGGTACCCATGAGATCAGTACGTTTTTTTTTTTTTCATTTGGGCATTTCATGGGAATTGCCTTGGCGTTTCCTCTTCTCTTCTATGTGATTTCACATTGGTTTTCTGCCGTTTTGTAATTTGTGATCTTCTCCAAGGTGAAACACTTCGTAATGGTAGAGTATTTAAGTTGCAAATAGTGATAACTTTTGTGTGAGAATTACTTTTTGTGCTAAGGACTAAGGTGCAAACAGAACAACCTCTTTTTTTAAGCTAAGATATCTTCCACGACGACAGTGGAAACTAATCCTTCGAGGTATCGGAAATCCATCTAAGGGGCTGACCTCTCCCAACAAATCTTTTTTATACGCACCGGTCAGGAATCCAAATAGTTAAGGAACTTAAGTATCTACAATTTGTGTGACATCATGAAAAGAACCGCTTCTTTGATATAGAGTTCTAATTATACTCTTCACTTTTGTTTGTTAATGTGCGCTGGTTTTTGTCTTCAACAAGTGCTATTTTGTCCAAGTATTTTTCATATTCATATTAGCGCATATTAGAAACTTCAAACTTAGTAATGGGTCTTTTTTGGTCTATTTCCTATGTAATTTACTTAGTGTTGATGTTGTAATATGTCAAACAAGGTTATATTTTCAAGTACTTTTATTAAAGTATTGCATGATTTAATTGCCACCTTAGTTAATTCATGTTTTATAAAACTGTTTTTGAAACGTTTTTTAGTGTCTTGAAACAATAACCCATCAAATCCAAGTGTGAGGTCTAGTGGCAAAAAAAAAGCCGTAGCACTTTGGCCCCTGACTTTTATTACTAAATGTCAATTAGGTCCTTAACTTATATAACTTAGTATCAATTTGGTCTCTGTGAATTAACCCCTTTGTTTAAAAAGAGTATCAATTTAGTTTCTCAAATTTCAATTTAGTCCCCAACATTTATGCGACACGTCGCAGCCTGCCGTGGATTTGCTTTTATTTTTGGGCGTTAATTCATTTCGGCCCCTCAAATTTTCCACCCGAGCATCTAATTGTCATATCTGCTCCATCAACACTGTTAACTGATAGTGGTTGACGATGAGACTAAATTGATACATGTTTATAAAAGTGGATGATTAAATAGAAATGTTTGAAAAGCGACAAACCAAATTGAATTTTTTTGAAATTCAAGGGACTAAATAGCCTATTAACCAACAAAATTAACCTAACTACTACACTCCCAATATTATTTTTCAAACTGCCACACTTTTTATTTCAACAGAGAAATGAGAAACAATTACAATCAACAAAGTGGAGGAAGATGAATGCATAGGCCATACATACAAACTACAAAGATTGCTTTAAACTCAAAACATAAAAGAAAAAATGACAAAAATATTTAAGAAAAACATCACTATTCATTCACGGGAAACAACAACCACTTGTTTACCAACATTGCGACCACTATAAAGGCCAATCAAGGCAGCAGGACCATTCTCAAGACCCTCAACTATGTCTTCCACATACACAACCTTCCCTTCTTTGATAAGTGGCAAGACAAACTCCAAAAACTTGGGATATAGGTGATAGAAATCATTTACAATAAAACCTTCCATACGAATCCGCTTATAAATGAGATGTGCCAAATTTGTTACACCTTCATGTTGAGTAAGATTATACTGTGAGATCATTCCAGATACAAGTATGCGACCATGGAGTCTCATATTCAGAAGTACAGCATCAAGTGTCTTTCCACCAACATTCTCAAAGTAAATGTCAATGCCTTCTGGAAAGTACCTGGATGATATCATGTGTCTCAATCTCATGTTAGTAAACTTAGTAATAATTTTTTTTAATGTCAATGAATGAGAATATTAATTAAAATTTCTTCACCAACGACCGTTTCGGACTCACCTTTTCAATGTTGCATTGAGGTCTGGCTCTTCTTTGTAGTTAAAAGCTTCGTGGTATCCAAATTTATTAGTTGACAAATCCACCTTGTTGCAAAAGACACGCATATTTAAGTAGGAGGGCTTTTTGTTTTTTTGAAAGGCGAAAGAATATATTCAAAGTAGCAGAAGGAGTACTCCGACCCGAATACAAAAGAGGGAAAGGAGAGAAGCACCCACGAAGGGAGACAACCAACAAAGGAGAAAACAAAGCAAAGTAAAACAAACAAAAACCACCCAACTACTTGCGGCTAATACACGCTAGTGGAGCGACATACCACTCATAATAAAGGCACCGAAGTCCCTTTGACCTAGCCAAGAACCATATCTTTTATTAGGGGGGCTTTTTGTACTTTTGCTGGTTAGTAAATATAAACTAAATGGCCTTCTTACTCAAAATCCTTTTTCAGTTACAAGTTTACAATTAAAATCCTTTGTTACTGATTTTTTTATTGTCAAAAATAATAATTATTACTGATTTTTGTGGTAACCTCACTACCATCTAGAGTTTTATATGCCCTACTATATAGCGCATTGTCCGTATATGATTACTTGACAAAAGGATTAATGAGTAAATAGTTTGATATGTTATATTATAGATATAAATATTACTATCTATAAGTTAATATTGTTTGATAATAAGATATTGATTATAAATAGGAATATTACTATTTGTAAGCGTTTGTTATTTCATAATAATATGAAAATGATTATCTAAATTTGTTTAAGGTAGTTTTATATTCATTAAAGGTAATAAAATAGCACAACTCATAATAAGATATACACTACCTTTCATTTCTTAACATTTTCATAGGTTTGTCTCATAAGATATTGTTTTAGTAATTTTAAATAGTTAGATGAAGAAATTATATTTTTATTAATTATAATATTTTATAAGGAGATTATTACTGGTATGTATATTTTAAAAAGGTAAGGATTTAAAATAGGGTAGTACATGAATTTCATTAAAATGGAAAATATTTTTTTTGCCAATTTTACATGTACACCCCCTATTGTTCATTCCTTCACCCCCTTCCTTGATTAAAAAAGAACAAATAACGAAGACAATGAAATTGAACATTCATAAATAATAAGAATAAAAAGTCTAAAGAATTTTTATAACATAATCCATATTCATCAAATGTGAATATAAAAACTTAACTCTTAATTAGAAAGAAAATAACACAATTAAAAGCAACTATACAAAGTTGAAAGAAGAAGAATGAGATTCTATTGTAAAAATGGTTGCAGTTCTTGCGGGAGTAAATGTTGTAAGTTCCCGTGAGAGTAAATGCGGCAAACACGGTTCTCGAATATAAAATAAAGATAAAATTATAAACACCAATTTATCACACTTTACGAATTTTGTCACAAAATTATTATTATTTTTCATCAAATTAACGGTTAATGAGGAACAAACTTTGCGTAGTTGGACAGTTAATTTTTTTTTTCTAAACCATAAAGTATACCAAAATGCATTGCTTAGCATTTCACTTTACATATTTTGTCATGAAATTAATTTTTTTCTTTACTTAACCGGTTATTGAGGAACAAACTCTGCATATTTGAAGAGTTTAAATTTTTTCTGAAGGCTAAAGTACCCCAAAACACGCTGTTTAACATCGTACTTTATGTGTTTTGTTACAAAATTATATTTTACACCAACCCGCCCTGTTTTTTTTGTCAAATTGCTCTGGATAAACCCGACACATAAGCTTTATTTGGTTTCGTTGAAACTAGTAGGATACTCGTGCATACGCACGGGTGCAGTCGTGTTCTTTTTATGAATGAACATAAACAGTATTTAAATAGTCTGAACATTACCCCGTGAAAATAAAGACAAATTTAAAGTAGATAAAAAAAGTTTCAATTAAAAAATAGATAAATATTAAAATCTAAAAATGAAAAAATATCATTTAAAAACAATCTGTGCATTTATTCCGTGTTTTTTTATATATCAATGCAGTGTTTTTTTATATATCAGTGTTGTTATCCCATGTTTTTTATTAATCAATGTAGCTATCCTGTGTTTATATATATATATATATATATATATATATATATATATATATATATATATATATATATATATATATATATCATTGAAGTTATCCCCATATTTTTTTTATATATCAGTGCAGTTATCCCGTGTTTTTTTATGTATTAGTGCAGTTATCTCATAGTTTCAATTGATTATTTGAGTTGATTAGTAGATTATAGTAGATAGTAAAAGATAGATAGTAGATTATCAATAAGAAATATTTATCCCATGTATTTTACATATCAGTGACAATTATTTGTCCTTTTTTAGGTATTGTTGACAAATATTTGTCACGTGTGTTTTAAATATTAGTCAGTTTAAATAGTTATTAATCCTTCTTGTTTTTTTAGATAGTAGGTTTATATAGTAATCTTAAAAAATTATAATTATCAATGGCAAATATTAATCCCGTATTTTTTTATATATCACTGTAGTTATCCTGTGTTTTTTAATATATCAGTGCAGTTATCTCGTAGTTTCAATTAATTATTTTGGTTGATTAGTAGATTATAGTAGATAGTAAAAGTTAGATAGCAGATTATCAATAAGAAATATTTGTTTTAAATATTAATTAGTAGTTTAAATAGTCATTAAGTCTTCTTGTTTTTTAGATAGAAGGTTTGTAGTAGTAGTCTTCAAAATTTTTAATTATCAATGACAAATATTAATCCTGTGTTTTTTTTATATATCAGTGCAGTTATCCCGTATTTTTTTATATATCAGTGTAGTTATCTCGTAGTTTCCAGTGATTGTTTTAGTTGATTAGTAGATTATAGTAGATAGTAAAAGAGAGATAGTAGATTATCAATATGAAATATTTGTTTTAAATATTAATCAGTAGTTTAAATAGTCATTAAATCTTTTTGTTTTTTAGATAGTAGGTTTATAGTAGTCTTCAAAAATTGTAATTATCAATGACAAATACTAATCCTGTGTTTTTTTATATATCAGTGCAGTTATCTTGTGTTTTTTTATATATCATTGCAGTTATCTCGTAGTTTCAATTGATTCTTTTAGTTGATTAGTAGATTATAGTAGATAGTAAAAGATAGATAGTAGATTATCAATAAGAGGTGATAGTAAATTATCAATAAGAGTGTGAACAGATTTCGGAGAGAAAAATTAAAATTTTAAGGTGATAACCTTTTCCAAAAAAGTGATAGTTTTTTTATTGTTTTTAATGTGACTCATTTACATTTTTATAGGTAATTTTAGTAGAGTATTATTTGTATACATTTAGAAGTTTAGTTAAAAAAATTAAAATGAAGTGATAAGAGAAAGATAAGAATTGTTTATTGGAAAAGTAAAAGTAAATTAAACAGAAAAAATGAAGAAAGAGAGTGTAAGATAAAAGTGAAAAGGAGGAAAGAGAGTGTAAGAAGAAAGAGAAAAAAAGTAAGAAATAGAGTGTAAGAAAAAAAGAAAGAAATAGAGGGTAATAACATTTTTACCCTTAAGCTATATGTGTCTTGTTAATAAGAGATCCAAATTAGTAATTTCATAGGAGGTTTGTTTGTATAAATAGATAAATAGATAGATAAATAGATTAGTAATTAATAATTTCATAAGAGGTTTGTTTGTATAAATAGATATTAAATCATAGGAGGTTTGTTTGTATAAATAGATATTAGATTAGATACTATTTTATATAAAAAATACTTTTGATTTCTTCGAAAGAGAAAGAATAGTATTTTAAACAAATTAAAGAATAAACAACAAGTATTGATGTTGCTGATTATTTCTGGTTTATACGTACAGAGACATACATATACAACAATATTAATTAAAGAAAATACCTTGTCTTTACTTCCAGCACTTCCAACAACATAACAACCAGTCAACTTAGCAAATTGACCAACAAGTTGACCAACAGCACCAGAGGCAGCAGAAACAAACACATTATCTCCTTTCTTATAGGAGAGCCTATTTCAAAGAAACCGGCATAAGCAGTCATTCCTGGCATACCTGCTCATAGAAAAACACAACACATAAGCTTGCTACTAATATTCATTCTGAAGAAGCATAATTGATGTATGGTATACTCAGAAAATAAAAACATAAAATAGCACATGTACATACCTAGAATTCCAGTATAGTAGGAAAGTGGGACATCATCAGTGTGTTGAATTTTGAAATATATCTCAGCTGGAGGGACAAAACTGTACTCTTCCCATTTAGTGATGCCCCATACTAAATCACCTTTCTTATATTTATGGTCTCCAGATTCAAGGACTCTACCCACACCATGTCCTGTCAATGCCTAAAATGCAATGCAATTATCCATTTACTGAAACAGTACTATTATATATATATATATATAGTGCATGCCAAGGCTACATTTATTTGCTTAAAAAAAAGGCTACATTTATTTATTAATAATAAAATTAAACCGTCATTCACACCTAACATATATGACACTGGAGTTTCACAAGAAACTTCTACCCTTTGAGTTTGAACCAAGCATTATTCTTTTCGATAGATAATAAAGACTATAGTACTATATATTATATGACTTACATGTCCTGGGGTGTAGGTACCATATCCAAGTCTTGCAGAACTTTCCTTGTCCATAAAGTGTCGCATGTATGGATCGCAAGAGAGGTAGAGATTTTTGAGAAGGACATCGTTGGAACCTTCTGGAAGTTTGAGAGTAATAGTGCTCTCAACAATGTTCATGTCCGATTCTTTGGGGAAACCAGACACGTAGTCCCTCAGAATTACTTGTTTGTTCCTCACGTCAGTCATGTCGCTGCAAACAATGAAAGTTCCGAGTTGATTGTGTTGTGTTTTTTTTTGTGAAGTAAGATTGGTGAGATTAAAAGACTTAGTATTGAGCAGTGAAGAGGAAGACAACGCCGTCATAGAAGCATTATTGGAGCAATGAAATGAAAACGAGTGCAACATTTTTTCTCTATTTTGGGGTCTACTATAATATTCCTCTGAAATTAAAGAGGCATTAATTAATTTACACGCAGCCAACAAGGGAGAATAATGAGGGTGAGAGAGGCCGAGGAGGACTTAAGACACTCAATTCTAATTTGATGATTAGATACATGATATACTGATAGCCTTTTATAGCCAAGTTTGAAGAATTAAAAATAATAGAGTTAAATATATTTTAATCTCTATAAATTCTCACAATCTCATTTTTATCTTTATAAAATTTTTCCTCGACTTTTAGTCCTCATAATATTTTTCATCAACGGTTTTAGTTTCTATAAAATGTCAACTAATGGATACACTTCAGATTTTTTTATGATGTTTTGCATACATGTTATTAAGAACATAATCAAAAACTCCGGCACAAAAACTTGAATTTTTTTAGCAATGGAGATGAATTAACTATGAGTTTTTTAAGTACTCCGGCACAAAAACTTGAATTTTTTTAGCAATGGAGATGAATTAACTATGAGTTTTTTAAGTACTAAAAACTCAAGAAACAATATAAGGGCCCGTTAGTTACGGATTAAAAAATAAGTGATTTTGTTCTTAAATAATTCAGAGATTATTTTTAGAGATTTTTAGGAAAATGGGAAGTTGTTTTGTGTTTGTGTAACATACTGAAAATCACTTATTTTAAAAAAATCATTCTTAAAAAATGATTTTTATAAAAAGCTACTCAAAACAGCTTCTTTTTAGATTATTTTCATTCTTAAAAATCTGTAACAAATAGACACCATGTCGTCATAAGTGATTATTTTATTAAAAAAATAGTTTTTTTTATGAAAAAACCGCAACAAACTGCTCTAAAAGAGATATATATGGACTTAGAAATTGAATTTTGAGCTTATTTTTTCTATTTCTATAGACTTACTATCTTAAAACATATATAGTTTGATTAGAGATAGTAGATGGTGAATCCACAGGGTGCCTCAAAATTACTTGTTTGTTCCTTATTTCTTAATGTTACTGCAAACAACGAAAGTTCTGAGTTGATTGTGTTGTGTTTTTTTTGTGAAGTAAGATTGTGTTGTCTGGTTACTATTTATACTATAATTTTGTTCATTTTGATAGAAGTGTTTATCTTTTTCCTAGAATGCTCTTAACTAATTATTATTTCATCGTACATATTTTTCTCTGTACGATAAATAGTTATAGGTATTATTGACAAAACAATAATTAATATTACATTGAACTTTGAAAACAACAAATAAAAAGAAACAAAATTTTTGTTAAAAAATGACATATATTGTAAAATGGAGGTACTGGTTACTACTTTTGTTTCCCTTTCTTCCGTCAATTAATTATCACTGGAATACTATTGGCCACACAACAAAGGAAGAATTAATTATCAAGTTCAGCAAGTTGATGTTTTCTTTGTCATTCTAGATGGAGCGCGTTATAATCCTTTTCTTGTTGCCAAATAGCATATGGGCCGTGCCATATTGTTTGATACAAATGATTCTGAAATTAAATTTGCATAGCAAAAGTAAAGATTTACATAAAATGTTTATCTATCTTAAGTCAAAACAAAATGTATATTTATAAAAAGTAAAAGTATTTACAAAGGAGAAATATGAAGTTTCATATAATTTTTTTTGTTGAGACTTATGCTGATCACTTATTATGTTTACTTGTCGTGACTCAAAAGCAAGACAATCATTGTTCAATAGTAAATTTTTAAAAATAGATGTATTGATAGTTTGGTAATCTAAATAGCCTTTTTTTAATATATAGATAGATGTTTACACGTCCTGACTCAAAGACAAAACAACCATTGATAAATCATAAATTTAAAAATAGATGCATGTATAGTTTGGTAATTTAAACAACCCTCTTTTTTTTTTATATAGACTTGCCCATCGTGACCCAAAAGCAAAACAATCATTGATAAATAGTAAATTTTTTAAAAATAGATGCATGAATAGTTTGGTAGTTTAAACAACCCTCTTTTTTCATATATAGATAGATGTTTAACCGTCGTAACCCAAAAGCAAAATAATCACCGATAAATAGTAAATTTTTTAAAAATAGATGCATGGATAATTTGGTAATTTAAACAACCCTCTTTTTTTATATATAGGTGTTTACCAAACTAGGGTTGTTTTGCGTGACCCAAAAGCAAAACAATTATTGATAAATAGTAATTTTTTTAAAAAATATATAAATAGATAGTTTGGTAATTTAAAAAAACCTCTTTTTTCATATATAAAAATAGATGCAAGGATAAGTTTGGTAATCTAAACAGCCCTCTTTTTCATATATAGATAGTAGAGATAGTAAAATTGTAGATAGATAGATGTCTAGTTTGGTAATTTAAACCGTCCTCTTTTTTCTTATATATAGTAGACAGTAGATAGTAGATAGTAGATAGTAGATAGATAGAGATGCATGGACATTTTTTTAGAAAATTTAAAAAATGAAAAAGAAGGAGGAGATGAGAAAGACAGAAGATGAACTAAAAAAAGTAAAATAAGAATGAAACATAGAAATGTGTGTATGTATAGTAAGAAAAAAAATAAGGGAAAAACATAAAGTAAGAGACAAATAGAGAGGTAAGTATATGAGAGACAAAGTAAGATATATAGGAATTTCCAATTCTATCCTTAAAATGTTGACATGGCAAAAATCTAGGCGTCTCAATTGGTAATTTAAAACCACCTCTTGTCTTCTTAGATAGATAGATAGCAAGTTGTTGGATTCTGGATTCTGTGATGATTGGTACGGTCGTGCATTCGGTAGATCCGGATGGCCCGATATTGATCAGTCAATCCAGATTTTAAGTTTATGTTTTTAGTGTCCATCTAATATGAACCTTTTTAAAAAAATTTCACCTGTGGACCTTTACCATTTTTAGTAAGTTTTAATAAAATGTTGTTTTATTTTTTCATTTTTTATTATTCTAAAATTCTTTTTTTGCTAAAAATAGTAAAGGTCTACCGGTGGACTATTTTAAAAGGTCCATATTAGGGGGATCCCTCTATTTTATATCTTCTACAATCTATTTAATCAAAACAGTCATCATTAAAAACTCTATTTTATCCATTGTCGTTCTTTTACCACATCACCATATTCGAGCCCAAAGTGATCTATATAATAAAATCATCTACTCTACTATTCTACTATCTTTGTAATCAAACACCCCACTACCAAAATCTTTATTTCACTCATTGATATTGTTTTTCCAAATCACCACATTTGGGGTAAAATTGTCTATTAATAAAATCATTCACATGTATTCTCCTTTTTATAGGGCCCACGGTACACTCACCATCTACTCTACTATTCTTTGTTCTCAAACCCACCACTATCAAAATCTCTAGTTTACCCTTTCCTATTTTTTTTTGCCAAATCACCAGATTTAAGGGTAAATTTTTCTATTAACAAAATCATTCACGTGCATTCTCCTTTTGATGGGCCCCTATACATTCAAAAAAAAAATCATTTCTTCCCCCTTTCAATTTTAATTCCCTTTATTCTCTCTCTAATTTCATTTCAGATTTTTTGAATAAATCTACTATCTATTTCATCAAACACCCATTATTAATGTAACAAGTTGGAGTCAGACTTTACTTACCTCCCAACCGAACTCTGGATTATTCAGGGCCGCTTTCCCCTGGACACCGGAGCGGGGTCAAAGACCCCTAGACAAAAAAACACCCACTACTAAAATCTCTATTTCATATCTTCTACAATTTATCTAATCAAAACACTCACTACTAACATCTTTATTTTAACCATTGCTTATTTTTTGCCACATCACCACAATTTAGGGAAAATCAGTCTATTTAATACAATCATCCACATGTGTTCTCATTTTCACGGGGTCCACTACTCATTACCATAAAATTCTTTCTCCTTCCCTTTCAATTTTGATTCCCTCTATTCTCTCTCTCTCTCTCTCTCTCTCTCTCTCTCTCTCTCTCTCTCTCTCTCTCTCTCTCTCTCTCTCTCTCCCCTTCTTCACATTTCAATTTTCTTCTACTCTATATACTTTCTCAGTGGCGGACCCTCGTAGAGCTGAGGGGGTTCAGTTGAACCCCCTGAAAAAAAATTGCACTTACCACTCTATATAACTAACCCAAACCCCCTGAAATTTTGTTTTTGAACCCCCTGAAAATTTTAAATTGTACTAGTAGACCAAGTTTTGCACTCATTTGACCCTGGCCTTAAAAAATTTGACACTCCTGACCCCAGGGTCCTGGGTCCGCCACTGTACTTTCTATATGATTTTGCGTAGAAATCTTTTTTGTGGGGTGCCCTTTAGGGTATGTGTTGGATGGAGGGTTTAGGAGGGGGAGGGCTTGATTTTTAATTCTAAATTGAAGAAGCTATAAAATGTTTCTAACAAAAATGAAATGTGATTAACAATTTTTTATCATTATCTATCACGTTATTCTTTCAATTTTTTAAAATCTCAAATAGATATTAAAATATAGACCAAGCCCTCTCAAGCCCTCCCCACTAAAACACTCCCAAATCTCCCTCCCAAACATACCCTTAGTGATAATCACTCGCCTAGTTAGAGTTCAAATGTACTGATATTTTGGAAATTTTGAGTAACTTGGAGGATAAATTATTAAATTTTCGTCCCCTCTATGTGTGTACTGGTTTCTTTAGCACGAATGCAGGTGTAGACATTTGAAGTGATATTATTCTACTGCATTAAACACCACGAAATAAAAAGGAATAAGATACTATTTTACCTTCTAGAAACGATTTTGGAGATGCAAAACGCTTACTACTAAATCTCTATTTTATATTTTTTATAATACATTTAATCAAAACACTCATTACTAAAATCTCTATTTTACCCATTTTCATTATTTTTCCACATCACCACATTTGAGGGCTAATTGATCTATTTAATAAAATCATCTACTCTGCTATCTTTTCTACTATATTCTCTTTAGGCTTAAATACAGTTTTGGTCCCCCTATTTTGACCAATCCACGATTTTGGTCCCTAAAGTTTTAATTTGACGATTTTGGTCCCCCTATTTTCCCAATTTGAAAAATCAAGGTCCCCCACCCCAATTTTGACTCAGTTTGACTGACTGATCCTACGTGGCAGCCCACGTGGACTGCCACGTAGGCACACCCCCCCACCCCCCCACCCCCCCACCCCCACCCTTCTTCTTCCTCGTGAACCCCCCTCCCCCCACCACCGACCCCACCCCACCCCACCCCCCCCACCACCGACCCCACCCCACCCTATTCGCACCTCCCCCTCCCCTTCGCCTCTCCTCCCCTTCGCGCCCCCCTCCCCTTCGCACGCCCCCTCCCCTTCGCACCTCCCCCTCCCCTTCGCGCCCCCTCCCCTTCGCACGCCCCCCTCCCCTTCGCACCTCCCCCTCCCCTTCGCCTCTCCTCCCCTTCGCGCCCCCCTCCCCTTCGCACCTCCCCCTCCCCTTCGCCCCCCTCCCCTTCGCACCTCCCCCTCCCCTTCGCCTCTCCTCCCCTTCGCCCCTCCTCCCCTTCGCACCTCCCCCTCCTCCCCTTCGCACCTCCCCCCTCCTCACCGATCGCTCTCGCTCGCCGTTCTCCGCTCGCTCTCGCTCGCCGTTCTCCGCTCGCTCTCGTTCGCCGTTCGCCGCTCGCTCTCCGTTCTCTCTCTGCGTCTCTCTCTCTCTCTCTCTCTGCGAACTCTGGGGGTGGGGGTGGGGGAGGGGTCACGGTGGGGTGGGGGGAAGAGGGGGAACAGTGGAGGGTGGGGGTGGGGAGTGGGAGGGGGAACAGTGAAGGGGGAGGAGCAACGGGGAGGGGGGGTGGGGTTGGGGTGGGGTGGGATGGGGGTGGGGTGGGGTCGGTGGTGGGGGGGGGTGGGGTGGGGTGGGGTCGGTGGTGGGGGTGGGGTGGGGTGGGGTCGGTGGTGGGGGGGAGGGGGGTTCACGAGGAAGAAGAAGGGTGGGGGGGGTGGGGGGGTGGGGGGGTGTGCCTACGTGGCAGTCCACGTGGGCTGCCACGTAGGATCAGTCAGTCAAACTGAGTCAAAATTGGGGTGGGGGACCTTGATTTTTCAAATTGGGAAAATAGGGGGACCAAAATCGTCAAATTAAAACTTTAGGGACCAAAATCGTGGATTGGTCAAAATAGGGGGACCAAAACTGTATTTAAGCCTTCTCTTTAATCAAACTACTCACTGCCAAAATCTCTATTTTATCTATTTTTGCCAAATCATCACATTTAATGGTAAAGTTGTCTATTAATTCAATCATTCAAATGTGTTTAGAAACGGGTGGCTAATATTAACGGCGTCGTGGGGAATTGTGGTCCTGACAGATGCATTTTCCTAATAAAACATATGGTTGGTTTAAATAATAATCAAGGAAAGGGACACTGTTATGGAGCTACATTCATGGGCATTAATTAGATCTACTTGTATCGCCGCAATATTTAGAAAAATTCTCTTTTTTTTAGAGTTTTCAATAATTTTCTCTTTTTCTCAAAAATTATAATGTATTCCATTTTCATGGAGCCTACCGCATATTCACTAAAAAAATTATAGGCTTAAATGCATTTTTAGTCTCCTTATTTTACTCAATGTACAATTTTGAACCCCCTATTTTTTTCAGGCAACTTTGGTCCTCCTATTTTACTCAATGCGCAATTTTGATCCCCCTATTTCTTTTGGGCAATTTTGGTCCTCTATTTTACAAAATTCTGTAATGTTGACCAAATTGGAATATCAAATTCTAAGATTTTGATGTGTCAATATTTTAATTGACATGGCAATTGACTAAGCCTTGTACGCATGCCATTTCATTTTTTTATTAAAAAACATTTACTTGAATTTTATAAAACATTTGCAGGTTCTGTTTTCAATTCAACCATGCACACTCATCAACTCATCATCTATCCTCTAACCTAGAATCCCTTTGCGTCGGACCCACACGCCCAACACTTCATTCTCGGATCTCTCCATCAATGCATCATTGTTGCTGTTTCCGACGCCGGATGACCCATTTTCATTCCGAATCAAACACCCCACTATCAAAATCTCTATTTCACCCTTTCCTATTTTTTGCCACATCACCGGGTTTGAGGGTAAACTTTTCTATCAATAAAATCATTTACATGTATTCTCCTTTTCATTGGATAAAAAATTCATTTAATATAATATTCACTAAAAAATTCGATAGACTCGCACCACACTTCCATCCAATGGCTACAAGTATCAGCGAGGAGTCTTTTAGTGACGGAATCAGGCCAATCATCTATAACATTACATTTTCCAAAGTAAACAAAATAGCATGTGCTAAAGTAAACGAAAATCCGAAGTAACAAAATAGCATGTGCTAAAGATTTTGTTATTATAAAATGTCACAGAAACAGACAATTACAATCAACAAACTGGAGGAAGATGAATACAAAGGCCTTACAAAGAGGGCTTCATACACAACCTTCCCTTCTTTGATAAGTGGCAGGACAAACTCCAAAAGAATAACATAGACAAATAATTAGGAAATTGAAGTGCCACCAGTTACTTTTTTTGTAAGTATGTAACCAATAAATAAATGACACTACAAATTATCAAATATAAATAGAAGCTCACAGGTTTTTATTAATGGATTACTACTCAAGAGAATAACTTTGACAAATAATTAGGAAAATCAAAAGAATTTTTTTATTTGTGGTAGATTTGACAGAGAACTTGCCCTTTAAATTGAAGTGCCACATGTTACTTATGTAAGTATGTAACCAATAAATAAATGACACTACAAATTATCAAATGTAAATAGAACCTCACGAGTTTTTATTAATGTATTAGTACTCAAAAGAATAACTTAGACAAATAATTAGGAAAATCAAAAGATTTTTTTTTTATTTGAGGTAGATTGTGCTCCTCTACTTGCTCAGTGCATTCAATTACAATACAAGCTAGAAACAATTGTTGGGTTGAATTACCTCAGATGTAATTCACTAAACAATTGCATGACGCTCAGGGCCGGTCAATCAGGCGTGTGCAATAGCATAGGGCCTCGGCCCAGTCCAAATTTTTTAGGGCCCCAAACAAAATAATTAGCCTCAGCCCAATCTCACATTCGCGAAAACTTTGACCAAAAAACCTCTCCCTATCCCTTTCACCTTCAAAAGACAGCTGAACTCTTGAAAAACTAATTGCAAATTGTTTGAGACGATCCTAATTTTACCTCATTGCAAACTAAAAGTATAATTAGGGGGATAATTTTTAAGATTTGAACAGGGCCCCAAATTGTGTGGGATTGATGCTTCAGCTTGTTTGTTTTGCTACATACGCATTAGATTTTCCAACACTACAAGAAATTCGCTTATTAGCGACGACCGTTAGTGAGGGAAATAAATTCAGTCACTAAAACAATGGTTAGCGACGGAATTAGCGAGAGAATGGTGCAATGTCGTTTATGCTTCGATTAGCGACGAATTTTATTGGTATTAGCGACGGAAATGGGTCCCTCGCTACATTGGGGAGGGAATTTGAAAAAAAACGCACGGAATACGAGGTCTTTGCTAACTCTATATTATATAGAGTTATTTATGCATCTAAACATAACTAATTGCTTGAAACCAAGTATAATATCTGTTAAATATAGTAGTATGAGTAAGATAACAACATTCTATGTTTCAAAGAGGATTATGTAATGATTTAAACATTTTATATATATATATATATATATATATATATATATATATATATATATATATATATATTTGTATGTTTGAGATGTTTGTTCAGTGCACTTGCAGTTAGATGCAAATACACCAGGGAAACAGCAATGCATCTGCACTAAACTACACTTACAGCAGTGCACCTGCACTTAGGTGCAACTGCACTTAGGTGCATCTGCACCATCTTGCGCAGAAGGCAGATTTAACCACACATTGGAAGCACCTCAATTCATACCAATGCATAAACTTTTCTATGACATCATGCATAAACTTTGCTAAGAGTGCTTAGACCATTCTTAGCAACTGGAAAGACACTCATTGATGTACAAAAAGGTGAACTAACCATGAGAGTGAATGATCAAGAGGTGAAATACAATGTGATGAATGCTTTGAAGTATCCTGCAGAGGATAATGCAGAATTCTCAGCCATCATCTCTCTTGATCAAATAGTGCAGAAGCAGACCCATAAGCAGTATGATCATCTCACCAATGCTCTTGCATCTGATGCTCCTGCACTGCTAGGTGAAGACGTGGTAGAAAAGGAGAGTGTGGGAAGAAGAAATGAATCAGAAGAAGAAGGGAGTATTAAAGAGGTTGAGCCTGAACCAGACCCAAAATAAGCACTCAACAAACAACCAACTCTCCCAACCCAATGCCCATCACACAAAAATCCAACTCCACAAACTTTGGTGAAAGTGTATCCTAATGGGGAAGTGGAATTGTTTGATGAAGCCGCTGGTTTGACATTCAAAATCAATGACAAAAGGGTGAAGCAGTATAATGGAGCACATGTGGTGAGGGACAAAGGCACCACTCATTTCCAAAATCTCTAAATCAAAGAGATAGTCAGACTGAAAGACTCTTAAATCAAGCGCTTATGGGAAGCAACCCATGATTTTGTAGTAAGTTATTAGTTATTTTGTTCAAATTGATGTTTTCAAGTGTTTTGTAGGAACACAGGTTTTAGTGCAGCTGCACTGCATACACCTGCACCACTCTATACTCAGTGCTCCTGCATCAATCAACCCAAAGAAATGTGAATCAGATGCTGCAGAAACAACTGTTGCAATGCAAGCTAGTGCAGGAGCACCTGATACACCTACAGCAAAAAAAAATCCTGATGAACCAGAACCAACAACAGAGGTGGCTGGTGCAACTGCATCTAGTGCAGATGCACCAAAAGCTGAGGAGCCCAAGAAGAAGAAGCAGAAGGTCAAACACATTCCTGTGAGATCAAGCTCAAGGCTCAGGAGTGGAGCCAAAATGTAAACTATAATATGTGTGTTTACTTTGATATTTGTTTATGTTTATGTGTGTTTGCTTTGATATATGTTTGTTTTTATGTGGGTCTACATATTTAAATGTGTTAGGATTTGATAGATTTGAAGCATGATCAGCTTAAAAATCTTTTTCACAAACATAGACAAATGCACCTCTTTGAACAAATTTTTAATGATGAAAGGAAGAAAAAGAAAAGAAGCATTGTTTTCCTCAAATGACCAATTTTATTATTACTTTGACATGTGGGAGGTGTGTTTAACTTGCACTTATGCCTCGGGTGCAAGGTTTGATTCCCACGGAAGGCAAAAATTCTACAAGGGGGGTAGAGAAGACCGTGATGTAACAGTGCTGGGGTGGCCAATGCGTTGGACCTGGGCTGTTACATGTTATACTACATCCATCTTATTTTAAGGTTGATCACTTAGAATAAGTAGAGTTATATTCACAGACATGGTTTATAATTAGAAATCAAGACTAATAAGGGTGAGTGTTTTAATGAAGACTTTGTTAACTTGTGTAATAAAGAAAACTTTATTAAAACCATGTTAAGTCCTAGACATATGATAACACAGTCTTTAGGGTGATACAGTGGGTACTTCAAAGGCAGGAGTGAACTTATTTAGCAAGCCCGGACATGGGAAGCTTGTAACGAAACTCTGAAGAAAGTAGCTGAAAAGCACACACTCATGCAGCTGCACTCAATGCTTCTGCACCTTGGTGCTTCTGCACCACTAAAAGCATAGAAACTCTCAAAAGAACATTATTTAGAAAAGACATCTCAACTATCTTTCTCAACTGATTTCCTTCATATTCTTTTACATATTTGCATTCTGTTTTCACTTAACATAAAAACCCCAAATTTGTGAGTAGTATAGTAGCACTAATTTATATGCTTTCTAAACATACAAGAGTTTAATCAATCCCTGTGGGTTCGACCTTTCTTATCATTATATTACTTGTTTGTGACAGTGTATACTTGCAGATATTTTTCACACACCAAGTTTTTGGCGCCGTTGCCGGGGGTTGCCATTAATTTTTGTTGTTTAGATTTATAAGTTAGTGTTTTATTACTCTGGTATTTTGTTTTCTGTGCAGAAGCATTAGGTGCAGAAGCATTAGGTGCAGATTCACTAGGTGCAGATGCATTAGCATATGCGCAGCATCAGAACACCAGAATTTGCATTAGATCCTGAGATAGAGGGGAGATTTAGGAGCTTGCAAAGACAACAAAGACCCAAAGGCAGAGGTTCTAGCATGACTTCACCACAACAAGTCATCAAGATGGGAGCAATAGGTCTGTTAAATGATAGAAATAGACCCATGATGGATTATGCTATGTTTAATCATCAAAATTTGCAAACAAGTATAGCAAGACCTCATATTGATGTTGTGCATTTTTGAATTTAAACCCATGATGTTCCAAATGCTACAAACAATTGGTCAATTTGGTGGATCTCTCCATGAGGATCCCCATGAGCATTTAAAACAGTTTTTAGAAATATGTAGTAACTTTATCATTCCTGGTGTTAGTGAATATGCATTTAAACTTAAGCTATTTCCATATTCTTTGAAAGATAAGGCTAAATCTTGGTTGAATTCATTAGAGCCTAATTCTATTCATTCATGGAATGAAATGGCTGAAAAGTTTTTAGCAAAATATTTTCCACCCATCAAAAATGCGAGAATGAGAAATGATATTACATCTTTTAGACAAAAAGACTTTGAATCAATGTTTCAAGCATGGGAAAGATGGAAAGAGCTTTTAAGAAAATGTCCACATCATGGTCTGCCTGTCATTATTCAAATGGAAACTTTTTATAATGGTTTAGAACCCCAAACCAGAATAATACTTGATGCATCATCTGGGGGTGTGTTATTAAACTTGTCTTATAATGAAGCATGTGAATTGATTGATAGAATTGCAACAAATAGCTCTAGTTGGCCTACTGAGAGGGTGAGTGCCCAAAAGAAACCATCAGGGGTACATGAAATTAGTGATGTATCAGCCTTATCTGCTCAGTTAGCCTCACTGACAAATTAGTTTAAAAACTTCACTTCAACCAGTGCATCTGCACTAACAGAAAACACTGCAGCAGCCATAGAACAAAACCCCCCCAGGTGATACAAGTTGTGTGTATTGTGGAGGAGGTCACTTGTATGAAGAATGTCCCAGCAACCCTATTTCTGTTAACTATGCAGGGTCAACCAAAATAACAACCCTTACCCAAATACCTATAATCCAGATTGGAACAGTCACTCAGATTTCTGGTGGGGGAGTAATAATGTTGCTGCACCCAATGCAGCTGCACCATCTACTCCACCAGGATTCCTTTCTCAACACGTCGAAAGACCATCTGCACCAGAAATGGACAACTCCATGGAAGCCTTATTGAAAGCATTTATGGGTAAAACAGATGCATTTATGGATAGGACAGAAGCATTTATGAGTGATACAAAAGTTCAAATTCCAACTCTTAATGCCTCCATCAAAAATTTGGAGAATCAAGTGGGACAATTAGCAAAAACTCTGTATCAAAAACCAACAGGTACACTACCCTCAAACATAGAAGCTACCACATCCCACAGGCCAGAAAAGGAACAGGTGAAGGCCATTTCTCTTAGGAATGGAAAAGATCTTTCAGAACCACAAGAGATTGAAGGTACAGGTAAGGGAGAAAAAAATATAAATGAAAAAAAATGCTCAAGATGCAGAAGCACCTGATGCATCTGCACCTCATGAAGTTCCAACTTCAAGGTTAGTCCCTGAATACCCTCCTCCTCTTTTTCCTCAAAGGTTAAAAAAGGCACATGAGGAGAAGCAATTCAGTAAGTTTTTAGATGTTTTAAAACAGTTACATATCAATGTTCCTTTAATTGAAGCACTTCAGCAAATGCCTAATTATGCTAAATTTATGAAAGATGTGCTTTCAAAAAGAAAAAGATTAGGGGATTTTGAAACAGTTGTTATGTCCAAAGAATGTAGTTTGATTTTGCAAAACAAAATTCCAAGAAAATTGAAAGACCCTGTGTCGTGACCGTGATCCCGACGTAGACGGCTCAAAAATTGATTATTTTAGGAGTCGCCATCCAATTTATTTAATAGGGAAATTGAGAAAAAACCTACATTTAACTTATGGTCTGCGTAACCTAGGTTGGATTCAGGAGTCGGTTATGCAAAGGGAAGGGCGAAAACCTAATTTCACTACACCCCTAATACATCTATCTTAAGACAGTTACCCTAAATCTGATTGTGCGAGTATTAATGAATTACTTAATTATTTACCCAAAAATAGAATAATATTTAGTAAAAAAAATGACTAATTATTCACAAAGAAATAAAATAAGAACTAGCTTAAAAAAATTTTAATTTTGACTTGACGGGGAAGCCCCGCTCCTACGTATCCTCAGGTGCAATGAGGAACTCAAAAGTCACGTAGTTCTTCCTGAAAAATTTTGTTGGTTGGTATTTTTTAATAGAGGGGTTTTAGGATTATTGAGCTGTACAGCTCATCCATCCTAGAACGCTGACTGACCCGTCTGTACAGTCGACTTAGTCCCCTATTTTATAAAAATGGAGTTTTTGGAGTTTTGGAAAATGATTTTATGTGTGTTGGTTTGATTTTATTTGAATAGGGATTTTAGGACTCTTGAACCGTACGGTTCATTTATCCTAGAATGCTGACTAACCCGTCTGTACAGTCGGCTTAGTCCCCTATTTTCGAAAAATGGAGTTTTTTTTTGGAGTTTTGGAAAATTATTTGATGTGTTGGTTTGAATTTATCTGAATAGGGATTTTAGGACTCTTGATCCGTACGGTTCATTCATCCTAAAACGCTGACTAACCCGGCCGTACGGCCGACTTAATCCCCTATTTTTTTAAAAAAATTGATTTGTGGGACGAAACGTGTTTGTATTTTTTTAATTTAGAAATTGCTTGCTTTAAATAGGGATTCTAGGACATGATCTGTAACGGTTCATTAGTGACCTAAAAAGCAGACTAACCCGACTGTACAGTCGACTTAGTCCCCTATTTATATATATATATATATATATATATATATATATATATATATATATATTTAAAATAAAAAAAAAGAAATATTTATTTATTTACTTTTATAGGTTTTTTTATTTTTTTTAAAAGAAATTATTTTGAGAAGAGATAATAAAAAAACAAAAAGAGGGTGAAATAGTAAAATGGGGTGTAATTAATAGAAGGGGTGGTATTATAAAAGGGGGTGCAGACAGCAGCCCAGTGTAGTTTCTTTTTTTTTTGGCTAAATTATAGTTTTGGTCCCCCTATTTTCAAAAATTTAGATATTTGGTCCCCCTATTTTAAAACTCAGACATTTGGTCCCCCAATTTTAAAAAAATCAAAGACATTTAGTCCAAAGAGGGACCAAATGTCTTTAATTTTTTAAAATTGGGGGACCAAATGTCTTTGATTTGTTAAAATTGAGGGACCAAATGTCTTTGATTATTAGCCATAAAAAACTGAAAATTCCTCTTGGGACTAAAAGTCTTTGATTTTTTAAAATTGGGGGACCAAATGTCTGAGTTTTAAAATAGGAGGACCAAATGTCTGAATTTTTGAAAATAGGGGGACCAAAACTATAATTTATCCTTTTTTTTTGGGTTCATGGGTCCACAACTTAGGGGCCTCTCCCTTTTTTATAAGGGCTGGCGTAAACAAAAGAGGGGTGGGGAGTAGCAAAACTGTTTAAACAACACAAAATAAAAAAAGGAAAAGCCCACATATATAAGGCAATTTGTTAAAACATTAAACCTAATTCCTTATCCTTTCTAAAACTCTTAGCGCCGCATCCTTGTTCTAAAACAGAGAAAAAAAAATTTCTTCACTGGGAGAGAGAGAGCTTCACGATGGTGAGAGAGAGAAGGACCTCGAGGGGGAAGGAGGACATAGGGATGCGAGTGCGATGGTGTCAGGGCCACGCCGGGAAGGTTCGCGACGGTGAAGGATTTCCGGCCGACCGCCGAGGACGCGGTCCTAGCTCAAAGTGCGCCGTTGACGGCGACGATGGGGGAACCGGGGCAGCGAGCAAATGACGGGGGGACCTCTAGTGGCAGCGACGCGAACACGACGGCTTGGGCGCGTTCTCACCGCGGACTAACAGTGACGTCGCTGAAGGAGGCTTTCGGTGACATAGGAGTGGACGGCCACCGTCTACGGTGGCCGGAGCTAACAGGTATTATTATTATTTTTTGTTGTTTTCACGGATCTGGCCCTCTTTTCCCTAATCTGCCTACTGTCTTTTGTTGTTTTGTATATATATATTTTTTGTGTTTGTCTTCTAAGGAACAAACTAATTTTTATAACTAAACAACATATTTCAAACCTTGCAGAACAGAACCTTGTTTCTAACTATTGCTTTCATTTTTTTCTTATATCCTTTTTTTTATCACTGTACCTAGCATAAACACAACCTAATCTTCGTTCCCCCCTTCCCTTTTTTTTATGCATACATGAGGAGAACCTGAGAACAAAAAAAGAACTAATTTTGTTTCTAATACTAATACTAGTATATATTCACAGTGAAACAGAACGGGCTACTTCTAATAAAATACCTACTGAACTTATTACTACTAATAAAGATGATAAAAAAAAATTGACTTGACTAACCTTTTTCCAGAAAAGAAAGAAATCAAAAGCTTTTTTTTGTTATAAAAAAAAAATCGATCCATCCCACTGCTTCAGATACTGCTTTCCCAGAATTTCTTGTGTGAAATTTTTTTTTGTGTGTAAAAATAAGTTCCCCCTCTTAATTTGATTTCTGGATTAGCATTTTATACTAATTTTTGGAATCCGAAAATTAATGTTTTTGATTCTCTCTTATTACTGATTAATGCCATGTTTCCTGGACAGCTAGTAGCTGACTCACTGCTTGTGTGTGGCTGACTCATCTTTGCATTGTTTCCATTTCAGGTTCCTTGGGCAGCTGGTGAAAGCTTGCTCTGCAAGACTAGGGTTAGAGACAACCCTCAGTAGCAGCCAGGAACGTGGGAAGTCAATTTGGGCTTTATTTCTTTTTTTTTTTTTGACATTTTGGTGTAAATAAACTTTTTTTGGGCCCATTTGAGGCTTGTTTTCTTTTTTTGTAATTTTGGCATATGTTTGGGCCAAGTGTAACTAGACATTTTGTAAATAATAATTTTTTTTTTCACACACCTCCTATTTTATTATTACCATTATTATTACTAGCCAAAGGGAACTAAAAGGAAACGCGACAAAATATGTCGGACTAAACATGATGAAACGCTAAAACAACGACGCGACGAATACGCGCACAAACCAAATATTTATTCAAAGGAATTTATTTTATTATACACGAGAAAAAAAAAACGAAAAAAACACGAGAAAGCTAAAAACACCGACACAATGAATACACGTGCATCCCAAATATTTGCCAAAGGGATTTATTTTATTATTTTTCGTAAAAAAAAAGTAAATAATAAAAAAAATGCGCCGGTTAGAATTGGGTGTTCACAGATGCCCCTCTGTGCTTATTTTCTTACGAGATAATACATAAAACCATGTTTTCTTGTATTATCAAAGTAAGGAATAAGTACAGATATGAACCTCAATTTTAATCGGTGAGCTTTGCACAATTGTCTTTTGACTGTTAAAGTTGAACGGGTAACCGTGCCAGAGCTGAACGGATAGCACGAACTTAGCACAAAACACATGCCAGGGGGAGACCGATAGCATGCAAATTAAAAGCAAATGCCAGGGCGAGACCGATAGCATGAAAATTAAAGACAATGCCAGGGCGAGACCGATAGCATGAAAAATAAAGACAATGCCAGGGCGAGACCGATAGCATGAAAATTAAAAACAATGCCAGGGCGAGACCGATAGCACAAAATTAAAGACAAATGCCAGGGCGAGACCGATAGCACAAAATTAAAGACAAATGCCAGGGCGAGACCGATAGCAGAAAATTAAAAGCAAATGCCAGGGTGAGACCGATAGCAGAAAATTAAAAACAAATGCCAGGGCGAGACCGATAGCATGAAAATTAAATTAAGACAATGCCAGGGCGAGACCGATAGCATGAAAATTAAAAACAATGCCAGGGCGAGACCGATAGGACAAAATTAAAGGCAAATGCCAGGGCGAGACCGATAGCACAAAATTAAAGACAATGCCAGGGCGAGACCGATAGCATGAAAATTAAAGACAATGCCAGGGCGAGACCGATAGCATGAAAATTAAAGACAATGCCAGGGCGAGACCGATAGCACAAAATTAAAGACAATGCCAGGGCGAGACCGATAGCATGAAAACTAAAGACAATGCCAGGGCGAGACCGATAGCATGAAAATTAAAAACAATGCCAGGGCGAGACCAATAGCACAAAATTAAAGACAAATGCTAGAGCGAGACCGATGGCACAAAATTAAAGTCAAATGCCAGGGCGAGACCGATAGCAGAAAATTAAAAGCAAATGCCAGGGCGAGACCGATAGCAGAAAATTAAAAACAAATGCCAGGGTGAGACCGATAGCATGAAAATTAAAGACAATGCCAGGGCGAGACCGATAGCATAAAATTAAAGGCAAATGCCAGGGCGAGACCGATAGCAGAAAATTAAAAACAAATGCCAGGGCGAGACCGATAGCAGAAAATTAAAAACAAATGCCAGGGCGAGACCGATAGCATGAAAATTAAAGACAATGCCAGGGCGAGACCGATAGCAGGGGAGAAAAAAAATGAAAAACGTAATGTAATGCATCTTTACTGGTGAATGTCTTTGTTTTAGTGCTAGAACCATTGCTACGAACTAAGGATCTTTGACCAATCAAACTTTCGTTTACTTGCCTTCACCTCTCCCTTATAACCGCAGCCGCCCTTTCATAGCATCAATCCCGTTATTCGCCTGATTGGAAGCATTCCCCTTCAATCTTATTAGGGACAACCTCGAGATATTCCAGCTTCCGCGCCCTCTTTGCGATTTGTGAGAAGTGTGGGTCTACTCTCCCCCGTCAACTGAGTTTCCTTTTTATTTTATTTTATTTATTTATTTTTCTCAATTATTAATGTGTTACTGACACATTCGTCTTGAAGTTTGCTGGACGTAAACCATTTTACTTGAGACATAGATTAAATGATTCAATTATGAATGAAAGAATAAAGGAAATGAGCTAGGCGAATAGGTCAAGAATGTATGGACGAGAAATGAAAAAATAGCAAATGGATGAACATAGTGGTATTGACTAGGCAGAAAAAGTACAGATAGGAAAGAAGGTCACGAGTAGGAAACTTCACACAAACTTTGCCCCGTTATGACTAGGTCAATCACCTTCCGGCCGATCCTCCTGAGAACCCTTAATGCGACTATCAGAGTGGAATCCGATTCTGACTTCTTTCCATGCAGTTATATTGCCCCAGCATGGACGCGCTCGTGAGTCCTTTGAGTCTGCCATGTCACGCCCTTTCCCCCACCCCCCTTTTTTTGCCTTAATTAATAATTTTTTTTTGCCTAGACCGCCCTTTTGGGTTTTCAATCTAGCAGACTTTTGTTGACCCTAATTTTTGCCTAGACCGCCCTTTTGGGTTTTCGATCTACCGGGCCTTTCTTATCCCTAATTTTTTCCTAGACCGCCCTTTCGGGTTTTCAATCTAGAGGGATTCTTTTTTTTTTAGGCATAAAATTTCTTGACAGCGTCTGAGTTTATTGGCTTTGGAAGCTCATGTCCTTCCATGTCAAGCAGGACTAGGGCTCCACCCGGAAACGCATGCTTGACCATGTAAGGCCCATCGTAGTTGGGCGCCCACTTACCACGAGCGTCCTCTTGGTGTGGCAGTAATCTGTTCAAAACCATGTCTCCAGGTTGAAACTCTCTTGGGCGGACTTTCTTGTTGAAGGCTCTGGCCATTCGACTTTGGTATAACTGCCCGTGACAAATAGCTGCCAATCTCTTTTCCTCGATCATATTCAACTGTTCAAACCGTGTTTTTACCCATTCCGACTCTTCCAGATCTGCTTCCATTAAAACTCTCAAGGATGGTATTTCAACTTCAACGGGGGACACAGCTTCCATTCCATACACCAACGAAAATGGCGTTGCTCCAATGCTGGATCGTACGTTAGTGCGATAAGCGTGTAGAGCATAGGGTAACATCTCATGCCAATCTTTGTAGTTAATCACCATTTTGGCGATGATTTTCTTGATGTTCTTATTTGCTGCTTCCACTGCACCATTCATTTGGGGTCTATATGGAGTGGAATTGTGGTGCTTGATCTTGAAGTTTTTGCATAGCCTTTGTAACTCAGTGCCATTGAGGTTAGGAGCATTGTCCGTGATTATCCCTTCAGGAATTCCATATCGTCAGATGATGTCCCTCTTCAAGAACTTGGCAAACACCTTTTGGGAGATGCTAGCATATGAGGATGCTTCTACCCACTTTGTGAAATAGTCAATTGCTACCAATATGAACCGATGCCCATTGGATGCCTTCGGATTAATTGGTCCAATCACGTCAATCCCCCACATGGAAAATGGCCAAGGACTCGTTAGGTTATGCAAAGGAAATGGAGGTGCATTGATCCTGTCGGCGTATAGCTGGCACTTGAGGCACTTTCTTACATGTACTATGCAATCTGTTTCCACGGTGGTCCAATAAAAACCGCTTCTCATGACTTTGCGGGCCATCATGTGCCCGTTTGCATGTGTTCCACAGATTCCTTCGTGTACCTCAATCATGATTTTTCGAGCCTCTTGCGCATCTACGCATCTCAACAAAGTACCATCTTGGCTTCGCTTGTAAAGTATCTCACCACTCAAAAAGAAATTCATTGCTAGCCTTCTAATTGTTTTCTTGTTTACTTCACTTGCCCCTGTTGGGTGCTCCCCCTATTGGATGTACCGCTTTATATCACAGAACCATGGTTCGCTATCTGGCTCTTCTTCTTCCACATTAGCGCAGTGAGCTGGTTCATCCTTGACTTCTATACAGATGGGTTGGACCTCGGCATTGACGTTCGGTTTAAACATTGCCGCCAAGGTAGCCAAAGCATCGGCAAATTGGTTCTTATCTCGCGCCAGATGGGTGAATGTTACTTCTTCGAAATTTTCTACCAATTGGGTTAAGTGTTTCTGATAAGGTATTAACTTTGAGTCCTTGGTTTGCCATTCGCCCTTTACCTGGTAAATGATGAGTGCCGAATCTCCGAACACATCCAGTCTTTTCACACCAAGGTCGATTGCAATCTGTAGTCCATTTGCGCATGCCTCATACTCGGCGATGTTGTTGGTGCATTCGAAACTCAACTTGATGGCCACAGGGTATTGCTTACCCTCTGGTGAAATTACTACTTCCCCAACACCATTTCCATACATGTTGACTGCTCCGTCGAAGTACATTCTCCAGGCATCTTTTGTTCCTTTATCTTCATTAGTTGCCATTACTCCCCTTTCCATATCATCCAAACTAGAGGATTTCCCTTCCGAGAGAGGGTTATCGGCCAGATAGTCAGCGATGGTACTTCCCTTGATAGACTTTTGCGACACTTACTTGATGTCGTATTCTGATAAGATCACTTGCCATTTCGAAACCCTTAAGGAAACGTGGGGGCTCTTAAAAATGTACTTTAGTGGATCAAATCACGAAATTAAACAAGTAGTGTAGTACAACATGTATTGGCGAAGTCTTCTGGAGGTCCAGACTAAGGCACAACACGTTTTTTCAATTGCCATGTAGCGGGTTTCGCAGTCATTGAATTTTTTACTCAAATAGTAGATGGCCTGCTCTTTCCCTGACGGGTCATGTTGCCCCAGCATTGCCCCCATGGAGGATGGCAACACAGTCAAGTACAAAATCAACGGTCTCTCTGGTGTTGGGGGTGCCAAAACAGGAGGGTTTGATAAATAATCTTTTATTCTATCGAAAGCTTCTTGGCATTTGTCATCCCATTTACCTGGTTGGTTCTTTCTCAACAGCTTGAATATCGGTTCGCATGTACTAGTCAAGTTAGCAATGAATCTTGCAATGTAATTGAGCCTCCCCAAAAAGCTTCTTACCTCACGTTCACTTTTGGGGGGAGGCATCTCTTGAATAGACTTTATCTTATCAGGATCCACCCTTATACCATCCCTACTTACGATGAATCCGAGTAACTTTCCTGAGGATGCCCCGAAGACACACTTATTGGGATTCAAACACACTTTATATTTCCTGAGCCTTTCAAATAACTTCTGCAGTACTGCCACATGACTTTCTTGCTCTTGAGACTTTGCCACCATGTCATCCACATACACCTCGATCTCTTTATGCATCAAATCGTGGAAAAGTGCGACCATGGCACGCTGGTAGGTTGCCCCTGCGTTTTTCAAACCGAAAGACATCACCCTATAACAAAAGGTTCCCCATGGGGTAATGAATGTCGTCTTTTCTTTATCTTCGGCATTCATGGGAATTTGGTTGTATCCAGAGTAACCATCCATGAAGGAAAATCTGTGGTTCTTGGCAGTATTGTCAACAAGCAAGTCAATATGCGGAAGAAGAAAGTCATCCTTCGGACTGGCCTGGTTTAGATCTCGGTAATCTACACACATCCTAACTTTTCCATCCTTCTTGGGTACTGGGACGATGTTGGCCACCCATTCTAGATGTACTGAGACCTCTAAAAATCCAGCCTCCCATTTTTTAGTCACTTCCTCCTTGATTTTCAAAGACATATCCGGATGCATCTTCCTCAGCTTTTGTTTCTTTGGCTTTACATCCGGAAAAAGAGGAATATTATGTGCTGCTATCTTTGGGTCAATCCCGGGCATATCTTTGTAGGACCATGCGAAAACAACAAGATATTCTTTAAACAAGGTAATCATCTCATCCCGTTCAGGGTTGTTGACCAACTTCAACTCCTTCTTATCCTCTTCAGTCCCCATATTAATGATTTCTACTGTGTCGTCGTTCAAACCAAACTCCTTTTCAGTGTGCCCCAGCAGCTTAGAGAGCCTACCAATTGCTTCATTATCTTCTTCCGACTCAACATAGTCTTCATCAAAAGTCGTGAGGGGATCAGATGATAGGTTCTCGACGTTCTCATAATGAGGCAAAACTTTAGCGAAATTGGGATCCCTGGAGAGTAGTTAATAAGGTTGGAGGGGGATAACCACAATAAATGATGATAGAAAATGAAAATAAAAGGGATAAACAAACGAATGTGAGACAGAATGCGAGAATGCAAAATGTAACAACACAAATGGATAGAAATGCAGGTGAATTCATTTAATTCTTGTCTCAAGCAAAGTAGCAAAAGTCTTATACCCTTAAACGGCTAAAACAACAAAATAAAAGACGATTACATGAAAGTAACAACATCGACAACTGGTTCAGCCTGCCAATTGCTCAGTGACTCTTGATTGTTGTAAGGGAGAATGACGTCACCCGCTCCCGAACCAACTTTGTCCATCATGTTAATCACAAGGCGGTGCGAAGTGCCGACTATGGCTTCAGGCGCTAGCACTTTTGCTGGTGCTGGGAAAGTGTCGCTCAAGTGCGGAATCAACTGAATTTCCTCTTTACCCATTGTCAGTTTCTTTGACTTCATCTCGAGGCTCCCCTCATAGCCAATTCCCATGGTGTCTGACTTCTGCTTCACGGGGATGGGAGTGGAAGTTCCTTGTAAGTGACGACCCAAACCTTTTCCTTCTTCATAACCATTTTTTGTCATTATCCGGGCCACCACTTGATTCACGCTGCGCCTCAACAAGGCTCCTTCGGTAACTCCAGATTTATCCACCTCGAAACTGTGGCACATATTTGTTACTTCTTCTTCGGTGTTGTCCACATAGGTTAGGGACATAGGTTTTATGACCAGCATTTCCTCTTCTCCACAGATTGTGATGATGTTTCTATTTTCAACAAATTTGACCCTCTGGTGGAGAGTCGAAGGTACTGCCCCAGCTTCGTGAATCATGGTCGTCCCAATAACATGGTGTATGCCGAATCGATAACCATGACTTGGAACAGCACCCGAAAGACACTGGGGCCAATCTCCAACGGGAGCACTACTTCACCCAGAACACTTCTCTTAGATTCATCGAAAGCTCGGACCATCAAGGTTTGAGGGGTTAAATCTCTTTCCCCCAATCCCAATGCTGTTAAAGTGGTCATAGGCAGGACATTAAGGGCCGATCCACCATCGATTAGCACTTTGGCTATCACGAATTCTCGACACTTCAAAGTGATGTGCAGGGCTCGATGTTCCCCCCTGGCTTGAGGGTGTACCTCATTTTCAGCAAATGTAATCAGGTTAACTCGCTGCATTGGATCTACCATGTTGACCACCGTTTGGGGAGTCACATCAGGTTTCACAAAAGCTTCTTCCAATGTTCTCAACAAAGCTTTCCTATGTATCTCGGAAGAGAGGATGAGAGAAAGCAACGAGATCCGAGCCGGAGTCTTTTTCAGTTGCTCAGTCACATCATACTCACTCTGCTTCATGATTTTTAGGAACTCTTCTTCTGATGGCTCTTCGGTCTCTTTCTCCTTCTTTTTCTTTTCGGACTCTTCCGGGCCAAAATATCGCCCACTCCGGGTTATTCCGCTAACACTTGCAAGGTTGTCCACAGACTCCTCAAACCCCTTGTTCTTTCCTATTTCACTCTTAGCGGCGCCTCCCACAACTTCGACTCGGGTCTCGTAGTTCCAGGGAATTGCATGAGTGTCTTTGCAAGCAAAAGGTGTGGGCTTCTTTATAGTCACTACAACCTTTTCAGGTGTTGCAGGTTGGTTGAGCGGTGGAACTTTAAGCACAAAACGTTCCACAACATCAATCTCCTCTTGAAACACAGACCCCCTAGCTTGTACCACTCCTAGTGACATTAGGCTTTGAACTCGAGCTTTGAAGTCCCAACAATCTTCAATATCATTGCCTTCACAACTATGGTGGTACACACACTTTTTCTTTTCGTTATACATGGCATATTTTACGACCTCCTTTGTTGGTGCCAACACTTCATAGCCAGCCCGGTGTAATCCTTCCCATATTTCTATCATAGGGGTCCGGAGTCCCAATACCTTCTTGATAGTCTTTTGGTCTCCTTCCAACATACTCACTGCCCTATTTCCATCGTGATTGTGGAGAGGGTTGCTATTGATATTTGGCCCTGTCTCTTCCTGGATGTCTAGCTTCCCATGAGCAATCAATCTTCTTACAGCCGTCTTGAAGGCCTCACAATCCTCGATGGAATGTCCCGCGGCTCCCATGTGGTACTTACAAGTTAAGTTTGGATTATACCATGCTGGGAATGGAGGCTCCCAATCTTTCACGGGGACTCCTGCAATCAAGCGGGCGTCTGCTAATCGTTGGAACAGTTCGGTGTTGGTAATGGAGAGTTTAGGGAATGGTGGGAAGTTGGCTTGTGTTTGGCGGAAATTTGGACGGGTCTGCTGGTAGTTTGGCCGTGGCTGTGCGTAGGTTCCTGGGATGCTGTTTACGGGAAGTGTTTGCATGGGTGAGGGGTTTGTGTTTGGGTTCATTGTGCAAGGTGTATTCGGGCGTGGTTGGTGGTATTGTGGCTGTTGGGGGGTGATGTGAGGTGAGGCTCGCACGAAGCTGATCTCAGGCTCTTTCTTCTTCTGGGGGAAATTCCTTTTCGATTGCCCTCCATCTGACTGCTCTACGGGGAGCTTTCCAGCTCTCGTTAACATCTCAATTCTCTCTCCTGCAGATATTAGATCAGCAAAATCCCTATATGCAGCTCCAGCCATCGCCGCCACATAGGGGGACCCTAAGGTTCCCAAAAAGCATGAGCACATTTCCGAGACAGTGAGCGGTGGCTGAACCTGTGCAGCAAGGGTCCTCCACCTTTGAGCATACTGTTTGAATGTCTCATCGTTCTTCTTCTGCAATATCGCCAGCTGCTCACGTGTTGGAGCCATATCCATGTTGAACCATTCTAGTGCCTGCCCGGTCAGACTCTCGTGGAAAAACTGATGAGGAACTTCTCATCCTTGGACCATATCGACATTTTGGTGCAATAGGTCCGCAGATGCAAAAGGGGATTGGTGCTCCTGTCATACTTCGTGAAATCTGGTACTTTAAAGTCCCGGGGGATCGCCACATCTGTAGTAGGGCAGAGTTCATTTACCCCCAGGGACCCGAAAGAGCCAGACCCCTGGAGAGCCTTGATCTTCTCCTCCATTTTGTCCATCCATGATTGTCTGGCCCTGCCCTGCAACAACATTGCATGCCTTTCAGCTTCCCCATCTTCAGCGTGGAATAGTCCCCCACCTCTGTCCCCAAGGTATGGGTTTTCAGGCCCAGTAGGTCCCATAGCTTCATAGCCCATCCCGACGGGTATGTCGAGCGCTATGTTATGTGGACCCTCACCTTGGTTCGGGAACCTTCCGCCCTCACCTCCAATTGCTCCTATTACCCTTGTTGTCAACAGAGCAATAGTCTCCCTTACTGCCTGTAGGGTCTCTTCCATCCGTGTCTGGGTCGCGGCCATTTCTCCCATTCTTTCTCTAACTTCGTCCACTTCTTGGGTCAAATTTCTTCCATGTTGTTCCTCCTGCTCAGCCATTTTTGCTCTAGATCTGGTGAAGTACACTCGAGTTTGATTGGCCTTTTCTTTATTAGTTCGAGCAATGGTTGCTAAATTCTTTAAATCTGTCAACAACTTTTTTCGTAGGATGAAATGCGAATGCATAGCTTTTATTTATCGTGCCGGGGAATTGTAAGATTTAATTCGGAATGAGATGGGATCAAATATTAAACGAAACAAATGAGTTCTTCATTAATAAAAAAAAGGTACTACATTTGAAAATCAAGCAAACTAGCGGACTACATTCTTATCCTTATCATCAGGATAACGTCCTTTGATCTTGAACACTTGTACAAGGTATTTGCAGAAATCAATAAATCGAGCGATCTCGACTGGTGTGTTCCCGTCTCTGGCAATGTCTGCTGCTATTAGGCTTTTGGGAACCTCTCTGACAGCTTTATTGGCTAGCCCCGCTAGTTGGGAGAATCTCTTCCTCCAATACTCGTAATCATCATTTAGTTTCACATAATGCTCCTTTAGAACCGCATGCTCATTGTTAAGGTCATTGTAGATCTTGTCTTGATATTCAGAAAAAGCCTTCAAGTCAATTGTTTTTTTGCACTCTTCTTGCAGGGCTTCCTGATACTCCTCAAGTTTCTTCTGTATCACCTCTCTGGCTTTCCTTTCCACTACCAGCCGACCCTCGCATTCAGCGGCCCTTCCTTCTAATTGAGTTTTCATACTATCGAGTTGGTTTCGTAATGCTTTCTCAATTGCTGCGGCTTTGGTCAAATGCTTTTTCCACACATGAGCATTGTTTATGGCCCTGTCCCTCTCTCGGTTGCACACCTTGAGTTCTTCATTTGCACCCGCAAGTCCTTCTTGTATCCGGCGCATTTTTTCTTTCCCAGCCCGTTCCCTTTCATCACATTCAGCCAGGCGCTTTCTTTTCATGGCACCTTCTCGTTGCAAATCAGCATTCTCTTGGAGCACTTTCTCTAGCTTAGCTTGCAATTTTGCCTTTTCTTGTTCTGCTTTGGACAAGGCGACTTGGAGTCTCTCTAGATCTTCATCGAGTATAGGGACAGGCGGAGGAAACTCGGGGGTGACCGGAGCTGCTAGACGGAATGATAGTCCAACTTCTTGGGCTCTAGATTTGACCCACTGAATGTAGCTTTCTTTGGCATCAATGCCTCTGGGCCCTAGTTCATGACCTTTTCGGGATATTTTGCCCCAGGCCCGACTAATCTTTCTTAGCATATCAAGATCTTCCGAACCCCTCTTCTCTAGCACAAATGCGAGTAAAGATTCTTCCGGGGGTGGATTCATCATAGGATAACCCAACTGCCTCAAAGCAATGGCGGGATTGTAGTTAATGCAGCCTTTAGTCCCTATGAGGGGGACATTTGGGAAATCACCACACTGATAGACGATTTCTTCTATATTTTGGTCCCGAGAATACCAAGAAATGTTACTCCCTTTGAGGCCGGCGATGTATTGGGCCCATTCTGTCTTGCCCCTAGCCTCTATATGATGATTTCTTTTGAAGATGTGAGAAGTGAACCAGCGATATAATACAGGCAAACAACACAGGATCAAGCCTGGTCGTTTTTTGTGACGTTCGGGAATAGCGTAATATACGTCAGCAAGAACAACTGAAGCGGGATTTTGTCCTCGGAGTTTGAATGCTAAGAAAACGTCCATTGCGGTGTAATCAATATAGCCGTCGTCATTGGGGAATAGAACGATCCCATAGATGATGAGAGCGAAGACGTCCATGAATGTAGCCCAATATTCTTTACCAGCCCAGAACGAGGCTTTTTCTTCCAAGTACCACCTTGTCAAACCTTCTACCCCCTTCTTTACAATTACCTTCTTGGCCAAGTCTGATGTTGGAACTTTTAACATTTCGGACAGCTTTTCAGCTATAATTTTCCACATATTGGTATGGCTTTTTGTTTGCTGGAGGGAAGCATAGTATATTTTCAAACTCTTCTAAGGTCGGGGCCAGCTGATAGTCTTGAAAGGTGAAACACCGTAACAGTGGATCATAATACTGGCCCAATGCCGTGAGGGCTTCAGCTTGTACCTTGATATTCAGAAGACTTAAAAGATTCCCATACTTGGCGGTGAAGGAGTCACGAAGCCATGGCGCCATTTTATTGCTTAGGTCTCGCAGACTGCTTAGGTTCGGTTGCTTGATTTTCAAATGTATCGTTTGTCTTAACGTTTGATCCATCTTGTCAGAAAGAAAACCTTACAATTTCCTGGCGATCATGAAAAGTTGATGTAAAAAAAAGAATTTTATGTCATGCGAAAAAAAAACAGGAATAAGTAAAAAATGCATGAGGTATGCTGAAAATAATTTTGCCAAAATAATGTAAACTTTTTTTTTTTTAGGAAGACCGAAAAAGTGTATCTGTGTTTGTTTGAATTCAGGGGTATGAGGCTCCTTTGTGTCCTACAAGGGTTCCTTAGAAAATAGGTCTAGGGCTCGTCTATTGAGTGAACCTTTCAAGAGGTAGCTCTAAGGAGTCCTATATAAGGTTCCTAGAGCCAACGACCCCAATTAAGAACACTGATCAACAACAATAGGCAAGCTATTAGGAGTGCCAGCATTCTCAAGAGGGACCAAACTCTAGGTGAGACTTTCGTGACCACCTAACAGGACGCACATCCAGTAGGCCATCACTACGCATCTCGTTCTAACTTAGGTTATTCTCCAGTCCGAGTACAGGACTATTCTCACGTGTGTGCAAAAGCGTGATAGTGGAGTGTGTGAAGGAGAAAAATATCAATAATACCCCCCAAGCTGCAAAACAAACAAACATACATACAGAAAAATGGTCTTCTATCCTAGGGTTCATATTTAAGCAAAAATGTAAAACACTATATACAATAATTCAGTAAAGGGTAAATAAAATTATTACTCAAATATATCTCGCACGTTCAAATTATAAAAGGCTTGACTCTCACTAAGTCCCCAGTGGAGTCGCCATCTGTCGTGACCGTGATCCCGACGTAGACGGCTCAAAAATTGATTATTTTAGGAGTCGCCATCCAATTTATTTAATAGGGAAATTGAGAAAAAACCTACATTTAACTTATGGTCTGCGTAACCTAGGTTGGATTCGGGAGTCGGTTATGCAAAGGGAAGGGCGAAAACCTAATTTCACTACACCCCTAATACTTCTGTCCTAAGACAGTTACCCTAAATCTGATTGTGCGAGTATTAATGAATTATTTAATTATTTACCAAAAAATAGAATAATATTTAGTAAAAAAAATGACTAATTATTCATAAAGAAATAAAATAAGAACTAGCTTAAAAAAAATTTAATTTTGACTTGACGGGGAAGCCCCGCTCCTACGTATCCTCAGGTGCAATGAGGAACTCAAAAGTCACGTAGTTCTTCCTGAAAAATTTTGTTGGTTGGTATTTTTTAATAGAGGGGTTTTAGGATTATTGAGCTGTACAGCTCATCCATCCTAGAACGCTGACTGACCCGTCTGTACAGTCGACTTAGTCCCCTATTTTATAAAAATGGAGTTTTTGGAGTTTTGGAAAATGATTTTATGTGTGTTGGTTTGATTTTATTTGAATAGGAATTTTAGGACTCTTGAACCGTACGGTTCATTTATCCTAGAATGCTGACTAACCCGTCTGTACAGTCGGCTTAGTCCCCTATTTTCGAAAAATGGAGTTTTTTTTTGGAGTTTTGGAAAATTATTTGATGTGTTGGTTTGATTTTATCTGAATAGGGATTTTAGGACTCTTGATCCGTACGGTTCATTCATCCTAAAACGCTGACCAACCCGGCCGTACGGCCGACTTAATCCCCTATTTTTTTAAAAAAAATTGATTTGTGGGACGAAACGTGTTTGTATTTTTTTAATTTAGAAATTGCTTGCTTTAAATAGGGATTCTAGGACATGATCCGTAACGGTTCATTAGTGACCTAAAAAGCAGACTAACCCGACTGTACAGTCGACTTAGTCCCCTATTTATATATATATATATATATATATATATATATATATATATATATATATATATATATATATATATATATTTTAAAATAAAAAAAGAAATATTTATTTATTTACTTTTATAGGTTTTTTTAATTTTTTTAAAAGAAATTATTTTGAGAAGAGATAATAAAAAAACGAAAAGAGGGTGAAATAGTAAAATGGGGTGTAATTAATAGAAGGGGTGGTATTATAAAAGGGGGTGCAGACAGCAGCCCAGTGTAGTTTTTTTTTTTTGGGTTCATGGGTCCACAATTTATGGGCCTCTCCCTTTTTTTTAAGGGCCGGCGTAAACAAAAGAGGGGTGGGGAGTAGCAAAACTGTTTAAACAACACAAAATAAAAAAAGGAAAAGCCCACATATATAAGGCAATTTGTTAAAACATTAAACCTAATTCATTATCCTTTCTAAAACTCTCAGCGCCGCATCCTTGTTCTAAAACAGAGAAAAAAAAAATTCTTCACTGGGAGAGAGAGAGCTTCACGATGGTGAGAGAGAGAAGGACCTCGAGGGGGAAGGAGGACATAGGGATGCGAGTGCGATGGTGTCAGGGCCACGCCGGGAAGGTTCGCGACGGTGAAGGATTTCCGGCCGACCGCCGAGGACGCGGTCCTAGCTCAAAGTGCGCCGTTGACGGCGACGATGGGGGAACCGGGGCAGCGACCAAACGACGGGGGGACCTCTAGTGGCAGCGATGCGAACACGACGGCTTGGGCGCGTTCTCACCGCGGACTAACAGTGACGTCGCTGAAGGAGGTTTTCGGTGACATAGGAGTGGACGGCCACCGTCTACGGTGGCCGAAGCTAACAGGTATTATTATTATTTTTTGTTGTTTTCACGGATCTGGCCCTCTTTTCCCTAATCTGCCTACTGTCTTTTGTTATTTTGTATATATTTTTTTTTTGTGTTTGTCTTCTAAGGAACAAACTAATTTTTATAACTAAACAACATATTTCAAACCTTGCAGAATAGAACCTTGTTTCTAACTATTGCTTTCATTTTTTTCTTATATCCTTTTTTTTATCACTGTACCTAGCATAAACACAACCTAATCTTCGTTCCCCCCTTCCCTTTTTATATATGCATACATGAGGAGAACCTGAGAACAAAAAAAGAACTAATTTTGTTTCTAATACTAATACTAGTATATATTCACAGTGAAACAGAACGGGCTACTTCTAATAAAATACCTAATAAAACATGTCGGACTAAACACGATGAAACGCTAAAACAACGACGCGACGAATACGCGCACAAACCAAATATTTATTCAAAGGAATTTATTTTATTATACACGAGAAAAAAAAAACGAAAAAAACACGAGAAAGCTAAAAACACCGACACAATGAATACACGTGCATCCCAAATATTTGCCAAAGGGATTTATTTTATTATTTTTCGTAAAAAAAAGTAAATAATAAAAAAAATGCGCCGGTTAGAATTGGGTGTTCACACCCTGGTATTTTTACAATTCCATTTTCAATTGGCAAATTCTATACAGGTCGTGCATTGTGTGATTTAGGTGCAAGCATCAACTTGATGCCTAAATCCATCTTTACACAACTAGGAATTGGAAATGCTAGGCCTACTACTGTAACACTTCAACTTGCAGACAGATCAATAGCCTACCCAGAAGGGATTATTGAAGATATTTTGGTTAAAATTGACAAATTTGTGTTTCCTGCAGATTTTGTTATTCTTGATTTTGATGCAGATAAAGAAGTACCAATTATCCTTGGAAGGCCATTCTTAGCAACTGGAAAGACACTCATTGATGTATAAAAAGGTGAACTAACCATGAGAGTGAATGATCAAGAGGTGAAATTCAATGTGATGAATGCTTTGAAGTATCCTAGAGAGGATAATGCATAATGCTCAGCCATCATCTCTCTTGATCAAATAGTGCAGAAGCAGTCCCATAAGCAGTATGATCATCTCACCAATGCTCTTGCATCTGATGCTCCTACACTGCTAGGTGAAGACGTGGTAGAAAAGGAGAGTGTGGGAAGAAGAAATGAATCAGAAGAAGAAGGGAGTGTTAAAGAGGTTGAGCCTGAACCAGACCCTAAAGAAGCACTCAACAAACAACCAACTCTCCCAACCCAATGCCCATCACACAAAAATACAACTCCACAAACTTTGGTGAAAGTGTATCCTAATGGGGAAGTGGAATTGTTTGATGAAGCCACTGGTTTCACATTCAAAATCAATGACAAAAGGGTGAAGCAGTATAATGGAGCACATGTGGTGAGGGACAAAGGCACCACTCATTTCCAAAATCTCTAAATCAAAGAGATAGTCAGACTGAAAGACTCTTAAATCAAACGCTTATGGGAGGCAACCCATGATTTTTTAGTAAGTTATTAGTTATTTTGTTCAAATTGATGTTTTCAAGTGTTTTGTAGGAACACATGTTTTAGTGCAGCTGCACTGCATACACCTGCACCACTATATACTCAGTGCTCCTGCATCAAACAACCCAAAGAAAGGTGAATCAGATGCTGCAGCAAAAACGGTTGCAATGCAAGCTAGTGCAGGAGCACGTGATACACCTACAGCAAAAAAAAAACCTGATGAACCAGAACCAACAACAGAGGTGGCTGGTGCAACTGCATCTAGTGCAGATGCACCAAAAGCTGAGGAACCCAAGAAGAAGAAGCAGAAGGTCAAACACATTCCTGTGAGATCAAGCTCAAGGCTCAGGAGTGGAGCCAAAAAGTAAACTTTAATGTTGTTCAGTTATTTTGCTTAAGTACTTTGTCTAATATGTTTGGTTTGTCCCACATGTACTAACCCCTCTCCCCATTTTGAACAAAATTCCTTTTTGAACTCAACTTAGAGCAGTGAGGACACTGCTCAACTTTAAGTCGGGGGGAGCACTTTATGCATGTGTGTGTTTAATTATAGTATGTGTGTTTGCTTTGATATTTGTTTATGTTTATGTGTGTTTGCTTTGATAGATGTTTGTTTTTATGTGGGTCTACATATTTAAATGTGTTTGGATTTGATAGATTTGAAGCATGATCAGCTTAAAAATCTTTTTCACAAACATAGACAAATGCACCTCTTTGAACAGATTTTTAATGATGAAAGGAAGAAAATGAAAAGAAGCATTGTTTTCCTCAAATGACCAATTTTATTATTACTTTGACACATCAAAGCTGAGTTTTGAAAAGAACCATGCTATTTAAAGAGCTATCTGATGCAAGAGGGATTTTTAGAAAGTTAAGGCCAGGGCTAAATTTTTACTAAAAATATAGAAGAGTATAAAGAATTAAGTTTGGTGGAATTTCCATGAATACTAAGGCTGAGTATGAGAAACTTAGAGTAGTCAATACAATAGGTTACCAAAATCCCTACAAAAGAGTTCAAAATGTTATAAACTAGGTATATTTGCCCAAGTCATTAACTGAACCTGTTCTAATAGTGCATTTGGTTTGAAAGAAAAGAAAAGCATCAAAATGCAAAAGAAAAGAAAGAAAAAAAAGAAAAGAAAATCAAACCCAAAAAGAAAAAAGTATGCATAAGGAGGTCAGTAAGGAGGGCAATATATGCTACAAGTCTTGAAAAGTAGTATCAAGTGCAGTTGCACTCAAATGCATCTGCACCATTACAAAAAGTTCAGTGCTTCTGCACTTCACAAAAATATTCAGTGCAACTGCACCAAGGTGCATCTGCACCAAAGAAAAGAACCACCAAAAATAAGAATAGTGCATTGACTCAACAGTTTTGAAAGACTCAATCAAAGTCCTTAGTTGTACTTAAAGCCCCCCAAGTCTTGAAAATGTTGTTAGTCTAGTCTATATTTTGAAACACCTTTTGTTTTGACCAAACGTGATCTAAAATTTTCCCAAAGCGAAAGAGAAACTTTTTACTTAGTTTTGGAACTGATTGGATCTTAGTGGGGCACACACTCACATAAATGAGTTTTAATAAACATTGGATGTTTGGGAATTCAAAGGCACAAATACAAAATGTTCTGAAAAATGAAGTTCATCAAATGCAAAATCATTCTTTGAAAAGATATGAGCTGATCTGTTCTTCTTTAAATTGAAAATCCTACTTGTGTTTTCTTTTTGTCATTACTTGAGGACAAGCAATGGTTTAAGTTTGGGGTGTGATAACTCTATTTTATATAGAGGTATTTATGCATCTAAACATAATTAATTGCTTGAAACCAAGTATAATATCTGTTAAATATAATAGTATGAGTAAGATAACAACATTCTATGTTTCTAAGAAGATTATGTAATGATTTAAGCATTATATATATATATATATATATATATATATATATTGGTATGTTTGAAATGTTTGTTCAGTGCACTTGCAGTTAGGTGCAAATACACCAGGGAAACAGCAATGCATCTACACTAAACTACACTTACAGTAGTGCAACTGCACTTAGGTGCATCTGCACCATCCTGCGTTGAAGGTAGATTTAACCCCACATTTGAAGCACCTCAATTCATACCAATGCATAAACTTTTCTATGACATCATGCTTAGTCATAAGGGAAAGCACTGAAAAATCCCTTTGAAAAAGAAAACGGTATGGAAAACCAAATTTTGGGTTCGGGAGTCGATTATGCGCGGGGAAGGTATTAGCACCCACAACATCCTTTCGAAAAAGGTTACCTCTAATTAATTGTGCAAAACTATATTAACTTTGAAAATATTTATTTCCCTTTTATAAAAAAAATGAATGAAAAGACTTGATGAAAAATATTTGTTTTTGCATTTTTATCGAGAACTATGAAAGAAAATTTGAGAAAAGACTTGAAAAGATTTTTTATTATTGCACTTGATAGATGTGGGCCCCCATATGCTCCTACGTATATCGAGGTAGAGAATCAAAGGCTACGTAGTTCTTGGGTAGAAAAAGTTTGGTTTGTTTGTGTTTTTTAATTTAGGGATTTTGGGACTTGTGATCTGTACGGTTCATTTATCCTAAAACGATGACTAACCCGTCTGTACGGCCGACTTAATTCCCTGTTTTTGAAAATAAGATTTTTGATTTTTTGGAAGAAAACGATTTGTGTAGGGAGTGATTTAATTTAAATAGGTATTTTAGGACTCTTGAGCCGTACGGCCCATTTGTCCTAAAACGATGACTAACCCGGCCGTACGGCTGACTTAATCCCCTATTTTGAAAATAAGATCTTTATTTTTGAAGGAAAATGATTATTTTGTTTTTCTGTTTTGAATATGAACAAAAAGTTAACAAAGAAGAAAAAATGAAAATTGCAATAATGAAAAATAATTATCAATAATATTTAAAAATAAACTAATTAAAAGAAAAATAAAATTAAAAAGGGAGGGGGAGAGAGAGAGAGCGAGAACTTCGCTAGGAGAAAGAGAGAATGTGTTCAGTGTTCGTGTTGAATCACTGTGGTGTGTTTTTCACCGTGGACAGGGCCTCCTTTTATAGGTTAATGGTTAGGTGAAGAGACTTGCTGGACAAGTTAACTTGCTGGGGAAGTCGACCTGCTGGGCAAGCAGCTTGTTGGGCTGAAGGGTAATGCTACTGACACCCCCTTTTTATTATTTTCGTTCTTCTCTATTTTTTATTTTTATGTAATTTTATTTTTGTTTTGGTGATAATGTAAATAAAAGACTGATTTTTTAAATTAGAGAAAATGTTATTTTAAAAAGACAAATCTAAAAAAAGGACAAGCTGGGTGTCATACCCTAATTTTGTCCTCCCAAGTCAAAACCTTTTTTTTCAAACAAAAATGGAAACAATAAGGGTAATTCATAATTTGTGTAGGTTAATGGACTTTCGCATTTATGTATATTTGTCCCCTATCTCGCATTTTTATTTGAATTACGCGCACGCGCCAGTCGTAACTGCGTGAGCTTCCCTTTTGCCCTTGCCATTTGGCATGCATTTTAATATTCAAAAAGGCTATTTATTGATCGTTATTAATTTTTGGCACCCAAAAAAAACATTTTTATTAATTTTTGAGAATTTTAAGGAATAAAATAGTGCATGTTTCAATATCTGTGGGCATTCAAATGTGAGAAAGTTAATTATTTTTGAACTAAACCAAGTCAAGGATGAAAAATACAATTTATTCTATCAAGGATAATTTTCGTATAATTTTTTGGAAGAAGATCCTAGTTCAAAATAATTAAAAGGCATTTTTCCCATTTTTATTGCACAAGAAAGCTGAAAAAAGACCATTAAATATTCCCCGATTATTAAATGACATTTTATTGTCATGAATAATTAGAGGGATATTTTTATGGTGCCCAAAAATATGTGACACATTTTCAATAGGTGCACTATCATTTGCATGCCCAAAAATTCAAAATTCAAATAGAAAGTACAAAGTGTCCTCAATAAGACAAAAGACCAAAAAGGAGAAGCAATTTTCCCTCCCCATTTTTGTTGTCAAAGTCGAATTCTCTCTCTCTCTCCACAATTTCTTCCACACTCTTCTATTGTACAATTATTCCCTAAGAATATTCTTGTACTATCCTTAATCCTACCCATTTCATACACATCCCTAATTCCTACACTCTCTCATGGAGATTCATACCCTTTTTTGTAAATGACACCATCCTCTCACACTCACTCCTTCATAAGAAATTGCAAACTTACTTAAAATAGAACATCCCATTCCTATTCTACCCTTAACCCTAATTTCACCCAAGACCATATATGAGCCTACTCTCCCAAAATACAAGGGACAAGTTCATTTTGCACAAAAACCTCTGTGAGACTTAGAGTATAACCTTAGAGGGGGGGTGAATAAGGTTATGAGTAAATATGAATTCTTTTCGCTTTTCAAAAACTTATGAAATGCTTTGTTTTAAATCAAATGCGGAAACTTAGATTTAAACTTTAAATGGTGCAAGCAGGCAGATTTAGGCACAAAGAGATATTATACTATTTTCAATATACACAATAAGATTATTTATAAGAAGTGTAGTGATATTGAATATAGTAGAAAGTAAATCAATTTGAGTGATATGGAAGATGATAGACAGACAGATCAGTAATATAACGAGTATAACTATAACCAGATTAACATATTCAGATCAGAGTAGGGATATAGTTATACAACCAGATTAACAGATTCAGATCAGAGTAGTGATATTATAAACAGATATAAACAGTAAATAAAGTAAAGAGAGAGGGATAGAGATACACCAGGAATTTTACGAGGTTCGGGATAAAAGCCCTACGTCCTCGGCCTCCGGCTTTGCAACCTTTGGACTTGCTGAAAACCACTATATGAAGAACCAATGTTTTACAAACAATCAACTTCAAATAGCAAATCTCAATTCCCCTGAATTGAGAACCCGAGCTCCCCGCTAAGGATTTCAACCGCTTCAATCTCCTGATTGAATGACCCAAGAGCACCTCCCAGGATTTCAATACCACTTCAATCTTTACCGATCGAACGACCCAAGATTACCTCCCAGGATTTCAAACCAACTCAATCTCCTGATTGAGAGACCCAAGTACAAAGCCCAGGATTTCAAAACACCAGCTCAATCACTTGATTGAGAGACCCAAGTACAAAGCCCAGGATTTCAAAACACCAGCTCAATCACTTGATTGAGAGACCCAAGTACAAAGCCCAGGATTTCAAAATGACCACTTAGAAAACGAATACAATATGAGATCTACGAACCAATCACTTCAGCAGTATAGTAACAATATAGTAGAGTGAGAGATGATTGGTTTTTGATAATGAAGAACTTTGAAATATAGATCTGAAAATGAAAGCTCTTATTTTATTTTTCTCTTTTCTTTTTGATCTGAAAATACGTAGCAGAGAAGTGGAAAGTGGTGTCTGGATTTGTGAATCCAGGCTTCCTATTTATAGGGAATGAAAAAAATAACCGTTGAAATGAAAACCACAATGTTGAAATCGATTTTCTGATGAAGTTAAAAAGTAGGAGAATCGATTCTTTGCATTTAGACAACTTAGGAATCGATTCATTTGTCTTTGAAAAATTGAAGGAATCGATTCTTAGGACCTCCTGAGTAGGCAAGAATCGATTTTAATTTTGGTTTAAAGAAGGAGGAATCGATTCTTTAGTTTTGCCAAAACATAGGAGTAATCGATTATGATCTTTTAAATAAGGAAGGCAATGAGCATGAAATCGATTTCATGCTTAAGCCATTGAATATTTAAAATCGATTTCATGCTTGAGAAAGGGAAGTTGGAAATCGATTCATTGCTCTAAATACATAAGGAGAAATCGATTTCATGCTATGAAACATTGTGTGTCAAAATCGATTTCATGCTTTGCTCATTGTGTATTGAAATCGATTTATGTCTTCAACAATAGTTTAGCAAATCGATTTCAAGCTTCATAATAACTTAGGAAATCGATTTCAAGCTTTTCACAAAAATTGTTTTTAGGTTTAGGTGCCACCTTATGCATGCATGCAATTTTATAAAATATTTTTCAAAGGCTTTTAACACAACAATTTTATTTTAAAAACATCATCTCTCTTCTACTAAATGTCATAAAGCTGAAGGGATAGGATCTTACATTTGAGTCCTATCAAAAGCAGATAAACAATTAGGTCTTCAACTTCATTGTTGCTTCTTCTGCAAGCCATTGCACTTTAGTCCCTGCTCTTTGATTTAATCACTGTACCTTCATTTTTTCCTGTACTTTCATTCAACTGCAACCATTAGTAAACAAGATGTAATTTGTTATCATTCAAAACAAAGAGTGTTTGTCATTGGTTCAACAAACTCCCCCTTTTTGATGATAACAAATTACATTATGCATAGGGGGTTTGATAGTAATGGAACTTTTTCAAAAAGCTCCCCCTCAGCGTATGCATAATAAAATAGACAGTATATCAGCAGGATAGCAGCAATTATTTTCTCCCCTCACATATACCATGCATAATATTCTCTCCCCCTTTGTTTTCATCAAAAAGGTGGGGGTGAGCACATACAACATAAACACTTTATAAACTTGCATAATAAATAAGCAGTATTGCATAGCATATGATATATCAAAAACAGTAGTTCATGCTATGCTCCCCCTTACTTGGTGATCCCCCTTAATAATTTTAGAATGCAAAGCTTAGCAAAAAGAGGGTGGACCATCACAGTTTAAAAAAAATATTTATAGAAAATAGGATACCCAACATAATATGCCATACTTGGTTCAACAATATAGGTATCATTTTTAACAAAAAATATGTTGCATCACAAAATCCAGCATAATAGAGAGAACAAAAAAAAAACTTTGATGCACACAAAAAAAAAATTTTATTTCACAAAAGTGATAAATTATTCTTTAAGGTGAATAGAACTTTTCCAATCTAACCTTCACCGGTGATTCTTCCTCTATTGTTGATATTACTGTTTACATGACTGCTGTTTCTGTGTATTAAGGATCTTTTTGCGTCTCTAGTCATGAACTTTGAGTCTCTGCTATCAAGGTATTGATCTGTCCCCCATACCTTGTAGCGCACCTGCACTAAGATCAAGTAGAAAATTTTGGTACCCATTTCTCTTTGGGTCCTTTGCGGTTAGTTATCAAGGGGTTTGCTTTCACAATCCACCTTGGTTTCTTATAGGCAGGTATAAGGGTACCAAGCTCACATAATTTACGGATAGGGCATCTAGGAGAGCTATGGTTCCCTTTTTGACAATATGTGCATGAGAAAACAGTAGGTTTATAACTTGAAGTAGAAGCAACAAAAATTATTTTCTTGTTTAAACTGGAGGAGGTGGAATTACCTTTGTACCCAATTCCTCTCCTATCAACATATTGATGTTGAGAGTGAAGCAACTGAGTCAAGGTCTTTTCACCAACCTCAAATTTTTTCAATGTTTCTTTCAAAAGTTCATTTTCAACCTTGGCATTTTCAAAATTTTGTTTAAGTTCACAAAACTCAAGATTGACAGATTTATGCAGTTCATTCTTTAATCTATCTACTTCATTTTCAAGAGTCTCAATTTGAGTGAGCATGCTTTTGTTACTCTTTGCCAATTTCTGAGATTTTAACAAAAGAGTTTCATGTTCAAAGTAAAGAGCTTCAAAAGCCTCACTCAAATCTTGACTACTATACATATCATCAAGTAAATCATCATGCATAGAGGAATTAGAAAGACTAGAAGAGTTAAGGCTTACCTTAGATGAGTCATTCGCCATATGACAAACACCATTTGCAATTTTCTCTTCTTCGTTTGTGTCACTATCAGAGCCAAGACAATCCCATATGGTAGCCTTAGGTGTTTCACATGCCGTGAGACAAATGGCATTTGCAACCTCCTCTTCTTCACTGTCAGTATAGTTGTTCCATGTAGCCTTTTTAGATTTCTTGGATTTCTTTGAGTTATTTCTCTTTTCAAGTTTGTTGAATCTTATGAATTCTTCAAATAATTCAGCCATGTCTTCATCATCAGATTCTTCATTAGACTCAACATCTTTCCTTGCTACCTTAGAAGTTTTAGCAGCAAGAGCAAGAGATTTTCTTTCTTTTACCATTTCTGCTTCTTGATCTTTGTTAGCAGCCAATACAACCTCAAAGGCTAGAAGTGACCCAATAAGGTCTTCTTGGGGTAGAGTGCCAATATCTTTGGCTTCAGTGATTGCACAAGTTTTTGGAAAGAACTCACCAGTCAGAGATGCAAGAATCTTCCCATTTATATCTTTTGTAGAATACCTTTTTCCCAGTGCCCTTAAGTTGTTTATAATCAGATTCAGTCTCTGGTGCATAGCTGCGACAGACTCACCTTCTTTCATTTTGAAGGCTTCATATTCAGAAGTGAGGATTCTGATTTTAGTATCCTTTACTTGGCTCGTACCTACATGAGTAGCTTGCAAGCAGTCCCAGATTTCCTTTGCTGTTTGACATCCTTTGACTCTACCATATTCTTCTTCACATAAGGATAAGTGAAGAATATTCATTGCTCTGGCATTTTGAGATATTTTGTCAAGCTCAGATTTTCTCAACTCGCTCAGATCGATTGTGTAGATGTCTTCAATTGGAACTTCCTCTGCTTTGCCATTAGCTTGAGTTTTGATTTTCATCGGAATCAGAGGTCCATCAGCAATGATCCTCCACAGAGTGAAACCTATAGCCTGCACATGACATTTCATTCGACTACTCCAATAGTCATAGTTAGTCCCATCAAACAGGGGTGGCCTAAATAAAGACATCCCCTCTTTCAAAAAAGAACCCATAATCACAGATAGATAAATAAAATTTAAATTGCGAGATGTAAAGCTCTATATGCAATTTCTAGCTACTGATACCACTTGTGAGACTTAGAGTATAACCTTAGAGGGGGGGTGAATAAGGTTATGAGTAAATATGAATTCTTTTCGCTTTTCAAAAACTTATGAAATGCTTTGTTTTAAATCAAATGCGGAAACTTAGATTTAAACTTTAAATGGTGCAAGCAGGCAGATTTAGGCACAAAGAGATATTATACTATTTTCAATATACACAATAAGATTATTTATAAGAAGTGTAGTGATATTGAATATAGTAGAAAGTAAATCAATTTGAGTGATATGGAAGATGATAGACAGACAGATCAGTAATATAACGAGTATAACTATAACCAGATTAACATATTCAGATCAGAGTAGGGATATAGTTATACAACCAGATTAACAGATTCAGATCAGAGTAGTGATATTATAAACAGATATAAACAGTAAATAAAGTAAAGAGAGAGGGATAGAGATACACCAGGAATTTTACGAGGTTCGGGATAAAAGCCCTACGTCCTCGGCCTCCGGCTTTGCAACCTTTGGACTTGCTGAAAACCACTATATGAAGAACCAATGTTTTACAAACAATCAACTTCAAATAGCAAATCTCAATTCCCCTGAATTGAGAACCCGAGCTCCCCGCTAAGGATTTCAACCGCTTCAATCTCCTGATTGAATGACCCAAGAGCACCTCCCAGGATTTCAATACCACTTCAATCTTTACCGATCGAACGACCCAAGATTACCTCCCAGGATTTCAAACCAACTCAATCTCCTGATTGAGAGACCCAAGTACAAAGCCCAGGATTTCAAAACACCAGCTCAATCACTTGATTGAGAGACCCAAGTACAAAGCCCAGGATTTCAAAACACCAGCTCAATCACTTGATTGAGAGACCCAAGTACAAAGCCCAGGATTTCAAAATGACCACTTAGAAAACGAATACAATATGAGATCTACGAACCAATCACTTCAGCAGTATAGTAACAATATAGTAGAGTGAGAGATGATTGGTTTTTGATAATGAAGAACTTTGAAATATAGATCTGAAAATGAAAGCTCTTATTTTATTTTTCTCTTTTCTTTTTGATCTGAAAATACGTAGCAGAGAAGTGGAAAGTGGTGTCTGGATTTGTGAATCCAGGCTTCCTATTTATAGGGAATGAAAAAAATAACCGTTGAAATGAAAACCACAATGTTGAAATCGATTTTCTGATGAAGTTAAAAAGTAGGAGAATCGATTCTTTGCATTTAGACAACTTAGGAATCGATTCATTTGTCTTTGAAAAATTGAAGGAATCGATTCTTAGGACCTCCTGAGTAGGCAAGAATCGATTTTAATTTTGGTTTAAAGAAGGAGGAATCGATTCTTTAGTTTTGCCAAAACATAGGAGTAATCGATTATGATCTTTTAAATAAGGAAGGCAATGAGCATGAAATCGATTTCATGCTTAAGCCATTGAATATTTAAAATCGATTTCATGCTTGAGAAAGGGAAGTTGGAAATCGATTCATTGCTCTAAATACATAAGGAGAAATCGATTTCATGCTATGAAACATTGTGTGTCAAAATCGATTTCATGCTTTGCTCATTGTGTATTGAAATCGATTTATGTCTTCAACAATAGTTTAGCAAATCGATTTCAAGCTTCATAATAACTTAGGAAATCGATTTCAAGCTTTTCACAAAAATTGTTTTTAGGTTTAGGTGCCACCTTATGCATGCATGCAATTTTATAAAATATTTTTCAAAGGCTTTTAACACAACAATTTTATTTTAAAAACATCATCTCTCTTCTACTAAATGTCATAAAGCTGAAGGGATAGGATCTTACATTTGAGTCCTATCAAAAGCAGATAAACAATTAGGTCTTCAACTTCATTGTTGCTTCTTCTGCAAGCCATTGCACTTTAGTCCCTGCTCTTTGATTTAATCACTGTACCTTCATTTTTTCCTGTACTTTCATTCAACTGCAACCATTAGTAAACAAGATGTAATTTGTTATCATTCAAAACAAAGAGTGTTTGTCATTGGTTCAACAACCTCTACTTCCTCCTCTCCTATGCGAATACCTCCTCTTCTCCCTCACCTCATCTCTTTCAATTTCTTCACTCAATCATCCATTAAAACACCTTTCCTACACTAAATCTTCCATCCTTCTTGCATTCTTCTCAAAGATTCACCTTCAAATTCAAGGATCAAGTTCAAAGTTGGAGATTGAAGAGTAGATTAAAAGGGTTTTTCATTCATTCATCTCATTTCCTTCCTTATTCTAGCTTGGAGTTGAGGTATACTTTAAAACCTAGCATCATCTTCCAATTTTAGCATCAAAGATGTAAATCATCACTTCATTTGGCATCCCATTGCATTTTAATGTCATAATGTTAGCATAGTTGTTGTTGTTGAGTGAGAGATGTATTTCAAGTATGTTGACAAGCACTTTGGGAGGCTTGGGTGCTTGGAATGCTTCTCTCCTTTAGAATAAATTGTGTGTTGTTGTTATTTCACTCATTTCTTGTTGTTTTCATGAATAAAATGATGATTTGAAGCTTATTTCATTTCGCATATTAGAGGAAAATTAGGGTTTGTGTGATTGTTATGCATTTCTTTGCTTGATCATGTGAATCCTTGCCAAAAGTTTAATCTATGTTGTTCTCTTGCATTATCTTGTGTTTCCATGAATAAAATGAGATTTAGGGTTTATGTTAGTTTCGCATGTTTCAAAGAAATTAGGGTTTATGAGATTTTTGATGAGTTGGTTGTCTAATCTTGCAATTACTTGGAATTGAACCTTGATTATGATGTTTGTTTGCTTAAAACTTGTTGTTCTCATGAATTTGCTTGCAAATCATACCCTATGTTAATGATTGGCAAGAGGACTCTCACTTGTGCTTTGATGCACACTTTAAGTGTTGAGGATTGCCTAAGAGGATTCAATTTCTTTTGTGATTCCTAGTGAACAAGAATGCAAATTTAGGTTTCCTTTCCTTACCAATTGCTTTGATTACCAAAAACAACTTATAAATCATTTTGAAATGCTCTTGGTCTTGCAAATAAGTAATTGTTTTGAAACAATTTTTGGTTTTGTGTTGATGATTTGGTAAGAGGATTTGACACCTATGCACTTGTGCATATCCCAAGTGTCAAAGATTACCTAAAGGGATTCAACACCCTAATCGCCTACACTTGTCAATTTAGTCTTAAGACTTGCCTATGATCTTCCATGAGGCAAATGCCCCTTTTAATTTATTCCTTCCATGTGGTTGATTGAAGAAATGCATTAGACATTGATGACATCAAAAAGATACCACATGGGTGCTTATGTCTAATGTTGATGTGAAATCCTTAGGGTTTTGCAAGTGATTCATTAGAAGTTTGATATCACTTGTGCTTTGAAATGCCTTTGCCTATTCACATATTGTGTCATAAATGCCTAGTTAGGTTCATCCCATTGCCTAGCATCTTCAATAAGATGTGCAACTTAGGTTCACTTTCTTGCCTATTCATGCATTTTTGCCAAAATGTTCAACTTGGGTTCATTCCTTGCCTATCTATGTATCGTGTCATAATGTGTGTAGTCTAGGTCCACTTTCAATCAAAAGCTTTTTCAAGCATCAAAATCATTCCCTAAACAAGAATCAATCCAATTGCGAAAACTCTTCAAAATCAAACTTTGTTAGTAGTCTTGCGAAGCCTTTGCTTGCATGATTATTAACAATGAGGTACTAGTGGCGATCACTTGGAGCCTTTGCTCAATTGATCATCATGAATGTCTAATTTTCCTAAAGATTTTCACTAAATCAAAAACTTTGTTAGTAGTCTTGTGAAGCCTTTGCTTGCATGATTATTAACAATGGAGTGCTAATGGTGGTCACTTGGAGCCTTTGCTCAATTGATCATCATGAAAACTCAATTTTCACAATTAAACAAGGTAAAAAAACAAAAACCTTTTTCTAGACAACCCAGAACTACGTAGCTTTGAATTCTCCATCGTACCGGGAGATACGTAGGAGCGGATACTCTCCGTCAAGCACAACAAACCCAAAACATTTTTCCTTTCAAAAACCAAACACTTTTCCAAAATAAAACATTTTTCAAAAACAAGAACTACGTTGCTTTGAATTCTCCATCGCACCGGGAGATACGTAGGAGCGGATACTCTCCGTCAAGCGCGAAAACTAAAAATTTTTCATTAAGTCATTCATCAACAAAAGAGGTAAAAACAAAGCATTTTTCCGAATCAACTTTGCAAATCACATATTTAATTAAGGTAACACTTCTTTGAAGGGACGTTATGAGGTGCTATTACCTTTCCCATACGTAATTAGACCCCCGAACCCAAATCTAATGGTTCCAAAGACCATTGCTTTCCAAAAAAGATTTTTCCGATGTTTTACCTTTAAAAATATTGGTGGCGACTCTAAAATCCCGTTGTGCGAAGAAAAATTCCTCCAAGGATTTTTCGGGGTGCGACACTGGGCCAAGGCCCAAACGAGAAAATCTAACATGGGCCCAATAAAGTGAATTACTAAGTACAGACTCAATAAAATGAACTAGCGTCTAAACGAGCCCAATAACTAACTTGCGGTCATAGGACCCGGGACTTACGACACACAAAACTAGATGATAAAAATGACTATAGTAAAAAGAGAGCGGGCAAAATTGGGGTATAACAGCTGCCCCTCTTTATTTATATTCTACTAGAAAATTTGAATGATTTCCAGAATTTTCAAAGTAAAATAGAAATAAATATAAAAGGACACTAATTTTGTCCTAAAACCCGAAAAAAGGGAGATCACTGGGGATCTGAAGGTCTAGTTTAAAATCAATGCTTGGTGCATTGACTTGAGTTAAACTAAAGGACCGATGGGGTCTGAAGGGCATGCCTAGGCCTGATGGACCAAGATGGTCTGATGGGGTGCAAACTAGCAACGGTACTAGTAAAACGATCTGCTTGGGGGTGGCCTTTTTCGAGCGGCCATGGGGGTCAAGATCAGGTCTTTGACCTGATTTGCTCACCTCGAAGGACGTCCACTATGTCTTAGGCAGACACAGCTAGTCTGAAGGACCTGGGGTCGGATGATCCATCGCGCTCAGTGTCGACGTAGTGATCTGAAAGTAGAGTTCGAAGCTGTTGCTTTGACATGTTAATTCGAACTGAACTGAAGGACCTGGGGTCGGATGATCCGTCGGTTGCTCGATAACGCGACGTGCGATCTGGATTGATGGACCAATTGTTGGTCTGAAGGAGCGCTGGGGCTCTAAAGGACCGCTGGGGGTCTGAAGGATCAGCTTGGTGATCCGAATTGCGATATGGGGTTGGCGCTTCCAGCGCCGATTTCGAGGGACGGGATATAGGGATCGACACTTGGCGTGTTTACCCGAACATACCTAATGAATGCATTTACTTGAGAAGGGAAAAGCTGTCTATATTTGGCATGTCTAATAATGCAATGAATGGTGTATGCGTGCATGTGTTGTATGCGCGTGCAATGATGGATGTTTGTTGGGGTAGCAAATGAGGTGTAGCGGATAATGGGTGTTGAAGTTGATGGAATAATGAAGTTGATAAACTGTGTATGCGTATGCATATAAGATGTAATTGTATTGCTTAGATGCACGTATTGCGATGAAACGCATGGTTGCATGATGGAATGATTTTTGGTGGGGGTAATGAATGCAATGTGGATGATTTTTTTCTCTTTTGGCCCTTTTTTTAATGAAAGAATGAATGAACGAATGAATGAATAGATGAATGAATGAATGTGCACGCGTAATGCTTAAATGCAAGAGTTGTGGTAGATGCATGACTTGATGTCGAAATACAATGTATGGTGCAATAATTTATGATATGGTATATTAGTAATGCATGCAGATGTGTTGTTAAATTTTGAGATGAGAAATGAGACTTTCAATGCAAGAAGTAGAGAGATGAGTATTTTGGAGTCATCATTTATTGGAAAAATTAGATTGATCTGAACTCAAACTTTGGCAATCTCAAGATTGTTATTTACAGACACTGATGTGAAAAAGTATACTTTTTGGTCGTATTTGCAAACTCGTTCATATTGCTCTTCCATTTGACTATGATGCCCCATGATGGCTGAATTTCAGATCCACAAAGTTAACTGAGTGACTTTTCAGTATCACATTATTAGCTTGTGTTCACTCTCTTTGAAGTATTGTTTAGTAAAGATGTATAGTAGTGCAAATATAGGTGAATGAGTCAGTTAACTTGGTTTTAGGTCTAGGGTATGGACATATGTGGCACATGAAGGGATGAATGACAGGTTTTTGCCAAAGTCATGGAAGGTGGGCTTTCCCCAACTCAAAAAATGTGGGACTGTTCCAATTTAGACTTATGATGACGGTGAAAGAGTGACTTGCCCTTGTCTAGTGATGACAACAACTAGGGGTGTAGAGGAAATGATGAATTGGGAATGTCATGACTTTGTAATGAAAAGTGGCATGCAAGAGATTTTGTCTCAACCCATGGAGTTTGGTGTTCCCCCAATTATGACAAGGACAAGGTTGCCCCAACTGAAGTAGCATTGTGAAAGGGTTTGTTTAGAGTAATGGGTTGAGAAATTGCCCTGGTACGATTTTGTGGATGTGAATATGGTAAGGGAACGAGATGGGTGTAGGGAGAATTTCCCTAATTTTAGGTGGAGTGAAGGGTGACGGGATTGCCCCACTATGGAATGACATTTCAAATAGCTGCTTTAAGTGAGGTTGTGAAAGGTGGCAAAGTTAGGGTAATGGGCTAGGGAGGGGGTCCAATATGGCTATATGGATTGGGTATGGTATATGAATGGGATGGACAATGACTAAATCTCCAAGTTCAAGGGGTATGGATGATAAAAGGAATGTCCCACTTTGGGATCTAGGTGGTGATCTTAGTATAAACTTTTGGTTCTCTTTTAGGTGAATCCCAAAGACTGTGACAGTCTTGAGTTTTTTTTGATATGATGAAAACTTCACTTGGTGATCACTAAATAGTGTCTTTATATCAATGCAACTTGAATGCACCTTGAAGTGCAAGCCTTTTGATTTTATTTTATTTTATTCTTTATCTTTTTTTGATTTTTTGAGCAAACATATTGTAAATAAATAAACTTATTTGTCCTAAAATTAAAACTTTGAGAAAACAAAAGCAGTCAGTCATTGATCGGAATGGACTTTATAGGGTTGTAATGTGGCCGATGGTTAGGGGTTTGTGAATGATAGGATAATTAGGCCTAATGAAGTATTTGAGAGTTTATGAAAGGAGTGATAATTAGGCCCAATGAGGTGTTTGAGGGTTTATGAAAGAAAAGGTTTGTGATGTGGCGAATGGTTAGAGGTTAGAAAGAGGTTGTAAATGGGTGTTTGAGAGTTTATAAAAGGAGGGATAATTAGGCCCAATGAGGGTTTATGAAAGGAGGATGAAATGAGGGATAATTACGCCCAATGAGGGTTTATAAAAGGAGGAGGTGTTTATGAAAGGAGGGATAATTGGGCCCAATGAGGTGTTTTGAGGGTTTATTGAGACAATGATCTCTTATACGCTTCATCGCAAGATGTACCAGCTCACAATTTCTAATTTATTTTTTTCCAGGATTTTCAATCCTCTCTTTTTTTGAATTTCACTTTTTTGTGATTTTTCTTTCTCCTTTTTTTTGAGTTGGGTGAGCTGACAAAAGTGATACACCATGTTTAGGTGTGGAATTGATCATTGTCTAGGGTGACCGAAATTGTATAGGGTGACTGAAAGATTTTTTTTGATTTTTCGGCTCAAAGGGGTAGTAAAGAGCCTTTTTTGAGGATATGGGAAGATGACCAAACTTCATTTCAAATCATGACTGCTTATTTTGAAAAAAAAGATTTTTGATTTTTTGGAAGAAAACGGTTTGTGTAGGGAGTGATTTTATTAGAATAGGTATTTTAGGACTATTGATCCGTACGGCCCATTTGTCCTAAAACGATGACTAACCCGGCCGTACGGCTGACTTAATCCCCTATTTTGAAAATAAGATCTTTATTTTTGGAGGAAAATGATTATTTTGTTTTTCTGTTTTGAATATGAACGAAAAGTTAACAAAGAAGAAAAAATGAAAAGTGCAACTAGTGAAAAATAATTATCAATAATATTTAAAAATAAACTAATTAAAAGACAAATAAAATAAAAAAGGGAGGGGGAGAGAGATAGAGAGAGCGAGAACTTCGCTGGGAGAGAGGGAGAATGTGTTCAGTGTTCTTGTCGAATCACTGTGGTGTGTTTTTCACCATGGACAATGCCTCCTTTTATAGGTGAAGAGACTTGCTGCACAAGTTAACTTGCTGGGCAAGCTGCGTGTTGGGCTGAAGGTTAATGCTACTCACACCCCCTTTTTATTATTTTCGTTCTTCACTATTTTTTTTTTATTTTTATGTAATTTTATTTTTTTGTTTTGGTGATAATGTAAATAAAAGACTGATTTTTTAAATTAGAGAAAATGTTATTTTAAAAAGACAAATCTAGAAAAAGGACAAGCTGGGCCAAAGCCCAAACGAGAAAATCTAACATTGGCCCAATAAAGTGAATTACTAAGTACAGAGCCAATAAAACGAACTAGCGTCTAAATGAGCCCAAAAACTAACTTGTGGTAATAGGACCCGGGACTTACAACACACAAAACTAGATGATAAAAATGACTATAGTAAAAAGAGAGCGGACAAAATTTGGGTATAACAGTGAGTTAGATAACTTGATTCCTTAATTTTAGTAAATTAAGTGAGGACATTTGAAAAAAAAAATAATTAACAATCTGAAAAACCATAATGAATTTTTTTTGCACCCCCGACCTGGGTCATGGGTCCGCAACCGCAAAAAAGGCATATGCTAAAGGTTTTGTTTATTATAAAATATCACTGAAGTAGACAATAACCTTAAAAATAGTGGAGGAAGATTAATACAAAGGCCTTGCAAATAGTGTTCATACTCAAGACCCTCAACTATGTCTTCCACATACAAAAAAAATGACAACAATATTTAACAAAAGCATCACCATTTATTTATCCATTCATTCATTCGCGTGCAACAACAACCACTTGTTTACCAACATTGCGACCACTATAAAGGCCAATCAAGGCAGCAGGACCATTCTCAAGACCCTCAACTATGTCTTCCACATACACAATCTTCCCTTCTTTAATAAGTGGCAGGACATATTCCAAGAATTTGTGATATAGGTGATAGAAATCATATACAACAAAACCTTCCATACGAATCCGCTTATATATGAGATGTGCCAAATTTGTTACACCTTCATGTTCAGTAAGATTATATTGTGAGATCATTCCACATACTGGTATGCGACCATGGAGTCTCATATTCAGAAGTACAGCATCCAGTGTCTTTCCTCCAACATTCTCAAAGTAAATATCAATGCCTTCTGGAAAGTACCTGATTTATATATTGACTAATCACTAGTGTGTCTCATCTCATGTTAATAAATTTAGTAACTAAACTTTTTTTTAATGTCAATGAATGAGAATACTGAATTAAAATTTCTCCACAACCAAACTGTTTTAGACTCACCTTTTCAATGCTGCATTGAGGTCTGGCTCTTCTTTGTAGTTAAAAGCTTCATCGTACCCAAATTTATTCTTTAACAGATCCACCTTGTTGCAAAAGACATACATATTAGAGTGTAAAGACTACTTTGGTTGTGGTTACTGTTATATATTTGGCTAACTCAAAGGCTTTAAACAGAAGAATAAACAACATAATGTTGTTGGTTGTTGTTGATTATTTCTGGTTTATGTAGACACATACATTGACAACAAGAAAATACCTTGTCTTTACTTCCAGCACTTCCAACAACATAACAACCAGTCAACTTAGCAAATTGACCAACAAGTTGACCAACAGCACCAGAGGCAGCAGAAACAAACACATTATCTCCTTTCTTAGGAGAGCCTATTTCAAAGAAACCGGCATAAGCAGTCATTCCTGGCATACCTGCTCATAGAAAAACACAACACATAAGCTTGCTACTAAGATTCATTCTGAAGAAGCATAATTGATGTATGGTATACTCAGAAAATAAAAACATAAAATAGCACATGCACATACCTAGAATTCCAGTATAGTAGGAAAGTGGGACATCATCAGTGTGTTGAATTTTGAAATATATCTCAGCTGGAGGGACAAAACTGTACTCTTCCCATTTAGTGATGCCCCATACTAAATCACCTTTCTCATATTCAGGGTGTCCAGATACAAGGACTCTACCCACACCATGTCCTGTCAATGCCTAAAATGCAATGCAATTATCCATTTACTCAAACAGTAGCAGTGGCTAGTACAGTTATTTATTACAAATTAAAATTAAAATGTATTCTCCATTCTATGGATTCCTTGATCAATTAGAGTCCGTTTATATTGGTTTATTTTAGTTTATTTATCAGCATAAATACTTAATTAACAGTTTGGGAGAGTTTATAAAAGTACCTTATGACATATATGTATAAACTGTTTTTAGCTTTTTTTATAAGGTCTTTGGGATAGCTCATGAAAGTCGCTTTTATAGGTTATCTGAAAATGATTTGACTTTATTTTATATTTTATTACAATAATAGCTTATACATAGACATTTATGATATATGATAGGCTGCTAGGACTATTCTACCATAAACAAAGGAAATTAACCTAATAGAGAAGGGTGTAGCGACCGAAAAATTCGGATGAGGGATTCTTCGTCATTATGAAAATGAAGCCGCCATCAATATTTATTAAATAGGAAAAACAATGAAAAAACCTTTACTTTTGGGTTCGGGGGTCGATTATGTGTGGGGAAGGTGTTAGCACCCCACAACATCCTTTCAAAAAAATGTTACATTTTAATTTAATGTGTAGAAAAAAAGTTAACTAAAAAAAACACTCTAATTTACCCTTTTTATTATTTGCAAAATTGAAAAGGAAGACTTAATAAAAGTTTTAGTTTTTGCGCTTGACAGGAGTGGGCCACTGCTCCTACGTATCCCAGGTGCGATGGAGAAATCAAAGCTACGTAGTTCTTGGGTAGAAAATGTTTGTGTGTTGGTATTTTTTAAATATTTTGAATTTGGGATGGGTATTTGTAATGACCAAACAAGTAAACTCAGAGTGGTCATTACTCATAGCCCGTTTGAAAACTAAAGTTGTTACTAACGGTCAAACAAGCTAAACTCAGAGTGACCATTAGTAACGGCCCATTTTTTGTGAGTTTAATTGTTCGCAAAATACTGGTTTGGAAGTATTAAGATCTGATAATAAAAAAACAAAATGAGTTGTAATAAAAAAAGAAATATAATTAACATGGGTGTTGTATTGTCAAAAAGGGAGGTATGAATAGCAACAGAGGCTGTATATTTTTAAAAAAGGGGTGTAAACAGCGAGCCCAGCTTGTTTTTTTGTAAGCTGGGCTGCATTTTTTTTCTTAAAAAAAGAAGGAATGGGCCGTATAGGGGAGGGCGTGCGAAGTGAAGCAAGGGGTGTGAATAAGAATCCGAATAAATAAAAAACGAAATGACGAAATTAACCCTGGGTTCCATACTATAAAAGCAAATCCCTAAAGTGGAAACCCTAAAAACCTTCTCTTTTTCCACAGCGCCTCCACCCCAAAATCACAAACCCTAATTTTTCTATTCTCTCCTTTCTTCTCTTCGCCGCCTCCTTCCTCTCTACAACCCTAGTTTCATTTTTCCAAAAAAAACTAACGCCGCACGAAGGGAAGATGGGAGAGGGAAAGAAAACGAAAGCTCACGGTGAGAGAGAGATTGGGTACGATGGTGGGTGGTGCTATTTTCTTTCTTCTCTTTTTTCTTGGTTGTTCGGTGGTTGTGGAGGGAGGTGGCGGTGTAAGGTGGTAGCCGTTTGGGGTTACGGTGGCTATTTGGGGATGAACGGTTTTGGGTGGTTTGGTGGTCGTTTAGGAAGGAGATTTGGGGGCAGTGCGTGACGAGGGCGAACGGTGAAGGGTGGTTTCGACGATGGGGCCAGTTTTGCGAACAGAGAGAAAAGGGATTGAATGTGGTCAGACACGATGGGAGGGATTCCGCCGTGAGAGGACGAACGCAAAAGGGGTGATTACGTTCGCCGGAGACAACCACCGTAAGCGGTGGCTGGAGTTTCAGGTTCATGATATACTTCTGTTTATTGTTTATTTTAGTTCACCTCACCTCCTAGTCTTAAATTTTCCACACTGAGTCCCTATTTTTGGATTTAAACTTACATTGTCATTATTGACAATATTATTATTAGACCTACTCTTGCTTCTAATATATATTTCTTACTGTCTTTAAAAAAATAATGAAGACTAAAAAAAACCGTTTGAAAGTTATAATCAATTTCTAGTATCCTTGGGGACAGATTCTGCAGAGCCAAAACAAACCACCCAGAGGTGGTGGTATTGCTGCTGCAAAAGGCTGTGCTGTTGGTGCCAAGAATGGGAAGACAGCAAGGAACAAGGAGAGATAGGCTTGTGCCGGTAGCCAAAAATGAATTCCTGCTACAGCAACAACAAGGGCGGTAGCGCTGCCTCCTGTTTTTTCACTTTTGTTTTAATTTTTTTTTTACCTTTTTTGCTCTTTTTTTTTGTCCTCATATGTAACAAATTTGATTTTTTGGGTTATATTGTAAATAAAAACTAAATTATAATAATAAAAAGACTTTATATTCGGATCTGATTTTTTATTTTATTTTTTCTATAATGATAATAATAATTAAACTAATAGCAGCGACTATAATAGCGATAAAGATAAAGAGTACCAAAAATAAATACTCGTACGCAACGAGAAACAAAACACGCTCGTGCAATGAGAGCAACGACGCGTACACGATTAGAAACAACATGCGTTTGTGTTTAGGAATAACGTGTGTGCGCAATGGTGCAAAGATTGTCGAGACTAACGCGCGTGCGCGACTAAAAATGAAACGCTGAGTAAAATTAAATCGGACAAAATTAGGGTACAACAAAAGGGAAGAGGAAGAGACAAACTAGCTAATTGAAAATTAAAGGACTTTTTATATTCATTGGTTTCTTCTCAAATGTCTCGAAGAGAATATAATGACCAATAAGATAAAAGTCCTAAAGGCTAAAACCTCATTTAAAGCACACTAAAATAAATGTTCAACTAATTAAAATTCTACACCTAAATATTCTAACTTAGGGCAATGTTTTAAGAACCAGACCAGTAGCCGACTCGATGAAGGTACTGGGTCAAGAGTCGGGCCGATGGGATGGGACAATAGTTGAAACACATGACCTTTAATCCGGTCTCGATTAAAAAGTTCTCAAATTTTCAAAACTTATAAAGTCTATAGCTTTAAAACTTAATTTACCAAAATTAAACTCATGAAAAATAATGCATCGAGTTTCTCTTTGTAAGAAGAAAAGTATATTAATATAAAAAAGAGTATAATGGCCAAGGACAGTAATAAGAATTGGTACAATGCTTTCCTCAAAACAAAAAAAAGGAATTGGTGCAATGCTTTGATTTTATATCGAAATGAGAGATAATATATAAAAGAAAGATATCTGCAGGTATTTCACAAAAGCATCATTGGCGCATTTGTTGGAGCGCTAGTTGATGAATGATGAACACCAAGCGGTGGGTTCAAATACCAGCTTGGAATTTTTGCAGAAAATTCCATAAAAGGGCGTTTGCTTGGCCCGAGTCGAGTCAACCAAGTTTGACCAGTTCGCGACTGAGTTGATGATGTTAGCATCAATTTAGTGCATATCCGATCCGACTACCAACTTGACTCGGCTACCCCTCTGGTTCTCGGCTAGGCCGAGCAGATTTTTAAAACAATGACTAAGGGCATGTTTGTTCAGGTGTTGCTGTTTTGCTTATTGTTAATTCTTAGGAGTTTCAGCTAATCATGATTAGTGTGGCAATTAGTGGACTTGTTTGGTCCTGGTGCTTTGTTAGTAAGCATTGGTCTTACACTATCTTTATATTTAAATCCCATGGTAGTCTCCATGTGGGTCCTCCCCCACATTTTGGAGCCAAATTTCCCTCTCCTTCCCTCTCTTTTTTTAACTTCTTATTTTTATATTTTTAGGTACTTTACCGCCCATTAAAACTATTAAGTATTCAAATAGGTGAAGTTTTTCTTCCATAATTGAATTAGTGAAAACAAAAATTAATTTTGCAACAAATTACGCAAAGTGTGATGCTAGACTGTGTTTTGGGGGTACTTTAGGGCTCAAAAAAAATTTAATTGTTCAAATATGCAAATTTTGTTCATCGCTAACCAATTTTGTTAAAAAAATTAATTTGGTAATAAAATATGTAAAATGTGACGCTAAATTGTGTGTTTTGGATTGCCTTAAGATTCAAAAAAAATTAGATGTACAAATACACGGAGTTCATTTCTCAAAAATTTGTTTGGTCTAACCAAAAATTACTTTCGTACCAAAATATGTAAAGTGTGACGCTAAACAGTGTGTTTTATGGTGTCTTAGGTTTTAGAAAAAATTTAGAACGTATAAATACATGGCGTTCATTTCTCAATAATTGGTTTGGTCAAAACAAAATATAATTTTGTGTCAAAATACATAAAGTACGACGCTAGACAGTGTGTTTTAGGTTATTTTAGTGTTCGGAAATGTTTTTTCCTGTTCAGATATGTAAAGTTTGATTCTCAATAGTTGGTTTGGTGAAAAAATATAGTTTGATGACAAAATATGTAAAGTGCGATGCTAAACAGTGTTTTTGGCTACTTTAACCTTCGGAAAAAAATTTAATTGTTCAAATACTCAAAGTTTTTTAAACTTTTTCTTCTTATTATTATTTATAGATGTTCAATTTCAATGTCTTTGTTAATTAAAAATGATATTTTTAACTATAGTTTACATTGTCAGATACTTTTATCTTCACTCATGCATTGCTATAATATTTATGTCAGACTACTACTATAAGGAAGCTTTTCTTCATTTAAGGTTCAACACATTTTTTAGATCGGTCGTTGTGTGATGTGTAACCAACCACTACCCCTTCAAGTGGAATTTCCTCACCAACATACACATCAAGGAAACCCTAATCATGCTATCTTTGGATTATGCATCTTATGTATTTTAACTTTCTACTTAAAATTATGAGTATAGATTATGTTTATGAAACAATTTGTCTAGATTATGTCTGCACACTTTAATTTAGCTCTTAAGTTCACAATTGTCTTTTTTTTTATATTTAAACAATGCTTTTTCATATTAGAATTTAGCCAATAAATTTTTCTACATTCACAATTCTGTATTTATTAGAGTTTTTACCCTGTGCAACGCACGGGCTAAAGGCGCTAGTGTGTAGTTATGTTGATGACCTTTGCACACTTTCAATAAAATATTACATGTTTGACAAAAATAATTATTCTAACTAACCTTCCTATTGGTATAAACGCTTAATTAATTTTATCCAGGCATGACCTTAATTAATTGCAAGTTTGCAGCTCTGATTAAACTGTCACACATAACAACCGAAACCATTAAACCCTTTTGAGTTTGAACCAAGCAATGTGATAATATACATTTTAAATGCTTTTTTTTGACGCCATATAAATATATAAATATATATATAGATAAAACATGTATATATATAAATGACTTACATATCCCGGAGTGTGGGCACCAAGTCCAGCAGAAGTATCCTTGGTCATCAGGAGTCGCATGTATGGATCACAAGAGAGGTAGAGATTCTTGAGAAGAACATCGCTAGAACCTTCTGGAAGCTTGAGAGCAATGTTGGTTTCAACGATCTTCATATCTGATTCTTTGGGGAAACCAGACACGTAGTCTCTTAGAATTACTTGCTTGTTCCTCACTTCCCCCATCTCAACTCAACAATTCTGTGTGTCACTGCAAAGAAAGTTCTGAGGTGATTGTGTTGTGTGGTCTCTCTCTCTTCCTTTGAAAACCAACGATGTCACCTACTACTAGTATACAGTCCATTGTCCAATCAAATTTGTCTGTTAAAAAGACGAATGCACCGTACAATAAAAAGCTATTGGCCACACATTTTTCTATCACACAACCTTAATTAGGAACACATGTTTTAAACTCAATGTTACGGATCGGGTTTTTAAGCAGTTTTTACTAAGGCTCAATACCAAATGGCAGGTCTATTAACTCATGGTGGAGATCAAATACTTAGATTCAATGATTTACATTGATCCCCAAAACCCATAAATAAGCACTCAATGCTAACATTAAAAGTACACATTTCCCGATCTCTTACTTGCAACTCATTCACTTGTTGACTCGAGCGTCAGAGTGTCATTGTAGGTACCACCCCACCTACGATCGGAGCATAACTCGGATTGACCAAGAACACTTCTACCACCTATCTCGGATTGGACCTGGTGTCCAACAAATTTTGGTGGGGCCACTTACAAATTTTGATTGGGCCATTGTAAGTGGCAGAAGATAGTTGGTAGGTGTTATTTGAAAGTGTTCATGGTTTTCATGTGAAACTAGTGGGAGTTAAGGGAATCGTGAAGATATGGATAGACATCCACTAATTATTCATAACATGCATTTATCCCGTGTTTTTTTAAATATCAGTGCAGTATTTTTTATATATCAGTGTGGTTTTTCCGTGTTTTTCTATATATCAGTGCAGCTATCCCGTGTTTTTATATATATCATTGCAGTTATCCCCGTATTTTTTTATATATCAGTGCAGTTATTTCGTGTTTTTTATGTATCAGTGCAATTATCTCATAGTTTCAATTAATTATTTGAGTTGATTAGTAGATTATAGTAGATAGTAAAAGATAGATAGTAGATTATCAATAAGAAATATTTATCACGTTTTTTTTATATATTAGTGACAATTATTTGTCCATTTTTAGGTATTAGAGACAGATATTTATCACGTGTGTTTAAAATATTAATCAGTTTAAATAGTCATTAAACCTTCTTGTTTTTTTAGATAGTAGGTTTATAGTAGTCTTCAAAATTATAAATATCAATGACAAATATTAATTCCGTGTTTTTTTATATGTCACTACAGTTATCCCGTGTTTTTTTATATATCAGTGCAGTTATCTCGTAGTTTCAATTGATTATTTTAGTTGATTAGTAGATTATAGTAGATAGTAAAAGTTAAATAGTAGATTATCAATAAAAAATATTTGTTTTAAATATTAATTAGTAGTTTAAATGGTCATTAAGTCTTCTTGTTTTTTAGATAGTAGGTTTATAGTAGTCTTCAAAATTTTTAACTAACGATGACAAATATTAATCCTGGGTTTTTTATATATCAGTGCAGCTATCCCATGTTTTTTTATATATCAGTGCAGTTATCTCGTAGTTTCAATTGATTATTTGAGTTGATTAGTAGATAGTAAAAGTTAGATAGTAGATTATCAATAAGAAATATTTGTTTTAAATATTAATTAGTAGTTTAAATAGTCATTAAGTCTTCTTGTTTTATAGATAGTAGGTTTATAGTAGTCTTCAAAATTTTTAATTATCAATTACAAATATTAATCCTGGGTTTTTTTATATATCAGTGCAGCTATCCCGTGTTTTTTTATATATCACTGCAGTTATCTCATAGTTTAAATTGATTATTTGAGTTGATTAGTAGATAGTAAAAGTTAGATAGTAGATTATCAATAAGAAATATTTGTTTTAAATTTTAATTAGTAGTTTAAATAGTCATTAAGTCTTCTTGTTTTTTAGATAGTAGGTTTGTAGTAGTAGCCTTCAAAATTTTTAATTATCAGTGACAAATATTAATCTCGTGTTTTTATATATCAGTGCAGTTATCTCGTAGTTTCAATTGATTATTTTAGTTGATTAGTAGATTATAGTAGATAGTAAAAGAGAGATAGTAGATTATCAATAAGAAATATTTGTTTTAAATATTAATGAGTAGTTTAAATAGTCATTAAATCTTCTTATTGTTTAGATAGTAGGTTTGTAGAAGTAGTCTTCAAAAAATTTAATTATCAATGACAAATATTAATCCTGCGTTTTTTTATATATCAATACAGTTATTCCGTGTTTTTTTATATATGATTGCAGTTATCTCGTATTTTCAGTTGATTATTTTAGTTGATTAGTAGATTATAGTAAGAGTGTAAACAGATTTCAGAGAGAAAAATTAAAATTTTAAGGTGATAGTTTTTTTTTGTTTTTTAGTGTGACTCATTTACATTTTTATATGTAATTTTAGTAGGGTAGTGTTTGTATAAATTTAGAAATTTAGTTAAAAAAACTAAAGTGAAGTGATAAGAGAAAAAAAATAATTGTTTATGAGAAAAGTAAAGTAAAAAGGAAAAATGAATAAAGAGAGTGTAAGAACATCTGCAATGGAGAAATTCTCAATTGAGTGTTTCAATGGGTCTCACGTGTACAAATCACTTTTTTATTATTTATTTTATAATAGTACTTAATAAGAACTTCATCTCTCCAACCGAGAACCCCATCAAAATTAACTAAATGGGTCCCACTAATAACTTTACATCACTGTTTTATTAGTTTTTTAATCAAAAGTAAGGCTAGGGTCCACGCGTCAGAAGAGATAGAGGATTTCCTATATAAGAGTTCCACCCCAATAGGTACCCAGTTTTTATTCTCCACAATGGGGATACCTATTAAATTTCAACTCTTAAGTGATAAGAAGTCCCCATTGTGGATGCTCTAAGAGAAAAATGAAAAGGAGGAAAGAGAGTGTAAGAAGAAAAGAAAAAAAAGTGTAATGACATTTTTACCCTTAAATTAGATATGTGTCTTGTTAATAAGATATCCAAATTGGCAATTTCATAGGAAGTTTATTTGTCTAAATAGATATTAGATTAGATGTGAAACTCATATTTGGATTGGATTGGATGACATTTCCATTCTGCATATTTTTCATAAAGGAGTGAATGCGATTTCCACCAACAAGTAGAGCTGTCAATTTGGGCCCGGGGCCAATGGCCCGATTTTTTGGGCGGGCCTGGGCTCTAAAAATAGTAGCCCAAAATCAACGGTATGTTTTTTGGCCCGGCCCGATTGGCCCGATGATATTATTGGGCCGGGCCGAGTCAGCCCGATGGGCTTCGGGCCGGGCCGTTACTTTTTTGTTTTTTTTTCACATTCCTTTTCCATCCTATCTAAAAAAGCAAAAAAAACAAAAATAGAAAGAAATACAAACAGTCAGTACAGTAATGACCCGTGTGTCGTGTGTGTTACTGTTTGCGTTCTTTCTTGTTTGCTTGTGTTGTGTTGTGTGTGTGTGTTACTGTTAAAGATATGAATAATCAATCTACACTGGAATAAATTGTAATCTACACTGTTAAAGAAGCAAGTTTTCAACTTTTCATCCTTGGATAAATATTCATCTTGCAATATGATTAATTAGTTAAAGAATTAAAAAAATATAATAATAAAAAATAATTTAAGAAAATAATGGCCCGTTGGCCCATGGGCCGGTGTTGGGCGAGCTCGGGCCGTAAATTTTACGACCCATCAGAATATCGAGCTAGCCCGACCCTGCCCGTATACGTTGTTTGGCCCGATGGGCCGGCCCGGCCCGGCCCATTGACAGCTCTACCAACAAGCTTTGCCACTGCTAAGATTCTGGGATCATTGAGAGAGAGATATTGCAACTGAATCTAAGCTGAATTTGTTATTTTCATTTCTTAGATTTGATTCGGTTACATCATGTCATGGCATATATAGTGTCACTACAAAAAAAAAGCAGTATAGGCGACGGATTTTTCCGTCGCTAATGACCAAAAATCCGTCGCTAATGTGCCTTAGCGAGGGAATTAGCGATGGAATTTAGCGAGGGAATTTAGCGAGGGAAATTACGTCGCTAATCTCCTTGTAATCCGTGTTTTTTTGTTAAAAAAGCGCGCATTTGTCATTAAAGTATATTATAACATTATTGTTATAATAATTATTATAATATTATAATATTATAATATTATTAGTATTCGGTATATTATAAAATTATTGTTATAATATTATTAATTTATAATATTGTTATAAAATTATTATAAAATTATTGTGAAATATGGTGGTGGTGGTGGTGAAATATGGGAAGGAGTTTTTTGTAGAGAGAGAGAGACAGTTAGAGAGAGAGAGACGGTTATAGAGAGAGGGAGAGAGAGAGAGGAGTGAGGGTGAAAGTTAATTTTGTGGTGGTAGTGGTGGTGGTGGTGGTGGTGAAATATGAGAAGGAGTTTGTGTATAGAGAGAGAGAGAGGGGTATGGTTAGAGAGAGGAGTGAGGGTGGAAGTTAATTTTGTGGTGGTAGTGGTGGTGGTGGTGGAGGTGAAATATGGGAAGAGGGTTTGTGTGTAGAGAGAGAGAGAGAGAGAGAGAAGTGTGAGGATGAGAGGAGCTATGATGTGGTGGTGGTGGTGGTGGTGTAGGGTGGGTTTGGGTAGAGAGAGAGGAGAGTAAGGGAGAAAGAGAGTGAAGTGTGAGAAAAGAAAAGAAGAAGAGAAGAGAGAAGAAGAGGAGGATTCGGTTTAATAAAAAAAATTAGAATTAGCGACGGAAATTTATCGACGGATTTTAAATTTAGCGACGGATTTGAAAATGCGCAATTTCCAAGGAATTAGCGACGGAAATTTAGTGACAGATTTTAAATTTAGCGACGGATTTGAAAATGCGCAATTTCCAAGGAATTAGCGACAGAAATTTAGCGACGGATTTTAAATTTAGCGACGGAATTTTAAATGGTGCAATTTCCAAGGTCTGCACAACGGTCACGTCAGCATTAGCGACGGATTTTAAATTTAGCGACGGAATTTAAAATTTTTGTTAAACAAAGCGCGCCATCATCATTAGCGACGGATTTTGGTTCCCTCGCTACTTAAACATTAGCGACGGATTTTGGTTCCGTCGCTAATTTTCCGTCGCTAATAAGGCGTTTTTTTGTAGTGTGTTGAGTGTTATCTGACTCAGCTTGCCACGTAACTCTAAGAGCATCTCCGATGGTAGTTCCTAAAGTGGTTTTAGTGATGTTCTTCTCAAGTGAGGGAAGAGAGAAAGAGAGAAGAGAAAGTGAGGGAAGAGAGAAAGAGGTGAGAAATAGAGTAGATTAGGAGTGTTGTTTGGTTTAAGGAAAAGAGAAGAGAAATAAGGGGGAGAGAGTTGTCTCTCTTGATTTGGATGGAGCGAAAAAGAGATGAGAAATAATACTAGTTTTGAAAGGGCAAAAACACCTCATATGTGTTTGATTTAATTTATTAATTCAATTAATTTAATAGTTATTTTAACTATTTAATTAAATTAGCTAAATAAGTATTTTAATCATTTAATTTAGTTAGTTAGATCTTTATTTTAGTTATTTAATTTAATTAAATAGTTAAAAGAATTAGAAAATTGGGGTGATAAAGCAAGAGTAAAATGGTAAAAACATAATTACTGAATCTTTTCTCCTCATTTTCTTCCACAATTGAAGAGATCGTATTATGAATTGTGAATTGAGAGAGAATTGAGAGAGAAGAAAACTGAAAATCTCATATTCATCATCAACTGAACTTGATTACAGAAGCATCTTTGCTTATATACAGTTCTCATGAACCTAACTGAATGAATTGAAAGAAAACTAACTCTGACTAATTTTCTAACAGAAAGTTAACTATGGTAACTACTTCTGAGCTTTACACTTAACTCAAGTTAAACTTAATACAAACAAGCGCGAAGGTATATACATGTAGCTTTAATACTCCCCCTCAAGTGTGAAGGAACAAATTGTGAAGTCCCCACTTGGAGATGATTGATTGAAATAGATGTCTTGGTAGTGCTTTTTGTGACCAGGCGGATAGCCGTGAAGCTTGAAGCACTTGTCCTTCGTGTGGCCAAGCATGCCACAATGTGCGCAGAGAGGGCGATCCTTCTTTGTAGAAGGTTTGACAGTAGCTTGAACGGCGCAAGCAAGTTGAGGAGAGGTGTTCACACCTAGGGATCCAACTTCGCGTTGCTTCTCTTCTTGCACCACAAGAGCGAATACCTGAGCAATCGAAGGGAGAGGATTCATGACGAGGATCTGGCCGCGGAGAGCGCTGTAACTCTCGTTGAGCCCCATGAGGAATGTATGCACATATTCCGATTGGAAATAGTTCACCAGAGGCTGAACACCACTGCAATTGCAATTGTGGCCAGGGACACATTGACACAGCTCTTCCCAAAGTGCTTTGATCTTGTTGTAGTCGGCATTAACAGATGAGGATCCTTGACTACACCTCACAAAGTCATGACGTAATTGGAAGATTCTTGGTCCGTTCTGTTGCTGAAATCTTGTTTCGAGATCTAACCAAAGTTCACGAGCGGTGGAAGAGTACACAATGCTCGCGGCAAGGTCTTTGCTCACCGAATTCAAGATCCAGGAAGCAACGATGTCGTTGCAGCGAATCCACAAGGGAAATTGTGGATCTACGGTGGTCGGAGTTGGGATAGAGCCATCAACGAAGCCAAACTTGTTTTTGGATCGTAACGCCCAAATCATAGCTCTTTTCCACGAGTGATAGTTTTCACCATTTTCAGCAAGCAGGTGAGTGGCTAAAACCTGACCTGGATTATCAGAATGGTGAAGAAACAGAGGGTTGAGGTGATCAACGGGGAGCGCCATCTAGAGTAATCGTGAATCGCAGAAGCGTTCAACGAGCGGAGATGGAGGAATCGCCGAGGAGGATGAACAGAGAGGGCGCGAGAACCCTAAGATTCAACTGATACCATATTATGAATTGTGAATTGAGAGAGAATTGAGAGAGAAGAAAACTGAAAATCTCATATTCATCATCAACTGAACTTGATTACAGAAGCATCTTTGCTTATATACAGTTCTCATGAACCTAACTGAATGAATTGAAAGAAAACTAACTCTGACTAATTTTCTAACAGAAAGTTAACTATGGTAACTACTTCTGAGCTTTACACTTAACTCAAGTTAAACTTAATACAAACAAGCGCGAAGGTATATACATGTAGCTTTAATAGATCGCAAAAAACACAAAAGAATCATCCCCTCTCTCTCTCTCTCTCTCTCTCTCTCTCTCTCTCTCTCTCTCTCTCTCCCATTTCTACCATGCATAAACCAAATATCAAAAAATGACTCTCTTTTCACTTACTCTCTTCCCTTACTCTCATTTCCTTCTTTCACCTCAAACAAACACACCTTTAGAGAGAAACTATTTATTAGATGTGTGGACTATAAAAAACTTGCGATAAAGTTGTCTTATATGGCAGTGTATATTGCTGATATTTAGTTGCCATATTCCTAATTATATGTCTAAGTTATTCTTTTGAGTTTTGACTATTAAGACTTGCGATAAAGTTGTCTTATGTGTCGGTGTATATAAATACAAGTTCACAGGTTTTAATTAATTAATGTATTAATAGTCAAATAGAATAACTTAGACATATAACTAGAAAAATCAAAAGAAAAAAGAATTGATATATATATATGAGGTAGATTGTGCTCTTCTACTTCGCTCAATGTATTCAATTACAATACTATAGCTAGAAACAATTATTGGGTTGAACTACACCAGAAGTGATTCCTCCAGCATGATTACATGACGCTTCAGCTTGTTTGTTTTCATATGTAAGCATCATATGTAAGCATGATTACATGACTGTAAAATTACACTTATATCCTTCCACTAATTATAAGGTATATTCTAATGTATATTGATCACTCCAAGCTTGTCCAATAAAGTGGAGAAAATCTGAGGTTCAAGAGACTTAGTTAAGATGTCAGCTAGTTGAGCAGATGAGGGAACAGGCAGCAAGTGAAAAAGGTGAGCTTGAAGCTTCTCTCTTACTACATGGCAGTCTATATCGATATGTTTAGTGCGCTAGTGGAAGCTTGAATTGGCAGCAATGTGCATTGCTGATTTACTGTCACAGTATAAGAGAGCAGGTGTGATGAATTGGAGAGATAAGTCCTGCAGAAGATAGGTTAGCCACTGCAACTCACAAACAGTAGCAGCCAACGCACGATATTCAGCTTCAGTGGAAGATCTTGAGACTGTTGACTGTTTCTTGGACTTCCATGAAATGAGAGATTCCCCAATGAACACACAGAAACCAGTAACTGATCTTCTAGTAGTAATACATGTGGCCCAGTCAGAGTCACTAAAAGCCTTTAACTGTAATGTGGAAGATGCAGGGAAGTACAACCCTTGACCAGGTGCCTTTTTGATGTATCTTAGAACACGATGAGCAGCCTTCAAATGCATGACAATGGGAGCAGCCATGTATTGGCTCAATTGTTGTACAGAGAAGCTGAGGTCAGGCCTAGTTGTGGTGAGGTACAGAAGCTTACCAATCAACCTACGATAGCTGGTAACATCAGTGGCTGCAGAGCCTTCTGCACTGTCAAGATTATGTGATTTTACCAAAGGTGTAGCAACTGGTTTGCATCCTAAGAGCCCTGTTTCAGCAAGCAGATCCATTGCATACTTCTTCTGACAAATAGTGATCCCACTAGTGTTTCTTGCAACCTCAATGCCAAGGAAATATCTAAGAATTCCCAGATCCTTAATCTTAAAGGCATTATCTAATTCTTGTTTGACATAATTAATCTCATTAATATCAGGCCCAGTCAAAATCAAATCATCAACATAATGTGGTCAAGAAGCTAGACAACTTGGCATACCATTGCCTGCTAGCTTGTTTTAAACCATAAATGGATTTAAGAAGTTTACAAACATGACCATTGTGAGCCTTGTTATATCCTTGAGGGACCTCCATATACACTTCTTCATCAAGCTCTCCATGAAGGAAAGCATTATTCACATCTAATTGTTGAAGGTGCCATGATTGACTAGCTGCAGTGGCAAGTAATAGCCTCACAGTTGTCATCTTTGCAACTGGTGAGAATGTATCTAGGTAGTCTATTCCTTCGGTTTGAGTGTATCCTTTGGCAACTAGTCTTGCCTTATATCTCTCCAATGACCCATCAGCTCTATATTTTGTTTTGTAGACCCATTTGCAACCTATGGTTCTCTTACCAGTAGGTAGGGAAGTTAATTCCCAAGTGTTATTCTCCTCAAGGGCTACCAATTCAGAGTTCATGGCTTGAATCCAATCATTGGATTTAACAGCCTGTTTATATGTAGAAGGTTCATTGGTGGAGTCAATGGAAAGAGCAAAGCTTTTATATGAGTGTTTAAGCTTGTCATAGCTAAAAACAAAACTAATAGGATATAGACACTTTTGATCAGTCGCATTTGCATTGCAAATGAAGTCACTGAACCTGATAGGTGGGTGAATCGTTCTACTTGGCTTACTGGTGGCAATACAGTCTTGGTTGTCAGGAACTACAGCAGCAGGGAGGTCTGGTTCAATGTCAGATTCACTGTCAGTGGTAATATCAGGTGAAGAAGGAAGGAAAGTGTCTGGTGTTTGTATCTTAGTGATAGGGGAGTAGTGTTAGGCATGTGAGTCTCATTTGTGGGAAGATTTGGGTCATTGGCAGTATTGTCACTAGCAGGGCTATCAGGGTCAAAAGTGATCAGGTCATAGGAGTTCAGAGTAGGTCTTGGTTGGCTTTTGTGCTGCTGGAAAGCAATGTAGGGGAATGTATCTTCATAGAAGAGAACATTCCTTGACACAAGGATTTCTTTGCTCCTTAAGTCCATCACAATGTAGCCTTTTGTTCCTGGTTTATATCCAAGAAAAACACCCTTTTTTGCTCTTGGGTCTAACTTCCCTCTTCCCTCTTCCTTGTAGGACAGTGGAAGAAAATCTCAGACATCCAAATACTCTTAGATGTTGCAGATCAGGAACTTTGTTGTATAACATCTCATAGGGTGACTTGTTCTTCAACACTGCAGTGGGAAGTCTGTTTATTAAATGAACACTGTGGACAACAACATAAGACCAGAAAACCTTGGGCAAGTGAGATTGAAACATTAGAGCTCTTGTCATGTTGAGGATGTGTCTGTGCTTCCTTTCTGCTACAGCATTTTGCTGGGGAGTTTCAACACAAGTGGTTTCGTGGATGATGCCTTCTTGTTGATAGAACTCTGTCATCATGAACTCTCTCCCATTATCTGTTCTAATTCCTTTTATTGTGACTGCAAACTGATTTTGAACAAGCTTGATGAAGTTTTTGATCAAATCTCTTGTCTCAGACTTGTTTTTCATGAGAAACAGCCATGTGTGTCTAGTGTAGTCATCTACAACAGTAAGAAAATACAAATGGCCATGGACAGATGGGGTGGAAAAAGGGCCTCAAATGTCCATGTGGATTAGTTCAAAGGCATTTTCAGTCACAGAATCACTAATGGGGAAAGGGAGTTTGTGTTGCTTTGCTAAATGACATGAATCACAAACTTTATTAGCAACAAATTGTACATATGGAGATGAATTACAAACATTTTTAAGAACATTGAGAGAGGGGTGACCTAGTCTATGATGCCATAGAGCAAAATCTTCAGATATTGTATGATTACATTGATGACTGTCAGACAAATTCAAGTAAGAAATTGAAATAGAGCTATTGTTTTCAATAAAAGCAGACAGGCATTTTGAATCTTGATCTAGAACATAAAGGGAGTGAAAGGCTCTAGCGTGCCCAATCGTCCTCAATGTAGGCTTTTCCTGTATAGTGCAATCATCATCATCAATTATTATTTTGCATTTTAGAAAGTGAGATAACTTGTATCCAGATATCAAGTTGAAACCAAATTCAGGAACATACAAAACATTATGCAATATTAAATCAGAATTGAACATGATAGTGCCTGCAAATTTAGCATAGGTTTTTGTTCCATTAGGCATCCTAATGCTAACAGGTTTAATTTCATGATATGAATAGTATAAAGACAGGTTATTGCAAATGTGATCAGTGCCTCCTGTATCAACTATCCATATAGTGTAAGCGATATTACCTGATGCATCTTGAGTCATATTAGATGCAATGATGTGATGTGTTTGACTGACTCCTCCCTCACCATTCTTGTTCAAGATTGCCATGAGTTTCTGATACATCTCTGGTGTTATGCTCACTGATGACTCATTGGTATGGTTGGCAACAGTCTCTTCTTGATTGTTGTTGGCATCACTAGCAACATGGTTGGTAGCATTCTCCTTATCACGAAACTTGAATCCAGGAGGGAAGCCGTGTTTGAAGTAGCAGACCTCCACAGTATGACCTTGCTTTCCACAATGACTGCATACCTTTCCAGAGTTGTTGCCTTGAGTTCTTCCTGGGAATTTTCCACGTCCTCTACCACGTGAACTTCCATTCCCCTTTCCTTGAAACCCTTGATTGGAAGCGATGTTAGCAACCAATGTGGTCTTGGAAGCTTCATGGATGGCACTTCCATTCAATTGCCTCTCTTGTTGCAAAGTTAAAGAGAATACCTTGTTGATTCCGGGAAGGGGCTCCATCATCATGATTTGAGTCCTTACCGTATTGTATTGATCATTCAATCCTTTTAGGTAGCATATTACATACTCTGCTTCACGCTGTTTCTTGATGTTGTCATCCAGTACTCCATACACGCAGGCATTGATAGGCCTTAATGTCTCAAGATCTTCCCATATTACCTTAAGATCTGTGTAATAGTTGCTGATGCTCCTTTCACCTTGTTTGATTGAATGGATTTCTTGCATTAGGCCAGACATGCGAAACGCATCCCCTTTGGAGAAGCGAGTCTTCAATTCATTCCATAGATCGTGAGCATTCTCAACGTTCTCAACGCTTTGTGCTATTTCCGGTGCCAGCGAAGCCGCTATCCAAGAAACCACCGTACCGTTGCAGCGTTCCCACGCCTCGTACAAATCGTTGTCTTCCGCTGGAGCACTAATCTTGCCGTTGATGAATTTGATCTTATTCTTTGTGAGAAGAGCCCTCTTCATCTTCTTGCTCCAAGTATCATAGTTGTTGCCGTTCATTGGAGGCGCAACAAGCACTGCACCTGGGTTCTCCGCAGGATGAAGGTAGTAAGTGCTTGTGAGGGATGAAGCAGGGTTCTTGTTCTGATCGTTGTTTAGATTGTCATCTTTCCTCGCTCGCGGTGGTGATTCGTGATCTTCCGCCATCGTTGGGATGACTTCCGCCATTGACGACGGTCTTTCGAATGGAAGAGAGATTGGGCACGCAGAGCAGAATTATTCTGCTCTGATACCATATGAGAATTCTATCTTGTTATCAAAAAGAGAATTCATTGTATTGACTTCTATATTGAATGATGACTTACATTTGGTATATATGGGTGAGACCTAGCTCAATCCCAGTAACAAACTGACTGAACCGATTAACAAACCAACTATCCTAATTAACAAACTAACAAACTTAATCAACAAACTTAATTGACTGTAAAATTACACTTACATCCTTCCACTAATTATAAGGTATATTCTAATACTCAATGTATTCAATTACAATACTATAGCTAGAAACAATTATAGGGTTGAACTACACCAGAAGTGATTCCTCCAGCATGATTACATGACGCTTCAGCTTGTTTGTTTTCATATGTAAGCATCACATTTTCCAAACTTATTCCACTGCATGGATTTTTTGGACTACAATTAAATTTAACTGCAATTTCTGTTGCTGAAGTTCCATGAACATCTTGGTATACAACGTTGCTCACTTTAACACCAGAAGCCTCACCAGGGCAATCTTTATGATTAGGACAATAGTTTTGATCAATAACAATGGGATTTTGGACATTAATCATTGTAACATGTTGGAAAAGTATGTCCCTTGCAAACCCATTTTGCTAGGCCTCCCCCAAGATTTAATTCGTACACCATTTTCTGTTTCAGTAAATTTCACTGTTTTAACTGTCACGTTTTGTACACCTTGCTCCTCAAATTCCTTCCCTAAACTTCCAACACTGCGTTGCATACCACCAAATTAATTTTTACTATGAAACATTAACAGATGCATCTACAACAATATATATATATATATATATATATATATATATATATATATATATATATATATATATATATATATATATATATATATATATATATATATATATATAATCATAATGAAGAATGAACGAGTTTAAGAGAAGCTACAGCACAACTAGAAAAACTATTCTAGTAACCTAAATTAGTGACGGAAAAATTGAAATTCGTTGCTAATATATATTTAGTGACGGAAATATTGAATTTTACATTTTCCGTCACTAATTTTTCCTCTCTAATTTCATTTTTTTAAGTAGTGTACTCAAAACATATTCTCATCATTTGAAGTCGCTCTTAGTTTTTTTTCTTCAGATTTTCATTTTTCAAAAAAAAAATTGTAACAAATAGATGAAATACTCTTGAAAATGATTATTTTTTTGGTAAAAAAAACTTAGAAAAATGGACTCATAAATACCTGATTCCATGGCCGGGTCCACATGCTATGTTTTCTATCCACAAGTTAGTTGTTCCTTGGCCAATTGAGATGCAATCATCACCTGTTGCTATGTTGGAGTTAAAAATGGTGACAGTTGATGAGAGTTGAACATGAATACCATCTGTGTTTGGACTATTTCCTGCAGCTGTTACGGTAACCCCTTCTACTCTCACATTATGGCATCGATCTATCACTATGTGGAACATTTGGCTGTTCACAGATGTTACCCCCTTGATCACAATGTTCTTTGAATTGGTGAATCCTAAGTTCTGTGATACAAAAAGTAATTCGCATGTGTTAAATAATGCTAAAGTTAAAAAGTAATTATTAGTCTTACTTAGGTTTATCTCTGGACTGACTTATTTGAGTTTGCTTATTAATAAAAGTATTTGTTATATTTCCAGCGAAATTGTTTCTCGAAAAACCCATGAATGATGTGTCAACATCTTATAAAATTAAGAGCATATCAAGTTGATGAATAGTAACACATGGGCAGGTATTTGTCATGACTAACACTACACCAGTTCGTCGGTGTGTTCACGAATTTTTGTCATGACCTTTAGCATTTCTCTATGAAAATAGTTTGATTTTTTATTTAATCTTTTATCATAGATGACACTGTTTGGATAAACACTTTTATTGAACGCTTGTAGTATAAGAGCTTATGCATAATCTGTTTCTATAATAAAAGATAAAAATATATGTTAAACTATTTTTCTATAAGTCATAAGTTCTTTTTCATAAGCTATACTTGAGAGCTTGTAGAAATTAGCTAAAAACACCTTATAAACATGTCATAAGTTATTTTCATAAGCTCTCCCAACAGTTTCACAATTACTTATACTAATAGATAAATTCAAATAAGTTGATCCAAACAAGGTCATAGCTTATACATAAGCAAATTATATGATAGGCACTTATCTATAAGTGCTTAGGGAAAATGGTTATGAAATCAAATTCTTTAAAAATTCTAATTATATAGTGCAATTGCAAAAGTTTGGAATAAATTAAAGGCACTACGGTCCTGCCCCTCGAGGCACCTACAATTCAGCGAGGGGATTAGTTACTGCGGTCGGCGGTGGATACCCTGGATAAAACCAAAAAAATTAAAGGCATACCGTAGCACCCCTTGGGCAAGTACTCTTACTAGATCTCTTACAAGCCCAAAGTCCAATGCCTTGACCATCAAGGACACCACCAATAATTGAAACTCCATCTACATCATCAAAAAGAAACCAACTCCCTGAATTTCCAATAACATCATAGTTTGAATTTGCAACTAGTGCACCATCAATATGACCCGTGATGCTCTTGTTCTTGCACTTCCCTTTAAACACTACACTACCCTTAACTAAGAACCTTCCTATTGGCACATAAATAGTGGTTGGTGTTGTTGAACTGCATGCTCTAGCCCATGCAGTTAGTAATGCATTCTTGGAGTCAGTTTTACCATCTGGCTTGGCCCCAAAATTCACAACATTTAATGTTTCTCCTATAGCTATGGTTGATTTAAATATGAAGAGAAAAGTATACATAACTATAAAGGCGGAAGTATTGTTTTTTGATTGTGCCATTATAGTAGTATTCGAAGGGATTGTAAGTTTAAGAAAGAAAGACACACAAATGGGGTGGGTAGTGGTGGATATTGAGAGCAGATTGTTGAAATATTTATAGATAGGAATTTGAATTTTTAAATTATAAAAAAATAATGATTTGTCTATATGAAGAAAGACATTGTTTGTCTTACTAGGAAGGATAACATGCATGTGTCTACTAATAATTTCAAACATGCAGAAATGGATATTGGGCGCATGCATGCAAGATTAAAAATATTATTTGCGTATACAAGAAATATTGATACTTTATTTATAATCTTTACTAGTGAATATTATTATATATAAAAAAGATAATAAAAAACAAATAAATAACATTAGTCATTACTTCAAATGCATTTTAAACATTTGCCTATGAAATGTGGTTCCAATCGGTAATTAAGGATAGAAAAAAGATAGAATTTATATCTAACAAAGATGTATTTACTCTGCGCACGAAGTGAGAATCTTGTTGGTGATTAATATATAAATATATTTGTATCTAGAGAGCTTTTATTTCCTTACTCTAGTGAATTTTTAGAATCCAAATCGCCTAATTATTTTTCCAATAAATATATATAGTTTTATTGAATTTATTTAGTTATAGTACCACCAAAAACTCCACCTCTAATTATAAAGCACTAATATGGAGCATGCATATACACCTAACAACACAATTGGGCTGCACCTTTCTCCACAATTGGGCTCCCAGTGATCAAGTCTATCGATATGGGTAACTCGTTTTGGGTGGAGATGTTTGGTGTCAAAGTCTCCTGGTGGTCCGATTCATTAATTGCTCCAGATACTCTCCCGGACTCCCCCAACAAAACATTCACATTCAATATAATGGATCGATATAGATAGGTATGCATATGCATAATGCAACAGACTATACATAGACTATACATGGCTGCTTGATACCGAATGATCCAATCAGAAAAGCTAGCAAGTTGGGAGACATAGTTTAGCAGTGTAAAAAGCCTCCCTCTTATTCTTGTTTTCTGGATTAATGTCATGCATTTTCCCTACAATATTGCACCATTGATTAATTCTCTTTTGCTTTAGCCGCAAGATAAGTTCATGCCTTCCTTCCCCATCCCATATCAGTTTTCATTTAGTGGTTATCCAAAGCACAAAAAATCAAAACTATACATGACTTCATAAATATTAATAATTATAATAATAATAATAATAACCTAATGTCAAGTGGGATGTGACAATGAATAATTTTTATAATAAAAATAAATGGAAATAATAAATGGTTGATTTTCTTTGCATTTTGTTTTTGCTTAAAATTTTTTTAGCATATTAATTATTAAGGAAGAAAAATGTGTGAATGTTGATAAACTGATTTATTGTAATGTAATTCAAATGCAAATAATAATAAAATCTGAGAAAAAAATGGATTGTAGTGCAATTTTTTTATTCAGACTATTGCTGACTATCCATGAAGTGTCTCAACGCTTTCAACGAAAGACTATTGTAGGAATCGAACCTGAGAACACCGGGTCGACCCTCGTGTCTCAGGGTAGCTTATTCCACTAAGCCAACCGCGTTGGTTAATTGAAGTGCTACCTACTCAAACATATGGGTATTTAAAATCTTTTCTTTCACGAAAAATAACTATCTTTTTTGTCAAAGAGACGTTGTATTTCAATACATTAATTTTTCTTTTTTTCGTCAAAACATTAATTTTGTTTTAAAAATTAAAATAAAGGGCCAAAGCCCAAATAAATTGATGGATCAGAAACGGAAATATCTACTTGCACCCCCTACTGGATACCCTGCAACCAAGCAAGCAACTAGTGCCATAAGCCATCACAAGTGTCCCAGAAACTAACATTCTCCTACCCAAACTAACATTTGCTTATAAAAATAAATAAATAAATAAATAAGCCATCATAAGTTGCTAGCTAGAGATAATAGAGACATCGCTTTTGTTCGCAACAACAATGGTGTGAAGGTGTTCATAACAATGTTTTAAAATCTGACCCGTGAGATCTTCAGGTTATAGTTCAATTAGTTCATATGATTCGATCTTGGTTGAACTATATGACTACTAAATAAATTAATAAAAAGTATTCTATTTTGGACAAAAAGTAAATCAAAAACATTTCAAACGGTTCAACAGGTTCAAAAAAGCTTTGGCCATTATTTCATTCAATTCAATTCTTAGTCGTCCAACATTGAACCAATCGCCAAACTCGCTAGTTCATAGAAAATAAAAATGTGCTTAACATAAGGATTTATTTTTTGATGGTATATATTATTTCAATTACATTTTATGGATTTGATGTGTAATAATTTAAAATCGTATTGTTTTTACTATTGAATTTGCCTAGTCATATTCTGAGTAAGAAAGGGTCGTAGATAACCTTTGAATGACGTGAGAATTGAGATCGAATCTTTTGAGCAGTGGCGTACCCAGGACCCCGGGGTCAGGGGTGTCAAATTTTTTAAGGTCAGAGTCAAATGGGTGTAAAACTTGGTCTACTAGTGCAATTTAAAATTTTCAGGGGGTTCAAAAACAAAATTTCAGGGGTTTTGAGTTATTTATATAGGGTGATAAGTGCAATTTTTTTTTTCAGGGGGTTCAACTCAACCTCCTCACCTCAACGTGGGTCCGCCACTGCTTTTGAGTACATTCTCATTGTATATATTTTTTTTATAATCTTCTCAATTGTATATAGTGTTGCTTTTTTTTACTTATACTAGTTTTTACCCGTGCATACGCACGGGTGATACTGTATGGTCGGTGTATTACCATGAAGTCATAATAGTAATTTGGAAGATATTGATAAGTTGTGAACAATGTACAAAATGTATGATTTGAAATTCAAAGTGGAATATGCATCCCCGTTGACAATCAGAATTACATTGATCTATAATAATGTATTTGGACATTAGAGGTAAAATATGCATCCCCGTTGCCCCTCCCGTTTGCATCCTCGTTGGTCCTCCCGTTGGCACTCTCGTTGCCACTCCCGTTGCCACTCTCGTTGCCACTCCCGTTGCCACTCTCGTTGCCACTCCCGTTGGCACTCATGTTGGCAGTCCCGTTGGCACTCCCGCTCTCGTTGCCACTCCCGTTGGCGTTCTCGTTCGCACTCCCGTTGGCATTTTACTCCTTTTTAGTAATTATAAAATAGTTATTTGGTAATTTTTTGTAGTGATTAAATTGATTGATTTTATTTTTATGAAAAAATTAATTGATTTTACTCATTTTAATTGATTTTAGTAATTTTAGTAGTTTGAGTAAATTATAAAAATAAATAATTTTTTTAAAAAATATTTGTGTGGGAAAAAGTTTAAAAAAAGTAGGTTTGAGTAAATTATAAAAATGAATAATTTTTTTTTAAATAATTGATTATACTCCAATTATTTAGTTGGGAAAAGCATAAGATTGATATTTTGGTAGTAGGTAAATGGTAAGTTTGAAAAAGTGTGTGAGAGTAAAAAGTTTGAAAAGGTGAAAAAATAAAATTACCTAAATATACTCCAATTGCTTAGTTGGAAAAATGATAAGATTGATATTTTGGTAGTGGGTAATGTATGGACTCAGACAAATTAATAGTCGGTATGGACTCAGACAAAATTTAATTAGTCGGAACTTTATCCCGTGAAAATCAAGACAATTTTAAAGTTAACAAATTTAATTAGTCTAAAACAAATATTAAAATTTTGTCAAAATTTGAAAATTTTAAAATAGTAAAGAGGAAAAATGAAGGTGACATGTAGATTAAATTGAAGTAGATATATTGTGAAAAATAGATAAATGGGAGAATTAGAGGAAGAAAGAGGAGAAGAGAGTGAAAAAGTGTGTGAGAGAGAGTGAAAAAATATGAAAAATAGAGAAATGAGAGAATTGGAAAAAGAAATAGGAGAAGAGAGTAAAAAGTGTGAGGGAGAGTGAAAAAGTGTGTGAGAGAGTGAAAAAGTGAAAAAGTTTGAAAAAGTGAAAAGGATAAAATTGGTATTTTGGTAGTGGGTAAATGGTATAGATAGATAGTAGATGCATTTTTTATCATCGAACTTTTGTCGGCTCCACAAATTTGATTTCTCTATTTTGTTTGTCTCAAATTCAGTCTTATGCATTTTCGTTTTAATGAATTTGGTCCATTTACTTTTTAATTGCATGTCTTATCCCAAAATAATGTAGTTTTACGCTTATGGTCCATGACATTTTCGATATGAATTATCTTTTAGGCCAAAAATTCAATAAATTCGTGATCTTAGAGACCTAAAATGTATCGCAATAAAAAAATATAGAAACTAAATTCGTAAAGCAAAAGACATGAAATATAGAAACTAATCATCTTTTTATGGCTAGTTTTTGGCTTCCTACTTTTTATTCTACACTGCGATTTATACGGTGATATTACGAGTCCGGATCCTCGGCAGCAGCATTCTCAGCAGCAATTCCTACAGCGAATATTTGAACCGTCCGATTAAATCAATGGATGAGACGTTACATATAGAATAAAGAACAAGAAACTGTCTGCACAGTCCCAAATTCCCTATACACGATGTCGTCTCATTCTGTCTCTCATCACTTCACCTTCGCCTTCTCCTATGTAAGCAGCTTCAATATCCTATGAGAATCTTATTTTAATGAAAAAGATGGGTTATGAACTTTTACTTTTTTCTTGATCAACAGCAGCAAAAGTCATGTCCCCCAAATCTAGAAATCAAGAAATCAAATAAAGGAGATTAGGTTTTAGTTGATCATAGTGATTGTAAAATTGTTCCAAATTGAATATCATATTAATGGCCATTATAGGAAGACAGAACGATGTTGATTCAAAATTGCAAGTTACGACGACGAAGAGTGCAAAGACGGCAGCGTGTGTGAAAGCAAGAGCGCAGACAATTGAGAAAGAAAGTGCGCGGACAGTTTTTTGTTTTTGATTTTTATTTTTATGTAACATCTCATCCATTGATTTGATCAGATGGTTGAAATTCCGTTGTAGGAACTGTTGCTGAGAATGCTGCTGTCGAGGATCCGGACTCTGATATTACTACTCAGACACATCAACATCGTCGCCGATTTGAAGTGCGGCCTCCAAAACACCAACGCGCCGTCAATACTGTTGTTCCGATCGACATTCTTCTTTGACGACATCCTCTGAGGTAGAGCAACTTGGTTTTATCGATTTTCTTAAAACTACTTGGTTTTATCGATTCTTCTCCGACTAGTGGTTTTACTGTTGTAGTTGTCTTTATGAGTGATCTATATTGTTAACGATAATAAAGTGACTGATATCCCCCCAAGTAGGTAGCTCAGTTGGCGAGCTAAGAGATATCGAAGGAGTGCACCAAATGAGTGCAAGAAGGAGATCCCGAGTTCATTGGTGTGGCAAAATATGTGCAAGTATACACAGTCACACAAGTGCAAGAAGGAGATCAGAGTTATATGTTCTCTTGAAACCCTTAATCCCTAATTCTGATTCTGATTTCTCTTGTGATAAATGTTGATATTGAATTCGTTGTTGTTGAATTTAGGGTTTTATTCCTGTGAATCTGTTGATGTTGATGTGAATTTGTTCTTGTTTTATTTAGGGTTTTTTTTGTTAAAAGTTTTATTTACGGTTTTGTACAATCTTGAAATAGATGAAAACCGGAGAGAACAGATGATTAGGGAAATTATGTGGATTGAAATGCAAGGTTTGTGTATCTGTAAATTAATATGGCTAGTCAATTAGTAACCGATTCATTTTTCGTTGTGACGCTAGAAATAATTTCTTTTTTCTTCATGCAGCTAGATGATGGAAACAAATCAATTTGTACAAATAGGAGAGTTACATACTCGAGATTGCGGGATGGAAATCATAGTTTTGAAGTATGCGCGAATGCACATCAAGGAATTGTATGTGCTAGCTATAATTGGACTGTTGGTTAAGAAACCTTACTTCATTCCTTATGTTTCTTATCAGTTAGTTATCACCTGTGGAATTCAATGTGCTAGTTATAATTGGACTTGGCTGTGCTATTTTGGTTTTTCATTTGATACCATATTCATAGAGTATTTGTTTTTTTCAGACACAATTCCCCCAACAGCATATGTTACAGCTTCAGCAACTTTCACAAGTTCTTTAAATGTTTCAGTAAATATATCTTTCAGTGAACCTTGTATAGGTGAAGGTTTTGGATGCAAGTCTGTGAATGCTTGCAATGTAAGTATGTGGCCATCTAATTGCATGTTCTTAAGACTCTTAATTAACACAATAATAAACACAGTTTTTAACTTATTGCTGTTATATTTCTTTACAGCTTCTTGTCTATGGTGCTGGCCAAGTTATACCATCTACCTTTAGTATTCTTCAGCCAAACCTCCTGTATACTGTTCTTGTTAGTTTATCCTCAACAGTTCAATATGGCCGAGCAATCCTTGTAATGGATAAGAATTGCTGCACCGACGTCGCTGGTAACAGCTTTACAAGAATGCCAAATTCAAGTGTTTATGTACATATTGGTGAGTGTTATGTTTTATTATGTTATAGCGGTAGATATCTAATAATTTCTGAAGATTTTCAATGTCATTTGTGTACGTGCTTATAGCAAGGACGATTGGGGTTGATTTTGAAATTTTGTATTCTATTATGAAATATGAAATTCTGATCCATGTAGCCAACTCCATTTAATAAGAGAAGGCTTTGGTGGTTGTTGTTGGTTGTGGTTTGTATGCTTGTACATTTGTGGAGTTAGATATTAGAAGTGGCATCTTATCCTGTTTTATAGTTTGCACTTTGCACTTTGGAGCTGTTCATGAACATTTTTTAGCATGTTCCATGCTAGATTCTGGTTCTTATTTTGCATGTCTTTTCCTGATTTGTAATATTAGGTCTGGAGAAAGCTTCAAGATACTTGTAACGAGATTGTCGCTCTTACTAAGAGCCTCTCCAACATGTCAAGGACTTCCTACACTGAGCTGGTAAAATAATTCTTTGTCAAAGCACTTAAATTTCATAGCTTGTTCTTTGCTTAAGGATTTTATTGTGTTCTTTCTATGCATTCCACTCCTATTTGCTTTCCTTTGTGTAAACAATAAGTTTTCATACCTTCAGGTTGGAATTTCGGCTGAGAGCACTTTTGAAGATGAAAAGCGAGTGGTAAGAGTTTTAAAATTTTGTTTTAACTGATCATGCGGGTATCATATATGCTATAAGACATGTGTTATTTATACGTGTATATATATATAATATAATTCTTTTTTATATATAACAAGTAGAGCATTACACTTAACTACCAGCAACTAACTCTGGGGAACAGGCTCCCCTAGTGTCAGCATCAAGCAGTGCATCTAATAAAGGAAAAGAACAGTCCAAAGCAGTCTAAGTTAACAATTTAGATTGACCTCTATCTGCTACTATGTTAGCACATGTATTAGCATCCCAACAAATTAGGCTAACTAAGGATTTTCAAACCAGTAATCTAAGATAGAAAAGTGCCTCTTCAAGGAGAGGTCTAAGAGAAGCAATAGATTTATGTCCTTTTTGGATCATGTAACATGTTATTCACAAGGCTTGAATCAGTTCAAATGTAACATGCCTCAAGGAAAAGTTGGAAGCCAATATAATGCCATAGTTGGAATTGACAAATTATAGGTGACTGCTAATAGTTGGGAAAGTGGATTGTTCATTTCATTCTTGGTTGTATTTTCTGCAACTGCTGTTGGTTATGTGCTTATTAAGGTAATGTTTGCCGACAGATGAATCGTAAATATTGGTATGGCTTGATTTTGAAAATGAATTGTGATATGACTTGTTAATTTTTTAACAATATGTTGCAGGGACTAAAAGAGTATAAGAATGTCCTTGATTAATTGATGCAAGGTATGATGCTATCATAACCTAAGGGAGAGACCACTCTATTGCTTTTCAGTTGAATTCAATGGGTAAGCTTACATGTCTCATTATTGTGTATTTCTATTAATCTTTATCCCAGTTTGAGGCCTGCATCCTAACAAGCTCTAAGTTGAAATCCTTATGCTTTTTTATACTAATACTAGATTCCTAATCCTAATTATTATATTACAAAATAAATCATGAAAGATAAGACAACACAATAGAAACCAATCCTAAGATATAATATTCTCCAGGTGGGTAGGGTGATCCTCTGGAAAAGGCTGCACTTAAGGGAATTGACTGGAGTTATAAATCTGACGAGAATGCTGTTCCAGACAAGTAAGCAATTTGATTTCTTTTTATTTGAGCATCTTAAATTTTCATGTCTTCTCTATTGATTCTGCTAATATGGCACTTCATCTGATTTGAAAATTTCTAGTATTTGCACTCACTTATCTTATTACTATTTCTATGTTTTTTAATAATGTTAATATAAGGATCACTAGCTTATGTGCATTTCCAACAGACCTGAATAGTTGCTTATAGCGATTGCTTTATATAATATGATACAACTGGGAGTTCCCAAAAAAACAAAGCTATAATTGTACTCTCAGCCATCATTTTCACCAAACATCATTTTTTTTGTTTGTTATATGTGTATCCTGGTCATTTTCAAGCCACTACTTCATGAGGAAAATTCATTATGTTATTTGAATTAACATTGCAGGGAGATAATGATATTCTTTATCAACATAGTATCTTAGTTCTGTCATGAAGAGATTGGGGTATCTGTTGAGGGTAGCACCCTCTTTTGGGGTTAAAAGTGTCTGTGATTGACAGTGGACACAATACTGACAGCAACTACGGATAAACAAATTTGTAGGATATGATACAATTTTAATCAATAGTTTATTGAGTTCTACTAGCCAACGTAACTGCCTATGTTTTGGAAGTCTGATAAACCAGTGCACATAATTGTCCACTAACAGCTACTTTAAACACTGGCCTTTAAATATACTCAAATTCTTTTTCAAGTTCATGGCAGGTTACCTTTATATTTATCTCATACAGGAATTCTATAACGTTAGTTATGCACTAGAAGTTCTTAAGGGCCCAACCAACATTGGAGGTTCGTTTCTTCTATATGCTTTGCATAGTAATCCTCATTTGATTTAAATTTAATAGATTGTTTCCAAGGTCTCTACTTTCATTGATAGATCTCTGGTGGTCTTTTATATGAACTTGCGTCATAAAGGTCATGTTTAAATTCAAAAATTTAGCTTAATGTGGTCCAATATTTTTTGGGAGTTGCCTTATATAACATGAAGGGAACATAGAAATATAGGTTCTGATTTCAAGCATTAAGAGATCTATTGTCATTTGTCAAAAATAGAATCTCCAAAGATGGAAAGTAAAGAAAAGCAGCTATGCCTGTAGTGAACAATGTAGGTGTTAGCTTATAATATGGTTTAACAAATATTTCAAGGCTCTGTTATTGATTTTATGATAATTTCAAGTGATTGATTCTATCATTTTCATTTGTTTCTCCTATCTGCTTTTCTTGCCACATAATTTCATTTGTTTTAGTTATTTATTAATTTAGCTGCAACAAACATTGTATTTGTTTCAGTTAATGACTTCTCCAAGTCCAGACACTAATGAAGATAATGACGCCAATGAAGATTAGAAGCTGATTTTCTTTTGTCGAACTAAGCTTAAAAATTAAGTGTATGCAATCTGATATTTTTTGTAACTTTTGAGATTATTGTAAGACTTATTTTACGTTTTTTTAAATGTCAATATGATGCCCTTAGATTGACATTTTTACCTATTTTGTAAGTTGACATGCTTGTAAGACTTGATGTTAATTTTCAATATGATTATAGTTTTATTTTATTTTATTGTTTCATAAATATATTTATTTACTTTATATTTAGCTTTTAATTGGTTTAATATTTCAATAGAAAATATTAAATTATCATCGACATTAATGATAAGTGGTGCCACTAAAACCTACAAACTCTGTTAATAAATTCTTTACCAACGAAAATTCAGTCGTGGGTATAGCAAAATTAAGAGGGTTGTTAAAACCTATACCAACGGAAAAGTAATCGTGGGTATAGCTCTAAGGTTTTGTCCAACAGTAAAAAAAATTGTCACTATAGGCTATAGCAACGCCATTTTTCCGTGGGTATAGCCAAATAAAAACCACGAATTTTTTTCCCGTCGGTATAGGTTTTTGGTGCTATATCCCACGGTTTTTAACCCTTTACCCACGTATTTTTACCGTCGCTATAGGTCAATTTTCTTGTAGTGACTCTTCTTTAAAGGAGGTCCAATGGTGGAGATCCATGTGTCTTTAGGTGTATAGCCCCTTATGATGATGTTTCATGGTGGACGCCTCCATATGCATGTGGGCATGTGTCTCCATGTGCCCAATGACTAAGCATGATGTCACAAAACTTCTGGTGTCATGGTATGACTTGAGGTGCTTCCAAGGTGGGGGGGTTATAAACTCACAGCTAGACGGTGCAGAAGCACTAAGATGCAGAAGCATCTAGTGCAAAAGCACTAAGTGCAGAAGCACTAAGTGCAGAAGTACTTTATCTTGGATATGCCTTTAGTGTGGAAGCAATGCTGTTCTCCTGGTGCAGAAGCATGAACTGCAGCTGCACTGAGCAAACATATCAAACATACCAATCTATATACAAAATGCTTAAATCATTGTGCAATCTTCTATAAAACTTATAATGTTGTTATTTGACTAAAAATTACTATATTTAATACATATTATACTTGGTTTCAGGCAATTAGTTATGGTTAGATGTATGAATAACTCTATATAAAATAGAGTTATCATTCATGCCCTAGATAGAAACTAACATTTTCCCCACCCTCCACTAACATTGCCTATAAAAAAGTGACTGAAAGCCTACTTCAGTTATTTAAAATGCTTGATAATTTTAGAAACCCTTAAACTATCAAATGTTAGTTATTAATTAGTTAGGGATGGAGGGGGCAATGTTAGTATCTTTATGCATATAATATGCCAATTCGGTTGATCTGAAGTCTAAACTTTGAACAAATCTGTTATTTATCACGCTGGTTTGATTAATCAGGTTTAGTAAACAAAATTGAAAACTGGACCAATTGTATTGGATTGGTTTATTTTTCCTTCTAAAACTGACTCAAATCAATCTGTACAGTCCTACCCATAATTAATTTAAATTGTGTGTTTTTATTAAGAAGTGGAAATTATTAAGAAAGAATAAAATCTCGAATTAATTTAAATTGTGTGTTATTATTTTTGTTAAAAAAATAATAATATAATCTTTTAATTTTTAACTAATAGTTGTTGATGTTAGAATAATATGGCATTCAAGTGTGAGAGAGTTACAAAATATCTTTTTAATTATATAAACGTTTTGATATTTATTTGTCTATTTAATTTGTCTCTAAACTAATAAAACAATAACGTTGGCTATTCATGTCAATATAGCCGTTTGGTTTTTATGAGCCTATGTAATTGCTATTAAATTGATTTAATCAGCTTGCTAGCTCTTGACTTTTATACTTTTATATATATAACAATGGTTTCACTTTGGAGGAAGTAGAGATTAAAATAAACTGATTTTCTTTTACTTGTTTTTCCAATGTTATTTTGGGCATTGTTTGTGAGGTTCCAACGTGATTCTAGCCTCGAGTGCACGGGTCTAGACACGATGTTGTGAAAACCTTGGAGAGCAAAACAGATATTGGGTTGCACCGGCCACCGAAATTTGCTTTCAAGGCCGCTCTTTTGCCACGTCACAACTTTTTCTTCTTCTCCTTTTATTTCTAACTATATTTATTAAACCAATATTTCCAACAGTTGAAAGCAAATTTTATTGGATTTTCTGTTTTTATATATTTAATTGAAAATATTGATATATGTTTGTGATTTCTCTCCCTTGTAGTAGTTTGGAGAATCTACAAAGGATTACTTATCGGTTCCTTCATCTAAGGAATAGTCAAGCCATTGGAGGATAGATCAAGTCAGATATTTATTTCTTGGTGTATTATCTTCATCTTGGTTTGTAATAATTTTTGAACGCCACAACATTTTTGTCGGTTTTCTTGTTATCATGATATGAGTCTTATATAAGTTGTGAACGAGAGAGATAAGCTTGGAGTCCAAGTAAGTACCATGAACTCAAAATATCTACTCATAGATTTTAAAGCGATGAGATTGTATGTTTTTGGTTGCATACAATTAAAAAAAATTGGAAAAATATTCCTATGATTATCATGAAGTTGTGATAATATATTAGTAAAAATTTCATAATTTGTTGTGAAGCTTTGGTATGCTAATAGTGGTTCCAAATTGTGATTTTACTGGAAACCAGTTGTTACGGTTTTATTTGAAAATTGCATAACAACTTAAGAGGAGATTATATGAAAATTATAAGCATGAATTTATTCATTTAAGGGTTAGAAATATTTTGTTAATATTTTAAAATAGTATATGAAAAATTTCAAGTTTATATATGTTATTTGAACAAGTTGTATGGTTTTAAGAACCGTTGTATTGTCAACCAAAATAAAATCAAAGACATGTTTTTGGATATGTTAAATATTTTCTATAAAAGGTTCATGATTTTAGTCAAGTTTCATGTTTGATAAAATGACTAAAATTTTGTTGCATTACATGCCGTGAAAAGAAAATTCTAGATTGGTGTTTTGTGGGTGAATTAATATGGTCATTATTAGTGGTTGTAGCTTAACTTTCATTGTGGGGTGAGCAATATTGATTGCATTTTATCTACTAAATAATATTTTTCAAGAGGAATTACTTTGTTACTTATATGTGGGGGTGTGTAGTTGAAAATTTACGCTTCTATGACTACTATTCTTGAGTGTGTTCAAAATATTTATGGTGGTGAACCAGGAAAAAAAGGGAGTAAGAGAATTATATAAGAGACAATGTTTGGTCTAGTTTGCATAACACTCAGTTTCTTTGTAGAAATAGAAGAAGTTGATTAAATTTTTGAGGAAACTATTTATGCTTATATGTTAGAAGAGTACCCCAAGACTTATGAGAAAGTAACAAAAATAATTTGACTCTAATTTTGTAAAAGAGCAATGAGATAGGTATTGTGATGAAAATTCGGCACATAAAATGATTAGTACAAGTGAGTACATGTTTATTTTAGAAGGTGGTGCAATATCTTGAAAACTATCAAAGTAGTCGGGTATATATAGTCAGAGATTTCTAATGGAATCTGATTTTGTGGTTCTTGAACTTGCTAGTTAAGAAGCATAGTGGTTCAGAGGTTTAACGACTGAGAAACCTTTGTGAAGAGACCTACACCACTCCAAGGTGATTCATAAGCATCAATCGATGTGTACGGGATAGTGGTGTGAAACACTTAAAATGAGATAGTGATTTGAGACACCTAATTAAATTGATGTTCTTTCACTTGAATATGTGAAAAGTGAAAAATGAAATTTTTGATCTTTTTGTGAAAAGATTACCCAAGAAAGTTGTCTTGGAAATGATGTTGCTTCACTTGAGTATGTGAAAAGTGAAAAATGAATTTTTGTGATCTTTATCTGAAAAAATTACCCAAGAAAATTGTCTTGGAAACATCGAGGGGGATGAGCTTTAAGCCTTGAGTGGAGGAAAATATGGTGGATACCCATTTTGTGGTCAAACGAAGCCATATGAATACTCCTATAAGCACTATACTTTTTATCCCTATAGCGTGCGGTAGTGCTTGATGTGAGGTTGAGCCACAAGCTCTTAATAGATACATAGCATTTGACATGACTAGTGCTATAGAGACGCACTTTGACATGGTTGGTGCTATAGAGACGCACTTTAATGTGGTTAGTGCTATAGAGACGCACTTGTTGTATCTACCTACGTGAGTGTGAAGGCAAATGCCACCTTCCATGAAAGACTTAGGCAATCTTTCTAGAGCACTCATGAGCAACCTAAGGTATATGAGGGCCTCAATTATTGTGTGAATAATTTATTGCGGAGCTCTCACAATTTCGAAGGAAAAAGTGTGTGTTGTGGGGGTCTCATCTTGAGTCCATTTAGTTCAAGAGAAACTCATTTCTTGGACAAAAGGTGTTGCCTCATTTCACTACATGTTAATTCAATTCGTGATATTAACACTTAAGTACGAAAAAACCTTTCTTTGCCCAAAAATTCTATTTTCTACAAAATTTAAATTGCTATTAAATTGCTATTAAATTGATTTAATCAGCTAGCTAGCTCTTGACTTTTATACTTTTATACTTTTATATATATAATTATGGTTTCACTTTGGAGGAAGTAGAGATGAAAATAAACTGATTTTCTTTTACTTGTTTTTTCCAATGTTATTTTGGGCATTGTTTGCGGGATTCCAACGTGATTCTGGCCTCAAGTGCACGGGTTCAGACACGGTGTTGTGAAAACTTTGGGGAGCAAAACGGATATTGGGTTGCATCGGAGATCCACCGAAATTTGTTTTCAAGGCAGTGGCTTTTGCCACGGCACAACTTTTTCTTCTTCTCCTTTTATTTCTAACTATATTTATTAAACCAATATTTCCAACAGTTGATGTTGAAATCTGCACAATGGTGGCTCTCCGCTGTGTACAGTGGTTGATGGCTTTGCATCTCCACGCTGGAAGGTGTCCCTGCAAAGACACTCCAATGCCTAAGGGTATGTTTGGGAGGGGGTTTTGGGAGGGGAGGGGAGGGGAGGGCTTGGGAAAGATTAGTCTATAATTTAATATATATTTGAGATTTTAAAAAATTAAAAGAATAACATGATAGATAAAAATGTAACATTTTAAATCACACTTCATTTATATTTAGAGACATTTTATAACTTCCAAATTTTAAAATTGAAAAACATTCCATCCCCTCCCTTCCCCTCCCAAACACACCCTAAGTTAGTATTAAGGCTTAAGATAAGGGGAGAGAAATAACATAGTTTAGGTCAGTAGAAAAGCTTGTCAAACCTGCGGGGTGAAGACCCCTATTTATCGATATGTACCGCCTAGGGTCGTTGGGGGCCTAAGAGGAGAACCCTAGCTGCTGGAGATCTCCGCTTCTTTAGGTTGAAGTTACTGCGAGAGCAGTTAATGGGATTGTGGCGAGATCTTCAGCCATAATGGCACTACAACATTTTTGATTTTATGCAGCTTAATTAGGTTGTGAACAACTTAAGAAACAATACTCTAGTAAAATTACAGCTTTGGAAAAGAAGATGCAAACATATGATGCTTTTTTGAAAGAGTTTAATTTATGTACATAATATGTGTATACATGTTTTACACTATCTACCAATTATAGGTTGACACATCATTAAAATGAAGTTACTCAATTAGTAACCACCTATGTGTCATCTGTAACACCCCTTTTCTACCCTGGTAATTATTTAACAAAATCAGAGCTTACAAAATTTTAATTCAAAATTCGAAAAAGGATGTCACACATTCATCGTTAAATAACACGTCTCATACGACATAAATAACACCTGGTCAAAATACATCACCACGCAGCGGAATATAATATAAGTTTTAAAACATAAAATAACAACGTCCTGAAAATGGACTCCAATTAACAAGATACAATAATCCAAAGTTTAGGCGTTTATCCCCCCCCCCCCCTTGAGTGTTACACATCAAAGCAAAGGACACCGACGACACCGACACAGAATAGCGAAGGTACCTAAGCCTTCACTCGCAATCACCTGCACGTTACCGCATAGGGGTAACATTCAAACAAAAGGGGTGAGATATCTCCAATATAATAGCATAAAATGATAGGAAATATGCTAGAATACGACAACTATGTCTACTACCTCACTACGCACACCAAATCGTAAACACACATCAATTATAAACACCACATTCAGTCACCAAATGTCATGACGCTGCATGAATGCAACCCACACCAACGGGCATATGCATGTGGTACCAAAATCACCAAAAGTCTTGCCCGTAAATAGGGGCGTCACCAAAATTGAGAGCTTTCACACCAGGCTCACCAATTCACCAAAAATCGAGCTTTCACACCAGGCTCACCAGTTTTAGAAAATTTTGAGCTTTCACACCTAGCTCCAAGACCAAAGGTCTTCACCAAAATAATGCATATGCTGTATGCGACACCATGAATGCACACAGACAATCACTAATTTAGTCACAATGTGACACACCAACAACAATCACCAAATATCACCAAAGTTGGGCTTTCACACCTAGCCATAACGACACCGAAAACACCACCCACCTGACACAACGGAAACAACAAGACTTGGAACCTTCACACCTAGTTCCAACAACACCAAGGCTTGAGCCTTCACACCTAGCATCAAATTCCAAAACAACACCAAGACACCAAGAAGACAACAATTTTCCAAAAACAATACCAATTGAACCGGACTCTTCTCTGAGCGATCAGGTCCTTTTGTTGAAATAAATCTGTTTGTGCTCGTACTGTCTTGGGAGCTTGGTGTCAGATACTGAGGTCGTTCCTGTGCGTAAAATGGTCGCGTGCAGAGCTCCCTCGGGGTGTACCTGCGATGGCACTCCAACGCCCAAGTCAGTGGGGTGATTTTGTGTAGTAATACAGGTTAAAAACGTACCTTTCATCTGATGTCAGGGTCTCGTTATATAGCACCTGGGTGCTGAGGGCGGCCGTTGGATCTGCGAGAATTCCTCTCCACCGTAGATCCTCCCATCGTGGGTATAAGTTGGCGCTGGTCGTTGTTGGGCCGCTCGCATAGGCCCAAACTTCTTAACGGGTTGCGACCCGACCCACAAGTCGTGTGATGCTGATTAAGTGATGGGCCGTCCACGTCGGTCCAGTATTCGTTATGGGCTGCGGCCCAATCCAGAACAGTTGCCCCCCAGGCCGAAGTCGTTCAGTAGAACGGGTTCAGGCCTAAGAGTCAGATTCTTTTCGGTGGGGCGGGCTGCCTCCACATTGGCCGCCTGCGCAGGCCTGCGCCGAGATGACCTAATCGTGTACCCGTTTGATTGAGCCTGCTCGCACCTTCTAGCGAAGTGGTGTTCTGACAGATGTGACGTTTTGAGAGGACAAGCGTGACGCTTCGATGGGACTGTCACCATACTTCACGTTTTTCAAAAAGGTGGGCGCTTGATGATGACGGTTCAATTTTCGAGGAAGATCATCAATTTAGAAGGGGAAGGGACGTGTCCCTTCGCGTTCCGGCTTCCCCTCCCTATAAATATGGGGCACCCTTATGTCAATTTGTTCACTTTCCGGATTTTTTGCTCTGAGGGCGACTTCCTTTCTTCGACGAGCGATCTATTTTCCGGCTACTCTGGCACGGTGTTTCCCGATAAGCGACTTCAAACTCCGGCGCGATCTAACTTCCGATCGCCTCATTCTGGTGATTCATAGTGCAACGAAACTGTATCCCACTCCTGGTATGTAGTTTTACTTTTGGGCTTTAGTAATTTTAATCTTCTTGTTAACCTTAACATGTGCGAGGAGGGGGTGTCTGACCCGGGGTCGATCATGTCGCCCATTTCCGTAGGTCATCTTCAAAGGTCTGACTTTCGTGCTCCCTTCTTGCAGGTTTTCTTTTCTTATGGCGCGGACGAAGCTGACCGCCCAAGTACCTGGCAGCCCGCCAGTTTCCTCCACCGACCCATCATCCAGCTCCCGAACGTCTACAGATAGGACGACTTCGGAAGGTGGGTTTACTTCTACGCCTCCTGCTGAGGGATCGGATGTTGCGACCCCCGATCGGCCCGTATACTTCCAGACGAGGGAAAGTAATGATCAACCTTCTGCGTCCTCGGCCCCTACGGAGCGGGTAATCCAGCCAAACCAAAGAGAGGGGAGGCCGATTGGAGAGGCTCTCTAGGGGAGGATCGCTCTTGGATCTCGTCGGCCGTGCTAGGCCGGATTCCGTCAATATTCAAACCTGGGGACCAAGTGTTATTGTATTTTGCCGGGCTGGTTGGCGCGCCGGACCAGGTGTGGGCGGTCGAAGGCCCTACTTCAACGGAACACGTGGCTATGATTCCGGCCACCTTAAAATTCACCATGTATGCTACTGTCCTTCGTGACGTGCGGATTCGTTCGCCATTTACCTGCTTTCAACGCGGTATACTTCGTTATCTTGGGGTTGCACCCTCGCAGCTGCACCCTAACTCGTGGGCATTTATCAAGGTGTTTGAGCAGCTACTGAGAGTGATGGGGCGAGAGTGCAATCGGCAAACTTTCTTTAAAATTTTTGAGACAAGCAGGCGGCCAGAGCCGGGCAGCGATCGGAATCGGTGGGAGCACCTGAGTCTTAAGGCTCAGTCGGACTACAAGATTTTCAAGCCGTTCTCTGACTCGCTCAAACCCTGGAAATCGTCTTTTCTATGGGTAGTCCCAGTTTGCGAGGCATCTCAGCGGATGGTGGGGACGGTTGACTCCGGTGGGCGAGTAACAGGTATGCAATATCCTATAGCGTGGACGTACGCTCATTTTCGTCGCATGCCCGCCACGTACAGAACCCGTTGCCAACTTGGCGAAGAAAATACTGAGACTCTGAGGTTGCTTGAGAACTTGGCCTCTTGGATGGAGGAGGGTCTGATCAAATGTCACCAATTGGTGAAAACGACCGATGATAATAGTTTCAAAGTCGCACTTGGTATGGGTAGTCGCAGGTGAAATGGCCGGTCTAGGTTTTGCCGAGTTGATGAAACAAGCTAAGAGAGGGAGGAGGTCCCAGGCCGGCCCGTCCAACCCTGCAGTTACTCTTTCCCCTGTTCCTGAGGGTTCTGTGGCTGCTGAAGGTGGCGAGAGTAGCCCGCCTGTTGCTGGGACGAAGAAGGGACGCCCTCCTCCCACTGTCGATCTGACCCAAGATGAGCATGCTCATAAAAAGTCCAGGGCTCATAAAGGACCTCAGAAGAGTTCGCCCCTGGCGGTCGATCTAGAAGAAATGGCCGATGAGAGCATCATCAGAGGATTCCGCAAAGACCCCCTACTGTTTGCGGCCGAGGTGGTCAAGGCTGGGTCTCACCTGGTCGCGAAATTGAAACACGGAGAAATGGAGCGGACAAAAGGTAATATTCTCCTCGCTCAAAATTTATGGTTGGAGAGTGATAACTTAGACAAAACCGACAAGCTTAGCCGTGCTCATGTTTATATCTCAGAAGTTCGGGAGGAGTTGGAAGCTTTCAAGAAGAAACTGCAAGATTCAGAGGCCGCCCTTCAGCCTACCGTCGCTGCCCTCGACGAAACAAAGAAGTCGCTCTCCATCGTAACCCAAGAGCGAGATGACGCCCAGATCGCGTTAACTGAAGCTAAGAAGGATTTGCAGCTTGAGGTTGTAAAGGTTAGTGATTTGACTGAACAGATGAGCGGCTTGAATCTGGAAGTTGCTGAAATGAGGTCGTCCATTGAAGTTTTGAAGAAAGAGCGGGATGAGGCTTATGCCCAATATGATCGGCTCGTTCATTCCACTGTTTCAATTTGCAAAGAGCGGTTTGATGAGGCTCTGGTCCAGGTGCGGTGTGTGTACCCGGACCTCGTGCTGGATACGGGGGTTATCAATTTTTCTCATTCTTATGTGGACGGTCGGATCATCAAGCCTGCTGAGGAGGACGAGGAAGGAAACGTCTTAGTGGAGGAAATGGTTGTTTTCGATCGTTCCAATTAGGATTTTTGTAATATGCTCCAAGTACTTGTCTTTTGTTTTTGGGAGGCTTTCGAGTCGTCCCACTGTTGTAATATGTACTATGACTTTGGCTTTGAAATCGTTATTTTAATCGTTCTGTTTAATTCGTTTAGCCTTCGGGCAGTTTACTAGACCTCGTATCTAGACTTAACTCGCCCTTGGGGGTGCGACTTTCGGTTGTGAGCGCTTCGTTTCTTTTAACTCGTGTTTTTAGCCTTCGGGTCGTTTACCAGGGTTCGTCCCTAGATTTAACTCGCCCTTGGCGTTACGACTATCGATTGAGATCGCTTCGTGTTACTTAGATCGACTAAGTGTTGTTGAGCCCGCCCAGTGGTTTATCAAACTCGGTTTGATTTTAACCCGCCTGGCGGTTGATGAATCTATATGGAAAACAGGAAAGGATGAGACAACATATAAAAATATACCATCTGTCGTGATGGCCGGGCGGGCCTCAATAAAAACCCAGTGGGAAAAGAGTGTCCCGCCCGGTGTTCTTACTTTATTCATTCAACAAGAAGGTCGTTCTTGTGGTCGTAGAGCTTCACACCTAGTTCCAACAACACCAAGGCTTGAGCCTTCACACCTAGCATCAAATTCCAAAACAACACCAAGACACCAAGAAGACAACAATTTCCAAAAACAATACCAATTGAACCGGACTCTTCTCTGAGCGATCGGTCCTTTTGTTGAAATAAATCTGTTTGTGCTCGTACTGTCTTGGGAGCTTGGTGTCAGATACTGAGGTCGTTCCTGTGCGTAAAATGGTCGCGTGCAGAGCTCCCTCGGGGTGTACCTACGATGGCACTCCAACACCCAAGTCAGTGGGGTGATTTTGTGTAGTAATACAGGTTAAAAACGTACCTTTCATCTGATGTCAGGGTCTCGTTATATAGCACCTGGGTGCTGAGGGCGGCCGTTGGATCTGCGAGAATTCCTCTCCACCGTAGATCCTCCCATCGTGGGTATAAGTTGGCGCTGGTCGTTGTTGGGCCGCTCGCATAGGCCCAAACTTCTTAACGGGTTGCGACCCGACCCACAAGTCGTGTGATGCTGATTAAGTGATGGGCCGTCCACGTCGGTCCAGTATTCGTTATGGGCTGCGGCCCAATCCAGAACACCAATACACCAAGATGACGACAATTTTCTAAAACATTTGAGACACGAGGGTTTTTCACAACACCGGAGACAAACGACAATTTTCCAAAGTATTTGGGACACGACAATTTCTTTTTTAAAACATCACCATTTAACGACTACACCAACGGTAAACAACTTTTTCAGAAAAATGGGCCACTTTGCCTCAAATTAGAATATTCAGTTAGGCCTCTGAATAAGCTTTCCAAAACATTTTGAAACGTCTAAATCGAACTCCCGAGTCAAAAGATATGTCAAAAACAAAACCGGGAAAAAATTGAGCAACATCCTGAAAATGGCGCCCAGGCACTGGGCGCCTAGCAGGGAACACGCTGGAAACTGGCCAGCAACAGAAACTGACGCCCTTGGCGCCCAGGCAACACAAAAACGCAATATGGCAGGATATGGCGCCTAGGGAGGCGCCCAGCAGGCAACACGACAGGATTTGGCGCCCTTGGCGCCCCTGCGCCAAGACAAGGCGCGCAACACACCCAGACACAGGCGCCCATGGCGCCCCCTGCGCCAGCAGCGCACAACACAACACACACACTGGCACACACCCACCAGACACGGCGCCCATGCACAGGGCGCCAAAATCAGTAACAAACACCAAAGCAACAAGACCAAGGATGGCGCCCAGGCACAGGGCGCCGCTTCCAGCAACAGGGATAGCAACAACACTTGGCGCCCTAGGGACCCAAAATTTCAGCAACACACCAAATGTAATACCCCCAATTTTCGCTATTTAAATTATTTGGCGTGAATTATTGTTTAGTGATTTATTGACTCAGTAGGAAATACATTGATTTGAAAGTGAATTGCTTGATTGAATTATTATGAGCATCACGTGTTTAATTAAAATTAATTAGCATCAAGTTGAGTTAATTAGGAGAGATTTAAGTGGACATTAGTGAGGGGGGGCATTGTGGTCTTTGCGCATGATAAGTGGAGGGTAATTCAGTCTTTGCACCCTAAGTTAAGTGGGCAGCTGAAGCCCCACCCCCAATACCCCCCTACCCCTTCATTTTGTCACAAACCAGAAACTGAAATCAGAATAGGATAGAGAGAAGGGGGAGAGAGTTCACAAGGGAGGAGGAAGAAAAGAGGGAGAGAGCACCATGGAAACCCTCATGCATGTTTCATCCAAGACCTGAACATCATTCCTTTTTCCTTCACCTTTCCATTCATGCTCATATGAAACACTAAATCATCACCTCCTTTGAGTTACCATTTTCGCACCCACCTCCATTCATGAAGAAACAAGTTCTGCAGGAAAATTGTTGATACCACCTTCAGTAATTACGCCGTATCTCCCTGAGCACGACTCCGATCATCGTGATTATTGTCCCTCTGGAAACTAGACACAAAGCTCTTCATTTTGGGCACAATAACCGCATGATTTCATTGAGAAATGAGAGAGATATCACTCTCACAACTTTCGGATTAAGAATCAGCCACTGTTCCGAAGCAGTCCTCTTGTTTTGTTAATATCTCCCAAACCACTGGTTGCATGTAAGTGAATCTTTCTCCATCAGAGAGTAGAGAAAATTCCCTTCACCGTAGACCCTCGTTTTGCTAAGTTTGGTTGAGATTTGAGTGAGTTACGCTCGTTGCAAATTGGCGGTTTGTTGCTGGAAGTAGCTGGAGCAGATTCGTGGGATCGCCGTTCGTCCGAGTTCGCGAAGCTTCGGCGTTGGGAGAGATTGTCATCGCCAAAATGTGAGTTCTATACTCACTAGGGAATAAAATTGATGTGTCATGTATTCTGAAACGAGTCACGCGTTTTATGAAAAACCGGTGTCGAATTGATTTCGAAAATATCGCTCTAAGTCATGGAGTCGTTTGATCGTTGGACTGAAATTGTGATTAAAATTGCATGATTGATATGTGGATTGTGATGATTGGATTATGTCTGGAATTATGTGTATAAACTCTGTTTGAAGGTTGGATGTCGATCGGGTTACGGATTAGAAATGATCGGAAAGCGAAACGGAACGAAAGAGGACATTATTCTGAGTTCACAGGACGCACAGACCGTGCGCCCCTGGGCACGGATCGTGCGCCCCCTTCGGGTTGCCAATTTGAGAAAAGTAATAGGACGCACGGATCGTGCGCCCCTGGGCACAGATCGTGCGCCCCCTTCTGGTACCGTACTCCTAAATTCCGTTTCGTCGCTCCTTTCGGTTCCAAACCTCTTCCGATCTCCTTCTCAACCAACTGTGATGATGTGACCCTATTAATACCATTGTTTGATTGATTCTAACTCGCTCTTGAGGATATAACCCTGATTATGAGATTTTTATGTCTAAGCTAAGCTCATGTTATGAGACCGATTATTATGTTATGATTATGCTAAGTGTGATTGATGTATTGTGCTGGACTGACTGGTTTAGTAAGATTGATAAGTTAAGTTAGCGAACCTTAGTAATCCATGAGAGATCACTTAATAATTAGACTAAGTTAGTAATTAGATCACGTTAGTAATAAGTTTATGTTAGGATCAGTTCATGTTAAGTTAAGTTCATGATTATGTTCAGTTTATTGTTAAGTTAAGTTATTGTTATGTTAAGTTCATTGTTCAGTTCAGTTCAGGTATATTAAAATATATACATCAGTTCAGTTAGGGTGACGACCCTATTTCAGTTTAGTGTTCTAGGGGGGGGGGAAGTCATGAGCCCTATGAACCTAGGCCCCATCAGGGACCCAGCCGATTAGTGGGGACGGGTTCACCGGAAGCTTATTATGCCAAGTGACCGGTGACACGCTAAAATATCAATTCAGTTTATGTGTTGTTTCTTGTAACCGGCTTAAGGGTTATGAGGACAACGTTTAGTTCAGTTTATGAGTTGCGTCTTGTAACCGGCTTAAGGGTTATAAGGACAACTTCAGTTAGTTAGCCACATAGTCAATTTAGAGGACTATGAGTTAGAATCAGAATAATGAATCAAGCATAATTGAACCGAGAGGATTAGTAAGGGGTCGCGATAGAACTCACTGAGACAAGTTGTCTCGCCCAATCCTTTGTTGTTGTTTTTCAGTTAAGCAGGGAAAGTTGAAGACAGTAAGGCATGGCTATGGAGACGCTTGAGGAGCTGCCGCTATCTTTATTTCATTATGTCTTGTTATTCAGTTTCATTTGTATTTCGGTATTGTTATTCAGTTTCTTAAGATGTACGATGGTACGACTTATGTTTTTAAGTTGTAAATCGCTTCCGCAGACTTTCGGTTTTGGTACTGAACACTAGTTGAGTGGTGTAAGGACCGACTTTATGTATTTTATATTAAGTTATGTAAGCGAACTTGATGGGTTTTTAGCATCGAGTATTAGTATGTGTTCAGTATTTAAAAAGGAAGTCACTCTGATGTATGCCAGTAGTGCGCTTCGGTAATTTCTAGAAGATAGAAATTAACGGGGTGTTACACCAAATTCACCAAAACACCACATATGCACATCATATCACCAATTTAGCTCATCAATTTTTAATCACCGATGCCAATTACCATATTTGGGAATTACAACATCATACAACATTTTATCAAACACCTAACATGCAATTAGTTATAACAACAACGAATCACCAATGTTTAGGGTCACAACAATCACCAACAAGCAAGTATTTTCAATCAACCTAGTTACGATTCACCTACCATCAATCTACGCATCAAAATCAAACCCTAGGCATCATAGGATCTACTCCCACATAACCCCATCATAAAACCCCATTATAAGGAAGAATCCCACCCTTACCTTGTATTAGGAGAGCACCAATTCTCTTGATCAAGTCACCAACAGAACCTCAGCAACACAGCTCCTCTCTGCTCCTTTGAATTTGCAAAATTCTCCTCTTCCTCTTCTCCCTTGTATGCGCGCCGTACCCTTCTCTCTTCTCCTCTCTCTATTTCGCAACTCTCCTTTCTTTCTTTCTCAACAATTCGCATATGACACCAAACCCTAGCCTAGGCGCTTCTCCTATGCGCCTAGCTAGTGGACTTGGATCACGGGCTTTCCTCCAGCTTAAGCCCGATCACTAACGCCATCACCTAAAATCCAATTACACACCTCTCAATCCATCGTTAATATAATTACACCAACTAAAATAAATAAAATAAATAATTGAATACCTAAATATTTAATTAAATAATTTAATTAAATATTTGGGCGTTACATCATCCTTACCATGTATTGTTAATTTGTTATTGGTGGATAGTGTAATAAGTTTTACAAAGTGTATGTACACTAATTAAACCCCTTTTGAAATGTGTGTTGATGCAACAAAATCCAAATTTAGTGAAGAGGTTGTGAACAACTTAATGCAGCATGCTTTTGAAAATGACAATAATGAAGCAACATACAACATTGATAATGATTTGGCACCACGATCTTCTACATCAACCAATGCTCCTTCTCTAGAAATGGTATATATATAATCTTGTAGAAGGTGTTTTACAATGTTTGTAATGTTCTTGAATGTCATATGGATGTATAAGTTTTGTAATGTTTTATATTTATAGGTTAGAAATGATCTTGAAGAAGATTTTGGAGATGATTTTGAAGAGTGATGTGATACAAGTGGAAAAGACTGTTTTTTGGATTTTGAAGACAAATGTTGCTACACGCATAGGGAGACTATTTCGTAGATTTTATTTTAATTAATAAAGAGACATACTTTTTATATTTTTTGAATTCAGTTTATGTTTCTATATTTTGAGTATTAATGACAAATGACAATGGTGAATGTTGCATAGTGATATTATCTTTGAAAATTTGATTGTCGATCATTTTTTAATATAATGCCTAAAATTTAAATATTACTAATTGATGTCTAGCTAGTGTTAAATAATTGTGATATGGTTATCAAAATGTTGCCTTGAATAAAGGATAACAATTAAATAAAAGAAGAAATAAAAATATTTAAATAAAAACAACTTATACACAACATTTTAAAATCCGTTGGCTAAATCTTATAACCATTGCGTATACTAGTTGCCACAAATTGAAAAAATGTTGCTTAAAAGTATAAGACAGCAGTTTTAAAACCGTGGTTTAAACGTATAGGCCACACATATTTATGTGTGGCCAATCAAAAACCGTGACCGGAAACTAGCCCAAGAAATTGTGGCATGTTTTCATAACTCCGGCAACGGTTTTGGTATTTCGTTGCCTAATGTGATAAAACCGTCACTACTAGAAAAATCAAAATTAGAGAAGGAACAAATCCGTCACTAAACCATCAAAAATCCGTCACTAACAATTTTAGCGACGGAACTAATTTTGGCGTCACTAAATTTTTAGCGAGCGATTTTGAAATCCGTTGCTAATAGCGACGGAAAATTCCCTCACAAACATATGAAATCCGTCACTAACAAATAGTTCGAAATTGATGATGAAAAGTGTATTTCCGTCGCTATTTGTGAGGAATAAATCTGTCGCTAATAGAGAGGGACTAAATCCGTCGCTAATAGAGAGGGAGACTAAATCCCTCTCTATTAGCGAGGGAGACTAAATCCCTCTCTATTAGCGAGGGATTTTATCCATCTATTACTCATTTTTAATTAGGGACTCATTAGAATTTAATATAAGAGCATATTTGTTATAGATTTTATACACTCTTTAAAATAAAACATTCTACTAAATCTAAGAATAAAAATTACAAATTTTTTGAATAGCACACAAATATCTTAAAAATAAAGTATATGGTTATCATCTTTGAAATTGAATTATTATTTGCTTAATGGTATGCCACAAGTACTTAATAATAACAATTACAAGCAGTAAACTCCCTATATAAGCTAAAGCATGACCAAGCAGTAAACTCCCTATATAAGCTAAAGCATGACCACTCCCTATATAAACTTAAAAGTACTGCAACCACAAAATTCCACCAATTCATTGAATTTGAAAATTATACAAATTTTTAAAAGTAATATATTTTTCTTAATGTGAATAAAAACGACTCCACTGGGGATCGAACCCAGAATCTCTGGTTCCGTAGACCAGCGCCTTATCCATTGGGACATGGAGTCAGATTTACCAGCTGGGGTACCTCAACAGATTACATGTTTCTTAATGTTGTCACTTAGAATTTAAAAATCTTCATGCATAAAACTTCACCACTTCTTACTATGTTAAAATTCTCACTGTAAAAATAGAATGCGAGATAGAGGAAAATAGATGAAGGAACAGAGAAAAAGTTCAGCATTAATTGTTTTCATAAAGCTTGTTAAAATAAGCTGAAAACAATTTGTGGTTGTTATCTTAAGCTACTTTTCTAAGTACTCATACAAGTGTTTATATCATTAAACTAATTTGATGGTCCTGAAGAATATTTAGAGAAAAATAAATGAAACAATGTAAGAAAATTAATACCTGTTTTTGAGCCGTGAGAACAAATGATCAGCATGCAGAAGGTCATATGTTCTTGGGTAAGTACCAAAGGACTCACACCAATCATGATAGACACCAAAAAGGTCACGTTCAAATATGATCGGAAGCGTATCCGGCGTGTGAGCAGGAACTACATTCATCACCCAAACTTTCTGTTTAGAAAGACTTGCAGCCAACCTGCATTTTCAAACTGAGTGTAAATTGAAACTGAGTGTAAATTGAAGCTGTTTTGGTGGCATACCCTCCATAGATGGTTTTCATGTCCATTACATTTCTGATATTTGTCCAGTTAATACCCATTCCATTGAGATATGACTTGTTAATCACCTTCTTTGCAATACAGATGCAAAAATTTCTTTGCTTTTAATCACTTTCTTGTTTTTTTATAAGGGCTAAAATCAAAGTTGTTCAACATCTTTTTAATTGGAGAGTTAATCCCTAATATTTGGAATAAGATACCAAGTACCAAACATTAACCTTGCTTTAATTCACTCATTTTTTATGATTCTTTGTGGCCTGTTTAGGTTCAAGGAAAAGGCATACTTACTGAAAATAAGCTAGAAAAAGTGTTCCATAAAGTAGGGAGTGGCTTCCCTTGAACAACCTCACATCCTGCTTCTATATTCAGGTTCTTGTACCTCACTTCCACAGTAGGTAACTTCACATTGACTCTGAAAATAACCAATAAGTCAATTCTTGGAAAAAATAAAAACAATGCACTTATATTGAATTGAAAATAAGTAAAAACCATCCAAATTTAGAACATCCCTTCTCAAGTAAATACCTGTCCATCCCTTCTCTAAGTTTCTGAAGCAATTGTAAATTATCATTCTCAATATGCTTAATAAGCTTATCAATGAACAAACGTTTTTCAACAGCTCCAAGTTTAGTAACATCAAGTTTAGTAACATCAGCAACTCTTTTACTGCTACTTCTTTGCCATGTGCCACTTCCAGTTGCACTTCCATCTTGACTAATTTCATCAACAAAAGAAGTTTTAATTCTTTTGAAAGTTGGAAGTTTTTCTATAGCTTTACAATTACAACTGTGCTTGAAACATAGAAGGGTAAAAGACATTTTAAAAGAAAATACCTTGCTTATAGGATTACCAATGTATGATTCATAGGGACCTTCTTTTGTAGCCAATTCACAAGTAGTTTTTAGAGCATGATAGTATATAGTCTCAAATATGTCCTTGTTTAACTGTTGAGCCTGCACTCCATATCCATGTAAACTATCAAATTGAAGAACATCTATCTACCGATATACATGGATTAACAGAGGACCATTAAGAATTAGCAGACCCATAAATGTTATTTATTGAGGTTTGTTGTCATCATTAGCAGACCCATAAACAATCCAAATCAAACACACACCCTATAGCAAGCAATCAAACACATGAAGTATGACAAAGATGTCCTACCTTTTCTCTTACATATCGTGGCAGTGCAATTGATGCAATTAAGGTTGCACACAGCTGTCTCTGTTGGACTTGTATACTTAATTATCTCAGTGCACAAGTTTGATGACTTAATTGTGCTGGTTGCTTTTCTTATTGCAAGCATCCTGGAATGTGTAGAAAACAACAACAAAATCAATGCAAAAAATAGGAAAGGAAAATGTACACTTACAGATTCTCAACTACAAAGTCAAACATACATATATTATAGATTATCTATTGTGCTACTAACTCAAGGAGAAGAAAAAAAGCATGTGTCTCTATGAACTAGTTTGCACAGATTCCTCTAAATCATATAGAGAATAATGAATTTACTTGTTTTCCAGCCATCATATAAATCCTCCATGACAGACGGCAGCTTTACTAAGTGTACCAATGCATATGTCCACATCCTTCTCACAGTTGAACTCCTCAGCAACACCACTTCAAAGTGGGATCAGCTACAGTCAAAGATTTAACATCAAATGATTCTAGTGATTCCATAACTATACTCTACAAGATAATAGCCAACAACACTTCAAAGTTAAATGAAGTATCACTATTAATGAGAATGAGAAAAGCTACACAATCATTTTCTCCAAACAACTTTATAGTATTAACAAACTAATCAAAATTTTGGAGGGCATAGTATTAACAAGCTAATGACAACAGTTCAATTCATTCATAATATTAAAAAAACAAAAACAAATGTGATTCGAATAAAACAAAAAAATACAGCGTTATGTAAGAGAACAATTCTTTCAAGCAAAAAAACAAGCACCTAGATGACAAATTGAAAAACCAGCTCAATTTTTTCTCAATAGTCAAATCAACAAAACCAAGAATGTACGCAAACAATTAAAAACAAGAAAGGAAGGAATTGAAGAACCAAACCTTAGCATCACGATCATTACAATTCCCAACTGACAAACAATCAAACCAAATCACAAACCCTACAACAGTACAAAAATGAAGATTGAAGAAGAAATGGAATGACAAACGAAATGAACCAGTAAATGAAAAACGAAATGGAAACAAAATATGGTGGAAATGCATCAACCTTGAGAAGAACTGAAGTGAATATTGAAGAAGGATTTGCGTCTGAGCAGAGGCTAGCAGCGGCAAATCACGGAGCAGAGGCGTTATCCTACTTCAATGAAAGTTTTCAACACATCTGTAACATCATCAAAACAACATCACAAGAAAGAATCGTGAACAGAGCATACAAAAAATTATCAACACAAAAACCATGAACTGAGCATAAAGGTAACAATCATAGGGAAATATAGCATAACGAAAATGAGGAGAAGATGAATAGTGAAAAAAGCTTGCCGTTCAGGCGGTAGAGGTGAGTGATTGCGAGTTGAGAGTGAGGCGGAGGTTTTGTTTTTTGAGTGATTAGGGTTTGTTGAGTGGTGAGAGAAGGCGTAAAAAAACAAGTTTTTTTTTTTAATGTGTGAGAGATTTTTTTAATATTAATGGGAGGGAATTGAAAAAAAAAAGTGCTTTATGGTTAGTGACGGAATAATGATTCCTCGCTAATGGGAGGGAAGCGAAACACTCTGAGCACTTTATGGCTAGTGACGGAATAGTTGTTCCTCGCTATTAGTGAGGGATTCATTTCCTTCTCAAAATCCCTCACTAACAGATTTTTCAATATTTTGTGACGAATTTAGCTACGAAACTATTAGAGAGGGATATTTTTTGTCTCTATTTTCGTCACAAACGTAAGTCAGTCCCAATTACTTTTTTTCGTAGCTAAATCCCTCACTATTAGTGAGGGATACTAATCCATCTCAAAAATCCCTCCCTAAATACAACTTTTCTAGTAGTGTGTGTCCTAAAGGAATAGGCAATGTCCACCTACTCCACGCCTCAAAAATCGTGGCCTAAAATTCAGGCCACTATTTTCTCACTCCCGGTCGCGATTTTCTGTCGTTGCATAAACTACTTTTTGTTGTAGTGTGGAGTCGTTACTTGTTCAGTGTTGGGAGGAAATAGGGCTTAGTTCTGACCTCCTATTCGGTTGTGAGTCTGATTCTGTTGAGGAGCTACTCGGAGTAGACCTTGGAAATCGTCCCAGGTACTCGGGCTTGTAGCTGGTGTTTCTTCTATTTCCTTGAGACTGATCTTCTCTTGAGAGCTCGGTTCCAATCCTACCGTCGATGGAGGTCGATATTGGTTCAACAATGAGTTTCTAATGGAGCTCGACACTAGATTAGGTCAGAGCTAATCGTGACCATAACACAAGCCCCTAGACTTCTGATTCGTAGAGAAATGGAAGTCAAAAGAATATCCCTGGTTGTTCCTTACCAAGCCGAGCTACCTGGATAGTAGTATCATTTGTGCTTCCCAAGGAAGATTCCTGACATGCCTCATTGAATGCTTGGCATCTTGATGCGACGTATCTGGTGGCGTGTGACGGCTTGTGTCGCATCAGGCGCGAATCCCAGCCGATCAGGAACATCAATTCCTTGATCTGATATGGAGTGTCAGATCTTGTGGTGAGAATAGGTGCCTTTTGGTCTTCAACGGCTCGAATTGTCACGAGGTTGAGGGAGTGGCCTATAAAAGGGAGAGAAGCTCTCCTTTCTTTGAGAGTGGATGAGGAGGAAATGAATGTCAAACATCACCATTCATATTCGTATTCGAGAGTGGTATTAATTAATATCATAACAGAGAAATTAAATATTGTACCACCGTAGAGATAAAAATGATATGCCAAATTAAACTTATTATGGATATTACAAAATAAAACAAAAGTCCAGCCTCTATTCTCAAAAATCCCCTTTTTGAAAAATTCATTTGTAGTGAATTCCTCTACAAAGGAAAAGAGTGTATTTTATTAATAATTAAAAAGGAATTACAAAAGGAGATATTGGAAACAAGATATAAATGACGTAGAACATGTGATGTATGTGAGCCAATCAATTCCCTTGACGAAACATAAAACTTGTCCTGAAGCTTAAGAAAAACTTCAGAGATTCCAGCTTATAAGAAATAACAAGTGGTGTGAAACTTAAAGTAAATTTTACCCGACAAATAAAATATCTACCTTCCTAATTAAATAGTTGAAGAAAGAAATGAAAAATGAAAATAGCAAAAATTGATGAGTTGGTCGCTTAATGTTGCAAGAACGGTTTGGATTGTATATATGGATCATATTCACAGCTCTCTGTTGATGGGAATGATTAAGGATGTCATTGGTCTTATGGTGCCGATGGTAAAACACGATTGTTCTGATGGGACTACATATAGCCATCTGGTTTTGATGCATAATGATGGTAAGTGTGGTGATAAGGATATGAATTTCTATTTCCATCTGATTTTAATGCATAATGATGTTAAGTGTGGTGATTAGGATATGAATTTCCATACCGATCATCATATTCATGGTACCCATATTATCCATAGTTGGAGTGAGAGTGATATTTTTCACCACAATCTACTTGAATAAGTTCTGCGTGTTTCCCAGCTTTTTTTATGTCGGTTAATAGCTTTAGCGGGTCTACTACCCTTGAAATGTAAATAATTCCACGCGTTGTGTCAATGGTGTATGATAAATCTACAAATATCCATTTAAAATAATCAAAAACTAATTAAATATAAGTGAAGAAGAAAAAAATACTACGTTTAATTCATTGATTAGAATAACAAGTTAGTGTGAAATGTATATATAACCTTTGACACATTTGATCACTTTTGTCACGGACTTCTACCACCCAGAAGATCCAGTATCCATGATAAGTGCCAAATATACTTGAATTTGGTTTGAAAACAATGGCACTTATTGAATTTATTGAAATGAATTTGCTATTATCTAACCCCCCAAAAGTGTTAATTTGATTTAGTTTTTATTTGAGTAGGCTATGTATGTGATTGTGAGTTTTTGTACATTTTAATCTTTTTTTGTAGCTTGAAACATATGAAAGAATTGAAGATTAAGATTTGATAAAGAGGAGGGAGAATTTTTGGGCACTCTGGCTAAGTCAAATTCTACTATGGCTAAGCCACATTGATACAAAGAGAAAGAAGTCAGTATTGAGAATTCTGGCTAAGCCAAACTGTTTTGGCCGAGCTAAAACAAGGACAGAATATTTCTATAAAATTGGCTAAGCCATTCAGAATTTGGCTAAGCCCGAATAGCTTTCTTCAAGACATGGTAATCTCAAAATACACTGGGTGGCTTAGCTAGAAGTTGCGTGGCTCAGCCAAAGTTAGCCAACTCTGTTTTTTCTGTACAACTATAAAAGGCTTCTCTTCAGTTTTTCTTGGACATTCTGATATCTTAAAAGGAGGATAACATAAGGGCGAACCAAGGCAAGAAAGGAGTGACGATCCATCGTAGGGAAGCTTGGAAAAGTGGTAACTTTGATTGTTCTCCAATTCCTACTCCTGTATCTTTGTAAAGCTTCCATGGAAATGGATAGCTAACCCTCTTTTAATGGGATTAGATGTAATCACTCTATTGTCTATGTATGTAAACTGATCTTGAGTTATTCTATATTGAATCTATGTATTGATTTAGTGATTTCATCTCATGCTTAATGCTTTTGATAGATTGATCACCTATTGAATGATTTAGGATATGATTCAAAGTTGGAAAACTATGTATTGTGTTTAATCTAGTTGAAATCACCTTTATAATTCAATATCTAGGAATTGAATTAATGCTATAGTCTTGTTACCTAAGCTTAATGCTATTGTTTATTCAACTGAGTGAGGAATCATCATTTGTCTAATTCAATAGATTTTTCTACTTTGATTAAGGAATTAACATTGTAGAATGAAATGGTAAGATAAATCAATACTAGGATTTATGTAGGATTAATGAAGGATCATATACATACCTCTAGATAGAGTTGATGAAATCTAATCTCAATGCTTTTAAGTTATTGAATCACAATCCTTTTAAATTCTTAATTTCTGTTTATATGCAAACAACAATCACTTTATCTTTACACTTCACATTAGCATACGAATAATTGAATGGCTCATTAGTATTACCAAATCTCTGTGGATACAACCCTGACACGATACACTGTACTAGGACGACTATAAGACGAACTCACGAAAAAGTCTTATCAATCTACTTTCAATATGCAATTCTGCATATATTAACATAATAACTAGAATATAAGTGAGCAATGCTATAGGAGTTTAAAAAACAAAAACGAAATAAAGTTTTTATTACGTTTTTGTTTTTTAAACTCCTATAACATTGCTCACTTATATTCTAGTTATTATGTTAATATATGTAGTCTTGTTTAATGTCTTTAGAACTGCATATTGAAAGTGGATACTCGATCTTCTGAGTGGGAGAAGTCCGTGACAAAAATGATCAAGTGTGTCAAGGGTTATATATACATTTCACACTATTTTGTTATTCTCATCAAATAATTAAACGTAATATTTTTTTTCTTTACTTATATTTACTTAATTTTTTGATTATTTTAAATGACTATTTGTATATGTATCATAAATCATTGACACAACACGTGGCATTGTTCACATTTCTGGGGTAATAGATCCGCAAAAGCCACTAACCGACATCAAAAAAGTTGAGAAACACGCAGAACTTATTCATGTAGATTGTGGTGAAAAATATCACTCTCACTACAACTATTGGTCATATGAGTACCATGAATATGATACTGGGTATGGAAATTCATATTCTAATCACCACACTTACCATTATTATGCATCAAAACCAGTTGGCTATGGAAATTCATATCCTCATCACCACACTTACCATCATTATGCATCAAAACCTGGTGGCTACATCCAGTCCCATCAAAACAATCGTGTTTTACCATCGGCACCACCATAGAAATGCACCCTCAATCATCTCCATCACCAAAAGGCTATGAATATGATTCATACAATCTAAACCATTCTTGCAACATTACGTGACCAACTCAAGTTTTTCTCTTTTTGTTTTTCATTTATTCCTTCAACTATTTAATTAGGAAGGTAGTTATTTTATTTTGTGGGGTAAGATTTAGTTTAAGTCTCACACCCCTTGTTATTTCTCCTAAGGTGGAGTCTGTGGAGTTTTTTTTTAAGCTTCAAGACAAGTTTTGTGTTTCGTTGAGAGAATTGCTTGGCTCACATACAAATGTTATATGCCATTTACATCTTGTCTCCAATATCTCCTTTTATAATATCTTTTTCAATTATCAATGAAATATACTATTTTCCTTTGTAGAAGGAAACACTAGAAAGAACTTTTTAAAAAAAAAAAGAATTTTTGAGTATGTAGGTTGGACTTTTGTTTTACTCTGTAATATCCATCATAAGTTTAATTTGACATATCTTTTTCATCTCCATGACGATACAATATTTAATTTCGCCGTTATTGATATTAAATAATATCACTCTTGACAATGAATGGTGATATTTGGCATTCATTTCCTCCTTTAGCCTCATTTGAGAGTCCCTTAATGTTGTAATATTAATATTTCAAAAGTTAATATATTTTAGATTCAATTATTTATATTAATTAATTTGAGTTTTTATTACCCAAAAGCACTTGGATGAGATGTTAAATATTTTAAGGGAGAGAGGATTAGTTTCTACAATTGCGCGTAGATGATACCTAATTTATACCAAAAAATTTGAGTTTTTATTCTTTGATTACAAAAACAATTTTATTCAATACTTTATTTACATTCAATGCTATATATTATAATGGAGACATAACTCAATTTTTATATATTTTAATTGTTATTATGGTTTCAGTTTCTTTTCATTATTTTTATGACAGTTTTTGTTTTTAAACTCGGTAATATTACCCAATTGTATTTTATTGTCTCATTTATATTCTATGTCGGTAAGTTGGTTGCTATTTTACTTTTGAAGTTTTGTTGATTCTCTTTAATCTATCTAGATTTTTTTTGTACCCCCATCAAAAATTTTAAGACGAAATTACCCCTGCTTAAATTATTTTAATCGGATTTACCTTCCTGATAGCTAAATCCGATTCAGAAATATCCAAGTCAGATTTACGTAGATCCGATTAGAATTAGTTGGGGGAAATCGGAATTACCTTTAACGAGGTAAATCCGCTTTGTTAAATGTAAATCGGATTTACGCTCCATTGATAGGTAAATCCGCTTTGCAATTAACAAAGCGGATGTACCTATCGATGGGGGAAGATCCGCTTTGTTAAAATACAAATCGGACTTACCTTCCTGATAGGTAAATCCGATTTGTATTAAATTTGACGGGTAGGATTTGATCAACAGTGTAGTTCAACGGTGTAGATTGCACCGACAATATCAACGGTTGATAATCATTGACGAATTCTATAAATACCCATTGCCAACCTCATTCTTTTCACTCAAAAATTTTACTCTCACTTGCTTATTTCACTCATCCAAAATGGACATATGCCTCACTCAACGCTCAGATGACAATAGGCTTTCCGCTATACATCATCGAGGCCAAATCACGATGAGAGAAGATGGTGTCCACTTCTGGAGTCCTCAGTCGGTGTTATGCAGAATCCACTGCGGCATGGGGTTTGAAGGTTTAAAGGATAAAGTGTGGTCCAAAGTTCAAGTGACTGGTGATGACCGTGTCGTCACTAGTATCACTTATCGCAAACCCTATCTTGGAGACGATGGCCGCGTTTCCTTCTCGTCCATGACAATCAAGACTGACGAAGACATGGCGAACATGTTAAACATCCATGACACGCTTCAGCAGTATAAGCCGTTGGAGCTGTACATGGAAACTCAACGGAGTGTGAATGAGATTTTACGTCGTCTTCGACGACCAGAATTTTAGGAAAATGTATCTGCCGTTAGATTCTACGTGGAAAATGTATCTCATTAGTTTCTATCATGTTTTCGTTTTCTCTGTCAGTCACTTATTTTTATTGTTATTGTAGTTTGTTATGTTTTATCTTGTATCGCATTAAATCGAAATTATATCTTTTATCCACAAATATAATAAACAAGAAATAATAATAATCAAGTCATAAAAAATTAGTTCAAACATACAATCCCACAAAACCCCCTAGTCACGCCTCGGTAGCATATCCAGTAACCGCGTGAGGCGAGCGTATGTCTGACTACCCATCCTAATGTCTCCGCTCCGAAGCCCCTCCGAATCTCCTCCTCCACAATCTCGAGCAAATCTGGCTGTACTGGTGGTGCAACTGGCTGTACTGGTGGTGGTGGTGGTGGTGATGCAATCCGTAATAGTCTAGGAATAGATGCTCTCACATACCAATGTATGTAGTCCGGAGCAACCTGACCCAACTCCTCAGCAGCATAAGTAGTACGCAAACGTCCTGCACCACAGGCATATAAAGTGCAATCCGAAAAATGCAGTCTGCATGGCTCGGACGACCGGTAAGAGGGTGACGTGGGATGACCTGCACGTACCCAAACTGTCTGAGGCACCTATCGGGCATGTAGGGAACAGTGATGTCTCCCCAGCTGATGTGTGCCCCTGTATAATGAGACCTGCTCAAAGTCTCTATCCTCCTCCCGGTGCTCCTCAAACGGTCGCCAGCAGACATCATCCAAGGTCAGTGCATTAATCATCTGCCTGTATACCCCCCCAGCTTCACTCCATCTGTCTTCTTCTTCTTCCTCCAACGCCCACACAGTGCTCCAGTCCGCAATCCACTCCTCCTCTTCACCAGCTGAGGGAAATACCATAAAATCCAGCTCTGAAAAAGAAGATAAACAACATGGTGAATTAAAAACTGTTTAACAGAAATTTAAACAAACTCGGAAAAAAATAACTTAAAATTATTACCTGTAAGAGGGTCGCATACCCTCCTAACTGATGCGTCTGGTCCAAGCAGGAGTAGTTCAGCTGGTCATACATGAAAGCAAGTGCTGCTGCCCCCCATGCATATGATCCCACACCAGCTGCACTGACATCCTCAAGTAGCAGCAGCCACTTAGCCTCAGCCCTGTCGCCGGTCTTGACAGTGAAGATGGACCAGCTCAGGATCAGAAGGATAAAGGCCCTGACAGCAGGACGCATGTCATTCCCTATGGACCCTCTAGTAACAATCTCCTGCAGCCACTCAAAACGGTAATATTGGCCAGATGAAGCTCGACACTCTACCCTCGCCTCATCCATAGTCACACCTAGATAAACATGTGCTAGGTGGATGGCCTGATCAGTGGTGACCAAAGTAGGCGGAGCTCTGTAGTAGTTCCCCGTAATGGGTAAATGCAGCAAACGGGAGACATCATCAAAAGTAATCGTCATTTCACCAAATGGTAGGTGACATGACGATGTCTCTGAGTGCCACGTCTCAACAAAAGCAGACATCAGCTCTTGGTCCACCTTTGTATGTCTGGTCGGGACGACGAGGGATAATTTGGAACCAGTGATAAAATTCCACATCCGGTGGTTTTGGGCAAACCCAAGCAGTCTCTGAGCCAGCTTGTCACCATGGTTGGTAACCTTCAATTTCCGCTCATATGTCTGTATTATAAAAGTATCAGAAATAAGTCTATGTAAATAAATTAAACTAAGAAGGCTATGTAAATAAATTAAACTTACCGGGTCTCTCAGTATAATGGAACAAACATGAGATCCTTGCCCAGTGAATACAGGAGAGTGCTCATCATGCTGCTCCTCATGCTGCTGAGGCTGATGGTAGTGCTCCTCCTGGTACTGCTGATACTGTTGTTGCTGATACTGCTGCTGATAATACTGCTGCTCAGACATAGAATGGTCCTCAGACATAGAATCCTCATCAAGAGGATGCCCCTGCTGGCCCTCCTCATACTGATAGTCAGGGGCCTCCTCCACCTGCTGATACTGTTGCTGTCGCCTATGGCGGGCAGATGCATGACTCGCAATCCTGTGACGGGTGCGTGTACTGGGAGCAGATGACGAGGCCTGACCCGAGGACTCCCCTCGATACCTGTTCGACACTGGAAAAAAACAATTTTTTTTAAAAAAAAAAACCAAAAACACAAATCGGATCTACCTATATTCGACGCGAAATCGGATATAGGTAGATCCGATGGGGAATCAGATTTAGCTAAATCCGACTTACTGTTAGCGCTGTCTCTTGGGAAATCGAAAGTACGTAGATCCGATGCGTAAATCTGAACTGGAAATCGGATATAGATCTGATAGGTAAATTCGATTATCTCTGGTAAATTTCTGGTCAAACGGATGCAAGTGAGAAATGGTAAATGTTTTGTAATTTTGTCAAAATTTTAAGGGTATTTTGGTGTTTTCACAGGGATGATGGGGGTAGATGGTGAATTGATGGGGGTACAAAAAAAACCCATATAGATATAGATAGCTGGGTTTTTTTGTACCCCCATCAATTCACCATCTACCCCCATCATCCCTGTGAAAATACCAAAATACCCTTAAAATTTTGACAAAATTACAAAACATTTACCATTTCTCACTAGCAACCGTTTGACCAGAAATTTACCGGAGATAATCGGATTTACCTATCAGATCTATATCCGATTTCCAGTTCGGATTTACGCATCGGATCTACGTACTTACGATTCCCCAAGAGACAGCGCTAACAGTAAGTCGGATTTAGCTAAATTCGATTCCCCATCGGATCTACCTATATCCGATTTCGCATCGAATATAGGTAGATCCGATTTGTGTATTTGTTTTTTTTTTTAAAAAAAATTTGTTTTTTTCCAGTGTCAAACAGGTATCGAGGGGAGTCCTCGGGTCATGCCTCGCCATCTGCTCCCAGTACACGCACCCGTCACAGGATTGCGGGTCATGCATCTGCCCGCCATATGCGACAGCAACAGTATCAGCAGGTGGAGGAGGCCCTGACTATCAGTATGAGGAGGGCCAGCAGGGGCATCCTCTTGATGAGGATTCTATGTCTGAGGACCGTTCTATGTCTGAGAAACAGTATTATCAGCAGCAGTATCAGTAGTACCAGGAGGAGCACTACCATCAGCCTCAGCAGCATGAGGAGCAACATGATGAGCAGTCTTCTCTATTCATTGGGCAAGGATCTCATGTTTGTTCCGTTATACTGAGAGACCCGGTAAGTTTAATTTATTTACATAGCCTTCTTAGTTTAATTTATTTACATAGACTTATTTCTGATACTTTTATAATACAGACATATGAGCGGAAATTGAAGGCTACCAACCATGGTAACAAGCTAGCTCAGAGACTGCTTGGGTTTTCCCAAAACCACCGGATGTGGAATTTTATCACTGGTTCCAAATTATCCCTCGTCGTCCCGACTGGACATACAAAGGTGGACCATGAGCTGATGTCTGCTTTTGTTGAGACGTGGCACTCAGAGACATCGTCATGTCACCTACCATTTGGTGAAATGACGATTACTTTTGATGATGTCTCCCGTTTGCTGCATTTACCCATTACGGGGAACTACTACAGAGCTCCGCCTACTTCGGTCACCACTGATCAGGCCATCCACCTAGCACATGTTTATCTAGGTGTGACTATGGACGAGGCGAGGGTAGAGTGTCGAGCTTCATCTGGCCAATATTACCGTTTTGAGTGGCTGCAGGAGATTGTTACTAGAGGGTCCATAGTGAATGACATGCGTCCTGCTGTCAGGGCCTTTATCCTTCTGATCCTGAGCTGGTCCATCTTCACTGTCAAGACCGGCGACAGGGCTGAGGCTAAGTGGCTGCTGCTACTTGAGGATGTCAGTGCAGCTGGTGTGGGATCATATGCATGGGGGGGCAGCAGCACTTGCTTTCATGTATGACCAGCTGAACTACTCCTGCTTGGACCAGACGCATCAGTTAGGAGGGTATGCGACCCTCTTACAGGTAATAATTTTAAGTTATTTTTTTTCGAGTTTGGTTAAATTTCTGTTAAACAGTTTTTAATTCACCATGTTGTTTATCTTCTTTTTTCAGAGCTGGATTTTATGGTATTTCCCTCAGCTGGGGAAGAGGAGGAGTGGATTGCGGACTGGAGCACTGTGTGGGCGTTGGAGGAAGAAGAAGAAGACAGATGGAGTAAAGCTGAGGGGTATACAGGCAGAGGATTAATGCACTGACCTTGGATGATGTCTGCTGGCGACCGTTTGAGGAGCACCGGGAGGAGGATAGAGACTTTGAGCAGGTCTCATTATACAGGGGCACACATCAGCTGGGGAGACATCACTGTTCCCTACATGCCCGATAGGTGCCTCAGACAGTTTGGGTACGTGCAGGTCATCCCACGTCACCCTCTTACCGGTCGTCCGAGCCATGCAGACTGCATTTTTCGGATTGCACTTTATATGCCTGTGGTGCAGGACGTTTGCGTACTACTTATGCTGCTGAGGAGTTGGGTCAGGTTGCTCCGGACTACATACATTGGTATGTGAGAGCATCTATTCCTAGACTATTACGGATTGCATCACCACCACCACCACCAGTACAGCCAGATGCACCACCAGTACAGCCAGATTTGCTCGAGATTGTGGAGGAGGAGATTCGGAGGGGGCTTCGGAGCGGAGACATTAGGATGGGTAGTCAGACATACGCTCGCCTCACGCGGTTACTGGATATGCTACCGAGGCGTGACTAGGGGGTTTTGTGGGATTGTATGTTTGAACTAATTTTTTATGACTTGATTATTATTATTTCTTGTTTATTATATTTGTGGATAAAAGATATAATTTCGATTTAATGCGATACAAGATAAAACATAACAAACTACAATAACAATAAAAATAAGTGACTGACAGAGAAAACGAAAACATGATAGAAACTAATGAGATACATTTTCCACGTAGAATCTAACGGCAGATACATTTTCCTAAAATTCTGGTCGTCGAAGACGACGTAAAATCTCATTCACACTCCGTTGAGTTTCCACGTACAGCTCAAACGGCTTATACTGCTGAAGCGTGTCATGGATGTTTAACATGTTCGCCATGTCTTCGTCAGTCTTGATTGTCATGGACGAGAAGGAAACGCGGCCATCGTCTCCGAGATAGGGTTTGCGATAAGTGATACTAGTGACGTCACGGTCGTCACCAGTCACTTGAACTTTGGACCACACTTTATCCTTCAAACCTTCAAACCCCATGCCGCAGTGGATTCTGCATAACACCGACTGAGGACTCCAGAAGTGGACACCATCTTCTCTCATCGTGATTTGGCCTCGATGATGTATAGCGGAAAGCCTATTGTCATCTGAGCGTTGAGTGAGGCATATGTCCATTTTGGATGAGTGTTGGCAATTGGTATTTATAGAGTTCGGATTTTTTTGTGGTAACGCCCTTTTAGAATTACGTTTAACGTCCCTTTATGACTTTCCCGATCAGCGCCTCGGGTTTACACCGTTGAACTAAACCGTTGATCAAATCCTACCCGTCGAATTTAGTACAAATCGGATTTACCTATCAGGAAGGTAAGTCCGATTTGTATTTTAACAAAGCGGATCTACCCCCATCGATAGGTACATCCGCTTTGTTAATTGCAAAGCGGATTTACCTATCAATGGAATGTAAATCCGATTTACATTTAACAAAGCGGATTTACCTCGTTAAAGGTAATTCCGATTTCCCCCAACTAATTCTAATCGGATCTACGTAAATCCGACTTGGATATTTCTGAGTCGGATTTAGCTATCAGGAAGGTAAATCCGATTAAAATAATTTAAGCAGGGGTAATTTCGTCTTAAAATTTTCGATGGGGGTAGATAGTGAATTGATGGGGGTACATAAAAACCCTACGGGCACGATACCAGCCCAATTAAGGCCATCACACTTGAATGGTTGAGATCGATTCTACTGATCCGACGATCCACATACGGGCACGATTTCCTATAAATACCGGCTCTCATAGCCTTCATAAGGTACACTCTCTCATTCGTAGCTAAATCACTCATCTATTCTCAATACTGAATTGAGCGTCGGAGTGGCTTCGCAGGTACCCCCCGGGCTCACACTAACCTCCTGCCAGGCAGCAAGAGACCTACCAACTGCAGTCAACCCAATACTGCAAGGTACAGAACACTTTTCAAATTATTTTAAAAATAACAAAATATTATATTGATATTCAAATTGATATATTTACCAAATAAAAAAATTTATATAAAATTAAAATATATTAACTTCATTTATAGTTTTTTAAAACAATATGCTACATTTTCTATAGAATTCGCTTTTTTTTCACTAAAAATTTAAACTTTCTATGTGTATTGTGGACTTTAATAGAGCTAATTTATTCATTTAATTTTTATAATTAGTAAAACAGTTATTTATGTTTCATTTGAAATTACAAAATTTATACTTTATTTTCTAAATGTGTGTATATATGCTGCAACTCATGAAATAAAAAAGAAAAAATGTCAATGGTGTATGATACATCTGCAAATATGCATTTACAATAATCAAGAAATTAATTAAATATAATTAGTAAAGAATATAATTAGTAAAGAAGAAAAAATACTATGAATAATTCATTGATGAGAATTACAAACTAGTGTGAATTGTATATATAACCTTTAACACACTTGATCACTTTTGTCACAGACTTCCCCACCCAAAAGATCGAGTATCCACTTTCAATATGCAGTTCTATAGAAATTAAACAAGAATGCATGTATTAACATAATAACAAAATATAAGTGAGCAATACTATAGGAGTTGAAAAAACAAGAATAAAAGAAAAAGACGTCGTTTGTTACCATGTGTCGATAGGGTTCCATGGAGGATTGAGAGAATAAGCTAGAGAAATTAAGTCTTATGAATGATGGAATAAAATGACTTGACAATATGCCTCTCCACGAAAAACTATGGTTGAAGGGAGAAAAAACCTAATATATCTATCTATCTATGTAAAGGAGACTTGCTCTTTTTCAACACAATTGTATAGAAGACTTGAGTTTATTTTAAATGTATAACTGAAATTTATCGTAGCAGTTTTAATATATAGGATTAAGTATTAACTTCCCCACTATTTGAAACATAAACTACAATTAAAATTAAGATGCCTTTCCAATTACTCCATATTATATAACCGAATATTAGAAGATATTTTCTTAAAAAACCGTTTAATGAACTCCTAATATATTTTCGTTGGTTACAATGCACTCCTAATATAATATTTCTATTGATAGATTGGTAATTATTATTGTTTTTAACATAATTTTTTTTAGATAAGCAATAATTTCATTGAAAGGGAGCACAAGGGGTGCCCAACCCTTACAATGGGGAAAAAGAAAAGGGGGAGGGCCTCCTCAAAACCTCCCTAAGCCAAAACCCATTGGGAAAAAGACTCAGGGAGGAAAAATAGTACCTCGTACAATCTGCACTACAGTGAGGACAACCAACCTAACCCACTGTTTCTCCCCCTACTAGATTACATATATATTGTTCAGACATTGTAGTGGATTAGACCACCACATTGAAATTGAAGAAGATGAGCAACAATTCAAACGATAAACACACCAACTCCAACTTAAGCTTTTGATGCGGGTTATTACTGCCTCGACACTTGGTTCCTCATTCTTAAAGATAGCGCTATTCCTTGCAAGCCGAATACTCCAGCAAGTTGTTAGCCAAAACATATGCTTCGTTCGCTTTGCCTTTTTACCTTTGCATAAACGACCACAAGCTAGAAAGAGATCAACAATATCCGACGACAAATCAAAATAAAATCCGAGCCAATTCCCCATCTGCTGCCAAACAGCTTGCGCGAACCTGCAAAAAAAAACAAATGGTTGACCGATTCTGAGTTGTTGCTGCAAAGAAAGCAAGACGCCTCCTGCTCAAAGTGAAGAACATTCCTGCGCAAAAGAGCGTCACGCACAGGCAGAGAGTTGAGCAACAAGCGCCAGCCAAAAACCACAACCTTCGACGGCACAATTGATTTCCACAATTCTCCCAAAAAATGCGGCGGGGCCGAATCATTGGAAGAAGCATCTGTGCAGATCAGCTTTTGATAAAAAGACTTCACTGTAAAACACTTTGAATTATCGTGTGGCCACACCCAACTATCTTGCTTCCCTCTAGTTGACTGGATTGCTTGCAATATACACTGTCCAAAATCATCCCTTCAGATTTGCGAACTCGATCTTGATATTGATTCCATGGATTGAGCCATTGCCACGCCTCTTCAGTCCAATTACCGAATTCAGCAACAGTAAGTTGTTGCTGAACAACTCCAGCAAATAACAACGGAAACACCTTGAACAAAGGCTCAATGCCTAGCCATTGGTCCTTCCAAAAAATGATCGATGCTCCATCACCCAAACCTCTTTTTGCACACCAAGCAAACCTCCTCTGCTCCTCTAAATTAACATCCAAGCCAATCAAATCTCTCCACCAAAACGAACCAACATTCCGGCGAGAAATTCCTTCCAGCGAGTCGTGAATGAAAAAAGAAGCAAAGTCCCCATATCTATACCGCAACAACCCACTCCAGCTCGCATCACAATCCGCCAATGCCCTCCATTTCCACTTGGTTAACAGAGCTATGTTAAATAGTTCAAGATTTTTAATACCGAGGCCACCCTCATTTTTTGGCCTGCACACTCTATCCCAAGCCACCCAATACATTCCGTTATCACCCTCTTTAATGGCCCAAAGGAAGTCCCGCTGAATTTTAACCATCTTCTTTATAACCACTTTTGGAGCTTTGTAAAAGGAAAACATGTTAAGAGGAATACTATTCAAGACGGAGTTGATGAGGGTTAGCTGGCCACCGATGGATAGAAGACGACCCTTCCAAGAAGCCAATCTCTTACGCATACCCCCTAAAATCGAACTCCACGTAGCTTCACGCCTTGGATTAGCGCCTATTGGGATTCGCAAGAACTTGAACGGTATTGCTTCCGTTCTACAAAAGAGGAAGACACTAGTCCTATCCATAAACCCATCCGGGACGTTAATACCAATCAACTTGCTCTTGTGGAAATTTACTTTCAAGCCGGACACAAGCTCGAAGGCTCTCAACAACGACTTTATACACCAAACATTTTCCCAAGTGGCCTTGCCCAACAACATTGTGTCATCCGCAAATTGCAACATAGAAAAACGGATGTCTTGGCTAATGAAGAAGTCTTGATATAAACCAGTCGCAATCGCCATTCGCATTAAACATGCCAAACCTTCAGCGACAATGAGAAATAAAAACGGTGACAAAGGATCCCCTTGTCGCAGACCCCTACAAGCATTGAAGTCTTGCGTTGGGCTACCGTTTACAAGAACTGACATGGAACTAGTTCACACACAAGACTTATCCAAGAAATCCATCTACTAGGAAAACCCATTGTTTGCAACATATAGATTAAAAAACCCCAAGAAATAGAGTCGTAAGCTTTCTCAAAATCTACTTTGAACAACAAACATTCTTCCTTACCCCGCTTAGCATAATCCACTACTTCATTGAAAATCACGACCCCGTCTAAAATTTGTCTTCCCCCGATGAAAGCAGATTGGTGATTGGAAATAATTTTGGGCATCACCTTCTTCAATCGATTTGCCAACACTTTGGCCAAAATTTTGTATAAACGTCCCTATCAAACAAATACGCCTGAATTCTCTCAAACCTTGAGGATTGTCATTCTTAGGGATCAATGCAATAAAAGAAGCTGTGATTGCCTTTGGAAGATAGGTGCACTCAAAGAATTCATTAAAATAACCCACAACACTTCATCCTTCAACAAACTCCAACAACGCTTAATGAAATTGAGATTGAATCTGTTGGGTGATTGAGATTTGGCTCCACAAAACAATTCTCAAAATGATGCTTGATGAACAACTTCACTTCATCTACATCTTCCACTGGGTTCCCGTTCTCCCTAATAATCACCACATTACATCTTCTTCTTCTGTAGCGTAAGAGAGAGTGGAAGTACTTCGAGTTCGTGTCCCCTTCCTTAATCCATCTTGCTCTTGATTTTTGGGCCAATAAAGACTCTTTCACCCGGATTTCTTTCCAAAGCGAGGCGGAGACTTCCTTCCTATTTACCACGGCATCGCTATCCCAACCTTCACTAAGAATGGCATCTAAAGAATTCAGATCTCGGACGAAATTATCAATATTCAAGTCTAACTTACCGAACACCTATTTGTTCCACCCTTTGATGCTCCCCTTAAGCAATTTCATCTTTTCTTTTAGGACGAATGCCTTAACCCGATATGTTAACCTCATTCCAGCATCGGTGAACCAAAGGTAAGAAATCTTCGTGCTCCAGTCAAGCATTAAAGAAGCGGAATGGCTTTGGACCCCATTCTTTCGATGCTCGCAATAGCCAGATAGGAGAGTGATCAGAAATGGCTTTGGCTTTTAACATAATGAATAGTAGCAGTTTTAATTTCGGATTAAGTTTTAACTCCCCACTATTTATGTAACCAAAAAACTTTCCACTATTTGAAACATAAACTACAATTAAAATTAAGATGCCTTTCCAATTACACCGTATTATATAACTGAATATTAAATGAGATTTTCTAAAAAAAATCGTTTGATGCACTCCTAATATTTTTTTATATTGGTTACAATGCACTCCTAATATAATATTTGTATTGAAAGATTGGTAATTACTATTGTTTTTATAATAATGAAAATATTAAAAAATAGTGATATATTTCCCCGCTATTTGAAACATAATTAAACTTCTATTAAAGATCAATATGCCTGCCCGATTACCCCAAATTACATAGTTTTTTTTACCATATTCAAAGAGATATATCCCAACGGAGTTGTAAATTAAGAAGAGATGTCCTATTTTAAATGCGGATGTCGCGCTGCAGTTATCCTGCAGTTGTGGATGTAGCGACCGAAGAATCCGGAGGAGGGATCCTTCGTTGCTTTTGAACAATGGAGCCGCCATCAATATTTATTTTTAGGAAAACATTGAAAAAACCTTTGTTTTTGGGTTCGGGGGTCGATTAAGTGCGGGGAAGGTACAAGCACCCCGCAACATCCTAAAAAAGGTTACCTTTTAATTTAATGTGTAGAAAAATTAGTTTAAAGAAAACACTTTAATTTACCCTTTTTTGTTATTTGCAAAAAAAACGGAAAAGAAGACTTAATAAAAATTTTAGTTTTTTGCGCTCGACGGGAGTGGGCCCCCGCTCCTACGTATCTCCGGGTGCGATGGAGAAATCAAAGCTACGTAGTTCTTGGGTAGAAAATATTTGTGTGTTGGTGTTTTTTAATTATTGAAAACTTTGCGAAAACGGGAGGCCGTTCACGGTGACCAAGCAGATAAATCCAGAGTGGTCACCACTAACGACTTTATTCGAAAAAGAAAGTATTCACAGCGTCAAACGAGCTAAGCCCAGAGTGACTGTTGTAAATACCCGGTTTGTGATTGAGCGTTTGTTCGTTTGAAAACGTGCTTACCGGGAAGCGTGATAAAAAGGAGTCGAAATTATGTTTATACTTTATTAACTAAAAAAGAAGTTTAGGCGGATGTTTGCGATGATCAAACGAGTAACCTCAGAGTGATCACCGCTACTAATCCGCTGTGAAAAAAGGAATGTTAGTCCTAACGGTCAAACAAGCAAGGCTCAGAGTGACCACTAGTAACAACCTATTTTTTTACGCGAATTTGATTATTCGAAAGAAAGAAAAAAGAACGGTTCGGAAGCATCACGTTGTGAATAAAAGCGGAATAGGTGATAAAAAAGGGGGGGTGCAAATAATAAAGGAGTTGTATTAAAAAAGGAGGTGTGAATAGCGTTTTGACGCTAGAAACAAGCCGTTGAAGGTGCGAGTAGCGTTTTGACGCTAAAAAACGGTTGATTGATTTCTTCTTTTTTTATATTCTACTCTATAACACGTGATTCTTGAAGCGCTTTTTTTTCTCTTAAAAACAGAATCTAGACTAAACAAGCCTGGTGTTTTGAAAAACGGATTATGGAGAAAAATTCTTTTGTTTTTTTTTGTTGTCATAGTTATTATTTAATAAAAGGGCCTTTTTACTTTTTTTTTTGAAAAAAAGATTTTTGTTATTATATATTTTTTTTAGAAAAGGGTAGTGACATCGGTAACCATTTCTTTTAAGAAAATATTTTTTTTTTAAAAAGGTTTATTTTTAATCCGAAAATAAAAAAGGGAATACATTTTTTACTTTTTTTTTGTTTTAGGTTTGTTTTAAATCCGAAAATTAGTACCTAAATAAAAAGGCACATTTTTTAACACTTTTTTTTAGGTTTATTAAAAATCCGAAAATTAGTACCTAAATAAAAAGGCACATTTTTTAACACTTTTTTTTTAGGTTTATTAAAAATCCGAAAATTAGTAACCATTTTTTTAAAAAAAACATTTTTTTTATCACTTTTTTTTAATCCGAAAATTAGTAATTATTTATTAAAAAAAACAACATTTTTTTTACACCTTTTTTACTCCGAAAATTAGTAATTATTTATTAAAGAAAAAAAACAACATTTTTTTTTACACCTTTTTTACTCCGAAAAAGGCAATATCAAAAACATCAAAAAAAACAACCAATATTTATAAAAACAGTAACTAATATTTATAAAAAAGTCAATAACTAATATTTATAAAAAGGTCAATAACTAATATTTATAAAAAAGGTCAATAACTAATATTTATAAAAAAACAGCAACTAATATAAAAACATGACAACAACAAAAATAAAAACAGTAACTAATATTTTTTTAAAAAAAAAACGTGAACAACAATAATTAAAATACAATGGCAATGATAATATGAACAAAATTACAATAACTAAAAATTACAAAAAAGCAACAATACTACAAATTATTACATTTTTGTACCTTGAACAAATCCAGAAATTGTTGTGGAACAAGCTTTCTTCTTCGGATCTCTCAATACAACAAAATTTTAAACTAAAAAAAATCTAAGAAGGAAGAAAAGAAGGGGAAGAAAATTTTTCTAAAAGAAACTCTAAAAAAAAATTCTTTCTTTCTTTGAAACCCTAGTTTTTTCAGAAAATTTTTCCCCTTTTTTCTAAGAGTGAAACCGTCCCCTTTCCTCTAAGTGGGGAACCCTATTTATACAAGAGAAAAAAACCAAGCTTCTTCCATCTTCTGCTCCACTTCAACCACTCTTGGATAGTGATGATGATCTTTTTTGATATGATGGAGGTTTGGGGGGAGTTGTTGAAGGGGAAAAATAAAAAAAAATAATTTGTGAGAGGAGGGGAGAGGAGAGAGCCGTGGGGTGAGGGAGAGAAAGAGAGGATGAAGTGAAGGTTGAGTGTGGTGGAGAAGAGGGGAAGGTCGAATTTGAGTGAGTGGAAAGGAAGTGTGATGTGAAGTGTGTGAGGGAGAAAGAGTGAGGAAGTGAACATGGGAGAGGGGAGAGAGAGTGAGTGAGCCGTGGAGTGGGGAGAGAAGAGGGAGGTTGAGTGTGAGTGGGAGAAGAGAGAAAGGAAGGTTGAGTGTGAGAGAGGGAGAGTGAGGGCCGTAGGTTTGAGAGAGAGAAAGAGAGGTTTGTGTGTGAGAGTGTGATGTGAGGGAAGTGTGGGAAAAGTGTATGGGGAAGGAAAAAAAATGGGGAAGTGGGATTGTGGGGAAGTGGGATTGTAAGTTCCAAGAAAGGGAGAGAGAGGGGGTAGGTCGAATATGGGGGGAAAAAGAGGAGTGTATGTGGCTTGATTTTGGGGTTAGGGGGGAATGGTTAAAAAAGAAAAAATATTTTTTTTATTTTTTTTATTTTTTTAAAAAAGGTGGCCGAATTTGAGGGTTTTGGGGGGAAAAAAATTAGGGTTTTGGTGGGTTGGGTTGAGTTATGGGTTGGATATGGGTCATGGGTTGGGTGGAGGAGTGTGAGGGTGAATTGGGCTAGGGTTTAGGAATTGGGTTGGGTTTTAGATGGCCCAATCCAATTGCACCTCTATTCTCTTTTTTAACAAACCCCCCTTATTTCCTCCTTGGCTTATTTTTTGTTTCTTCACTTCTAAATAAAATATTTTTGGTGATTAAAACCCATAGCAATAAAAACAAGAAAATAATACATGACATAAAAAAGATTATTATTATTTTTTTATAAAAAAAAATCTCTCAATTATGATCGGACAAAATTAGGGTATTACAGCTGCCCCTCTTTATTTATATTTTGCTAGGAAATCGGAGGGGTTCCGAGTTTCTCGAGGAAAATAGAAATAAAGATAACAAGACGCTAGTTTTGTCCAGACTGAGACTTTTGGTTTTTTTTTTCTTTTTTTTGAAAATTATGAAAGCAGGGTTGATTTAGACAGAAAGTGAATAGGGATTGGGGATCTGAAGGATCGCTGGGGATCTGAAGGAGCACTGGGGCTCTGAAGGGACCGCTGGGGATCTGAAGGTCTAGCTCAAAGTCAATGCTTGGCGCATCGACCTGAGTTCGACTGAGGGACCGTCGGGGTCTGAGGGGCATGCCTAAGCCTGAAGGACCAATGGGTCTGAAGGAGCGCTTCTAGCTATGGTACTAGAGATACGGTCTGGGGGTGGCCTTTTTCGAGCGGCCATTAGGGTTAATCAGGTCCGGAACTGATATAACCACGAAGGACGTGCACTGTGTTTTTTAGGCGGACACAGCTAGTCTGAAGGGCCTGGGGCCGGATGATCCGTCGGTTGCTCGATTGACGCGACGTGCGATCTGGATTGAAGGACCATTGTTGGTCTGAAGGAGCTCTTGGGCTCTGAAGGGCCGCTGGGGGTCTGGAGGAGCACTGGGGCTCTGAAGGACCGCTGGGGCCAGAAGGAGTAATCTTGATGTGAGATCAATGCTTGAAGCGCTGATTTTGAGGGAACTAGACATGGGGATCGACACTTGGGATGCCAGATCCAGTGCTGACGATACAAAGTAAAGTTGTCTTGACAGACATTTGCAATGAATGATGTATGCGTGCATGTAGCTAAGTAATTGATGACATGATGAATGAAATGCGGAATGATTTTATTTTTGGCCTTTGCCTTTGACTTTTTTCTTCTTTTTTCTTTGCTCTTTTGCTATTTTCTGCTCTTTAGCTCTTTTTTGCTCTTTAGCTCTTTATTGACTTCGCTGGTACTGTCAACTCGCATGACTCTCGTCGCGGGGTACGAGGGTTGCCTCAAACAGCGGTGCCGAAGTGCGGGTTATTGAGATTTGCCGAAGCGATTATGCATCCGTCCTTTTTGCAAATTTGTGAGGGATCATCTCTTTTTTTTTTATTTTTAGAAATTTCGCAATGAATATAATGCTTGTGATCATGCACATGTTTCACAATTCAGTATTGTTTACCATGAACGTTATTTTTTGCGATAATAGGGAAATGAGAGAATAAAGGAAGTGTTTAATATTCAAATGAAAACAAATGCGCAGAAAATCGCACTGTTTGAAAATTACAATGGGAGTTTAAACTACAAAAAGAAAGAGAAGAAAAAGATACAAGGAAAGCAGATCTTTTGATTGTTTGTGTCTTTGAAGTAATAACGCCAATCGCCCATTAACACAACTTTGAGCCTACATCGTCCAACTTTTGGAGTTGTTGATTGCCTTTGTAGCTTAAAGTCCAACTTCTGACCCTAATTTTTGCCTGGACCGCTCTTTAGAGTTTTCAGTCCACCGGGTCGCTCTAACTTTTGCCTAGGTCGCCCTTTCGGGTTTTCAACCTAGCGAGCTTATTTTTGCTTGGCTCGTCTTTCTCTTTTTTCTATCCATTTCTTTAGGCATAGTACTTCTTGACTGCGTCCGAGTTCACTGGGAGTGGGAGGTCTTCATCGTCCATTTTTGTGAGAATCAATGCTCCTCCAGAGAATGCCTTCTTTACCACATAAGGTCCTTCATAGTTAGGGGTCCATTTTCCACGGGAATCCTTTTGGATAGGCAACATCTTCTTGAGCACGAGGTCTCCTTCTTGAAACTGGCGGGGGCGCACTTTTTTATCATAAGCCCTTTTCATTCTTTGCTGGTACAACTGCCCATGACACAAAGCAACCACCCTCTTTTCTTCTATGAGGTTCAACTGATCCAGACGAGCTTGAACCCATTCTGCTTCTTCTAGTTTCGTTTCCATTAGTACTCGCAGAGAAGGTATTTCAACCTCGATGGGAAGGACTGCCTCCATCCCATATACCAGTGAGAATGGCGTTGCCCCTGTTGACGTGCGGATAGAGGTCCGGTATCCATGCAGAGCGAAGGGCAACATTTCATGCCAGTCCTTGAAGGTTACTACCATCTTTTGCACGATCTTCTTTATGTTCTTATTTGCTGCCTCAACTGCCCCATTCATCTTTGGACGGTATGGGGAGGAATTATGATGCTGGATTTTGAAGTCGTCACACAACTCTTTCATCATCTTATTGTTCAGGTTGGTCCCATTGTCCGTGATGATCTTATTTGGAAGACCGTAGCGGCAAATTAAATCTCTCTTTATGAACCTGACAACCACTGACTTTGTTACACTGGCGTAAGAAGCGGCCTCGACCCATTTGGTGAAATAATCAATAGCGACAAGAATGAAACGATGTCCGTTTGATGCCTTGGGTTCGATGGGACCGATGACATCCATTCCCCACATTGAGAATGGCCATGGTGCTGTTAGGACATTCAGAGAGGCAGGTGGTACATGGATATTGTCGGCATAGATTTGACATTTGTGGCATTTTCTGACGTATTTGAAGCAGTCAGTCTCCATTGACAACCAGTAGTAGCCAGCCCTTAGGATTTTCCTTGCCATGGTGTGCCCATTAGAATGGGTGCCGAACGAGCCTTCATGGACATCTTTCATAATTCTTTCTGCTTCTTCTTCTGCTACACATATGGGGAGGACCATATCGCGATTTCTCTTGTAAAGCACTTCCCCATTTAGGAAGAAACCCATTGAGAGCCTCCTAAGTGTCCTTTTATCATTCTCGGTGACACCAGGAGGATATTCTCTGTTTGTAATATAGTGTTTGATATCGTAATACCAAGGTTTACTGTCAGGCTCTTCTTCGATTGCCACACAATGATGTGCCGGTAGGTCTCGATGTTGGATTCGGATGAATATCAGACTCTTGTCGTTATTGATGTTGAACATTGATGACAAAGTCGCCAAAGCATCGGCCAACTGATTTTCTTCGCGAGGGAGATGATGGAAAGTGATCTCTTCAAATTGTTCAACCATCTTTTGGATGTGATCATGATAAGGAATTAATTTGGAATCCCTGGTTTCCCAGTCACCTTTTGTCTGGTGGATGACTAAAGCTGAGTCCCCATATACATCGAGTCTTTTGACTTTCCATTCAAGGGCTGCTTTGATGCCTAGGACGCACGCTTCATATTCTGCAATGTTGTTGGTGCAGTAGAAACTCAGTCTAGCGGTAAACGGTATGAAGCGGTTATCAGGAGAGATTAGTACAGCTCCGACCCCGTGCCCGTATAAATTAGAAGCGCCGTCGAATAACATTCTCCACCTTTCGTTGTCCGGAGGATTCCCTTCTACGAATAGAGCCATTATATCTTCGTCTGGGAAATCGCACTGCATTGATTGGTAATCTTCGATGGGCTGGTGTGCCAAGTACTCGGCCAATGCACTACCCTTGATTGCTTTTTGGGTGACATATAAAAGGTCGTATTCAGATAGTAGCATTTGCCAGCGAGCGATCCTTCCTGTGAGTGCGGGTTTTTCAAAAATATACTTGACTGGGTCCATTTTAGATACCAACCAAGTCGTGTGGCTCAGCATATACTGCCTCAAACGACGTGCAGCCCAGGCCAGAGCACAACACGTTCTCTCCAACAATGAGTATCTTGTCTCGCACTCGGTGAATTTCTTGCTTAGATAGTAGATGGCATGTTCCTTCTTTCCGGATTCATCATGTTGCCCCAGTACACAACCCATTGACTTGTCTAGCACTGTTAGATACAGGATGAGAGGTCTGCCCTGCACAGGCGGCATCAGAATCGGTGGATTTTGGAGGTACCTCTTGATCTTTTCAAAGGCTTCTTGGCAATTATCATTCCACTTTGTTTCTTGGTTTTTGCACAAAAGCTTGAAGATAGGCTCGCATGCAGATGTTAGCTGCGATATGAACCTAGAGATGTAGTTCAATCTTCCCAGGAAACCACGAACTTCTTTTTCAGTACTCGGTGCCGGCATTTCTAGTATTGCTCGCACTTTGGCTGGATCTACTTCTATTCCCCTCTGACTGACTATGAAACCCAACAGCTTTCCCGATCTTACACCGAAAGTGCATTTGGCAGGGTTTAATCTGAGTTTGAACTTCCTGAGACGTTCGAAGAGTTTTTGCAGATTGACGATATGCTCTTCTTCAGTCTTGGATTTTGCAATCATGTCATCCACGTAAACCTCTATTTCCTTATGCATCATATCATGGAACAATGCGACCATTGCCCTTTGGTATGTTGCACCAGCATTCTTCAGTCCGAATGGCATTACTTTGTAACAGAAAGTTCCCCAGAGAGTGATGAAGGTGGTTTTCTCCATGTCTTCGGGGGCCATCTTAATTTGGTTGTATCCGGAATATCCATCCATGAAGGAGAACAGAGAGTGTTGTGCTGTGCTATCTACCAGGACATCAATGTGAGGCAAAGGGAAGTCATCTTTGGGGCTGGCTCTGTTCAAATCTCGATAATCGACGCACATCCGAACCTTACCGTCTTTCTTTGGGACCGGTACAATATTGGCTACCCATTGAGGGTATTTTGCTACTGCTAAAAACCCAGCATCGAACTGCTTCTTAACCTCATCTCGGATTTTCAATGACATCTCTGGTTTCATCCTTCTTAACTTTTGTTTTACCGGCGGGCATTCTGGTTTTACCGGTAACTTATGCTCGACTATGTTGGGGTCCAGTCCAGGCATGTCTTGGTATGTCCATGCGAAGACGTCAACATAGTCAAACAACAACTTAACCAACTTCTCTCGCTCACTGTCTTTCAATGTGGTGCCAATGTTAACTTCTTTTTTGTCTTCCTCCGTGCCTAAGTTGATCGTTTCAGTTGATTCCTCGTGGGGTTCGATTATTTTTTCCTCTTGTTCCATCATTCTAATTAACTCTGGAGGGGTTTCCCAATTATCCTCAACATCTTCCTCAGTTTGATTGATAGGGTGATCAAAGTTACAATATGGATTATTGGCGTTGTTATTTTCAAAGACATTTTTTTCGGATCTGCATTAGCGTAAATTAACGGAATAAAAACGAAAGAAAGAAAATAAGAAGCGAATGTAACAAGAAAAGAAAAACGAGAGTTTATTGGGAACTGAAATAACGTTGCATTGATATTAATACTGAAAGGGAAACATGCGTGCCCGAATGAAATATCCTAAGGCCTTGGGCAGAGCCAGAGGATTACATTATAGAAACATTACTTTGAACTAAAAACCACAGGAAAATCAACGATCTCCCAATTCTTGAGTCTTTCGTTTGCAGGACAAGGGCGTACAAGACTGACGATGCCTTCTTCAGCGCTTAGATCGTCCTCCACTGCGGCGATCTGATTGGGGTTCAACATTCCCGCACTCCGAAAGCTTTCCTTGATGTCGCAGATGGTGATCCTCTTCGTATTTGGCACCCTATCCTCAAGCCTGGCTAACCTCCGCTCCTTCTTTTCCTCCACAATCCTTCTCTTGTCAGTGCGATTGGGCCGATATCCTATCCCATGTCTATCTTTGTTCTCCTCTGGCTGTATTGGCGTCAGGATCCCCTGTCCGGTTTTTCCCAAGCCTCCTCCAGCTTGGTAGCCTTTTCCTAACATGAACTTAGCAACCATCGATCACGGCAGTTTTGGATAGCTTGGGTTCTAACATAGCAGATGTATTGGCGATTTCCAATGCTTGGAAGGCAGTCTCGAAAGACTCTTCAGCAGCCTCAATGTAACGAGTGGGAGCGGACTTATTTATCAGCATTTCTTCCTCACCGAAAATAACCACCAGCTTATTGTTGACTATGAACTTGAGCTTCTGGTGTAAAGAAGAGGGAACTGCCCCTGCCGAGTGGATCCATGGCCTCCCCAAGAGACAACTGTAGGATGGGGCAATGTCCATTATCTGGAAGGTCACCACGAAGTGCTCCGGACCTACTTGCACAGGTAATTCCATTTCTCTGATGACTTCCCTTTTTGATCCGTCAAAGGCCCTGACTATTATGGAGCTTGGTCTCATGTATGAACAGTCCACATCTAATTTCTCCATGGTTGATTTGGGTAATACATTCAAAGATGAACCATTGTCAATGAGTACCCGAGCAAGAGAGTAATCTCCACACTTCACCGATATGTGTAGGGCCTTGTTGTGCCCTCTTCCTTCAGCTGGGATCTCATCATCAGTAAAGGTGAGATAATTACTTGCAACAAGATTTCCAACGATCCCATCAAACTGACCGATTGAGATGTCATGAGCGACATGGGCCTCATTCAATATTTTCATTAATGTTGCGCGATGGGCTTCAGAATTGAGCAACAATGACAACAGAGATATCTTGGCAGGGGTCTGGTTCAGTTGATCAACCACTTTATACTCGCTTTGCCTCATAAGCTTCAGAAATTCTCCGGCCTCTTGTTCGGATAGCACCTTCTTTCCTGCATTCTTATCGACCTGCTCTGGCTCTATGCTCTTACCCTTACGGGCTCTTTCCTCTCCTTCTTTTGTTCGGTCCTCACTAGGCCCTCCAGGGGTATAGAAGCGCCCACTTCGAGTCATCCCACCGGTCCCTGAGATGTTGATGACATCTGGATTGGTCTGAACCTTCATATCGTAACTCCACGGGACTGCATTGGTGCTTTTAAAGGGAAAAGGGACTGGCACTCGAATAGTGATTGGTTTAGGCACAACGGTGGTTAGCTTTGTGTCCTTTTTGTAATGGATTTCCAGTGGTTTCCGGAGACTCTTGCTCTGGTCAATGCTTGACTGGAGAGTCGACACGCCTTCCTCTTTCTTTTGAAGACCTATTTGTATTATGTGTCGGTCTAACAAGTCTTGCAGGATTGGCTTGAATGCTTCACAGGCCCCGACACAAAGGGGATCAACACACGAACCCTTTCCGGCACATCCCTTCATAATGATTCCGAAGTGACACAAATTAGCATGGATGAGGTCCAGAGGTGTGACAATGTCCTCCACCTTTCTGACCAATAATTGCTCCTCAACATTCTCAATGGCATTGACGGAGGGTTTCCCATGCCCCGGCAGAGGGTTAGTGGCAACATTTGGACCGTCTTCTGCGAAGCTTAACCATTTAGATTCAATTAAGTCTTGTACTACATATTTCAATGCTTTGCAATTTTCTGTTGAGTGGCCAACTGCCCCTGCGTGGAATCCACAGCTGGCCTCTGGGTCATAGCTCCTAGGGAAAGGAGGTTGAAGGGGTCTCATTGGACGAGGAGTGATCAAGTTGTGACTGATGAGGTGATTGAATAGGTCTGTGTATGACATGGGTATTGGGTCGAAATTGGCGGGTTTTCTTTCTTGGTAGTTTTGTGGTCTATAGCCTGGGTTGACTTGGTGAGGTGGGGCTTGTGGTGTTTGAGTAGGTATTTGTAAAGTCTGTCGGGGGTTGTTGTAGGGAGGCTTTCCGGATCCAGAGATGGCATTAGCTTCGCCCTCCTTCTTTTTGGGAAAACCTGAGAAGGGCCTTTTCTGATTGCTAGTTCCAGCGGAGCTATATGCAATCTTCCCGTTTCTCCATCCATTCTCTAATCTTTCTCCAATGACGATCATATCTGAAAAGTTTGAAGACACGCTCCCAATCAACCTGTCGTAGAAAGGGGATTGAAGAGTATCCATGAACATTGATACCATCTCTTTTTCTAACAACGGTGGTACCACCTGTGCAGCCAAACCTCTCCAGCGTTGGGCATATTCTTTGAAGGACTCATTGTCTCCCTTCGTCATGCTCTGCAATTGTGTCCTATCGGGAGCCATGTCAATGTTATATTTGTATTGCCTCAAAAATGCATCGGCTAGGTCTTTCCAGCATCTGATATGTGCACGTTCTAATTGCATGTACCAGCTCGAAGCTGCCCCAGACAGACTATCTTGGAAGTAGTGGATGAGCAATTTGTCGTCGTGAGCAAACGCCGCCATTTTCCTGCAGTACATGGTTAAGTGGCTTACAGGGCAAGTCGACCCTCTGTACTTGTCGAAGTCTGGCACCTTAAATTTTGGAGGGATGACCACGTTAGGGACGAGGCACAAGTCATAAGCATCTCTCGCACCAACATTGGATCCCTCAACTGCTCTCAACCTTTCCTCAAGCATTTGTAGTTTGTCTTGGGCTTGAGGGTTCTCCATAGAGTGGTTGTGAGGGAGCCCACTCATACCATAGTAAGGATGGATCATCGGAACTATGGCTGGGTTCACATTTGGGGTATGCGAATGAGTGGGATTCCTGAGGTTGGAACCCTGAGCTCGAGCGTCAACTATCGGTGGTGGAGGGCAGCCAAGTGGGAGTATTTGTGGTATGACGACGGGGTCGGGTTTTGTACTTGTGGTGCCCCCGGATTACCATCGTGACCCGTTGGTGTAAGCTGTTGTTGGCCCGCGACTCCTGAGGGACCGTCTTCTGGACTAGCATTGACTGTCGGAGGTGTGTAACCTTGTGGAAGTCCGTAAGGAGGCCATATGTAACCCTGGTCATTAGTCCCATTGGGGAGCACTGTATGCGGGATCCCGAGTCCATTGGGAGGAGGAGGGTCAGTAACTTGATTTTCTGTGTTCCCAGCGGAGACATCTTCACTTGTGTCTTTGTCCCTTAAAGTTTGTAAGACCTTTAAGATTTCAGCCATCTGCTCTTTCATTCCATCTATTTCTGCCCTAAGCTCTTGATTGCCTAGGTCTTGAGGTGGATTGCCTTGATCCGGGATATCTTGAGGTGGATTGTCTTGGTTTTCTTCCATGTTTCTGGCCTGAGAACGAGTCCAATAGCGATGTTGACGCACCAGCTTGTCTTTTACTCTCTGTTGGTGGGACACATGTTATGAGTATATGTATGAGTATATGAATGGATGAAAATGCGAATGATGCATGTGTGCATGAGTCTTATTGTTTTAGGTCGGGAATTGCAAGCGTGTCCTGATTTGTCATAAGTACACAGATTAAAGTTCCACAATATTTTCAAGATAAAGAATCAGCATGTGAGACAAACAAACTTCATTGATGGAGGAAAGTACAACATTTTGGAAATAAAACTTCGAAAAGAAAAGTACAATGTTCTTTAAATTTCACTCAAATACATATGGCTTTCATTTTTCCACTCCTCCCTCTTTTTCTACTAGTAGCGCTGCCAGCCTTCTCCTGGAGTTCGGCAATCAGAACCTCGCAAAACTCCATGAATTCGGAAACTTGGACCGGGGTGTTGAACGGGTGCATTGCCGCGTTAGCCTCCCTTAGACGTTTGGGGATTCCTACGATAGCTCGATCAGCCAGCCATGCCAACTTTGAGAATCTGTCTTTCCAGTATAAGCTTTCGTTCTTCAACTCTATGAAGACTTCATGGTTTTCTATCTTGCTGACCAACTCCACGAAACGGTTCTCCCAATAGATGCTTTCTGTCTTCAGCTGGTGGTAGACCTCCTCTTGATATCTGATATGGTCGTTCAGCTCATCAGATTTTTCATGCTCCCTTCTTAAGGCTTGCTGGTATTCTCGGAGTATCTCTTCAATGGTATCTTTATCCTGCTTGATACTTTTCACTTGCTCTTCAAACTCGGCTGCCATCATCCGGGACTCTCTCTTTGATACCATTAGTAGGCTCTGTGCGGTCTTTTCAGCCATCATTGATTCTTCCCATAACTTTTTCCATTTGTATGTATCATCGATGGCTTGGTCCATTTTCAGGTTGCAACGTTTTATTTCCTCTTTCGCTCCTCTTAGGTACCTTTGAACCTCTAGTTTGTCCTTTTGTTCAATCTTGAGCTGCTTGCGGCTGTCTTCCATGGCCACTGACTTACTTGCGTTCTCCTCCTTCAACTTCTGGTTTTTTAGGAGCACTTTCTCTAACTCTGCCTGCAAGCCCTTCTTTTCTTCCTCGGCTTTTGACAATGCCATTTTAAGCTTATCTAAATCTTCAACAGTGGGAAGGGTAGGTTCAGGTATTTCTTCCTCAACCCATAGTGCACTTTGGTAAGGCAATTGGGTGTCTTGGATCCTCTTTTGGAGCCATTGGAGAAAGGTGGTTTCCTTATCACCACTCTTCTTAGTAAGCTCTTGTCCCTTGCGGACGACCATATCCCACGCTTGAGAAATCTTCCGGAGCATGTCAACCTCTTTTGGGCTTCCTTCATGGAGGTAAAAAGGGATTAACATGTCTTCGGTGGGCGGATTTCGCATGGGGTACCCCAGCTGTCTTAGAGTTAGAGAAGGATTGTAATTTATGCATCCTCTTGTCCCCATGAGTGGGACGTTTTGAAAGCTTCCGCATTGAAAAACTACTGTGGGCCTCTCTTTCCACCATGATGGGTGCCAACGAACCTTATATTCATGAAGGCCCCCAGCACTTGCAACCATTCACCAGTGTTCATTGCCTTCACATCACACCCTCTGGCGTCTTCAATTGGGCCTTCTACCCTGACTTTGTTAACGAAAGCATGGGTGAGAAGCCAAACATACAAGGCGTGCAGGCAGCAAGATATCCTTTTTCCCCTTAGCTTACTATAATGAGTGAAAGTACAGTAAGTGTCTGCAAGCATGGCTGGAATCGGATCCTTGAAGGATAAGAAGACACCAATAGCTGTTGTGTCCACATATCTTTCAAGGCGTGGAAATAGGACAATGCCAAAGATAGTCAAAGCTAACACCTGCTTAAAAGGACCCCAATTTCTAGCGTCGGCGAAGGACTTCATTTGGCTTTCCAGATACTCTTGTGGAAATCCTGCAATGCCATTTCGATTTTTCTTCCGGAGCTTCAAGTTCTCTTTGCTGGTTTGTAACATTGAGGCGAGTTTCTCATCTGTGTAGTATTGTCCCTGATACTGGTAGGGTCCATTGTCTTGTTGAGGAAAGCCGAAGATCTGCGTATATTCTTCCAGGGTAGGTGCCATCTGGAAATTTTTGAAGGTGAAGCATCTTAATGAAGAGTCGTAGAACTGGCTCAAAGCGGCAATGGCATCCGTTTGCACGTCCAATTGTAGTAACATAATAATCTTCCCATACACTCTATCAAAAGACCTGCGCTCGATGGGCGGCAATCGACCAGCACATTCCCTTAGACTTGTCAGATTAGGCTGCTTCACTATAGGGTAGTTCAGAGTTTGGATTGCTTCACAGTTTGATCCCATATTGCCTTGCTTATGACAAAACTTTCGAACCTCTTACAATTCCCGGCAAACCTAAATGAGATGAATAGCATGCAATGTGAGGATTTTTTTGTATTTTTGTTGTGAAATAATGATGATGTATGATGAATTAAAGAAGGACGCTACATGCGTTAATAAAAGCATATTTTGGTGATTCAAATTTTGAGGAACATTAACCATGTCACATAAAATATACGTAAAGGAAAAAAAAGAGTAAATGGTTTTCATTATTTGATTTTTTTTTTTGAAAGATAAAAAGTTTTTGCGATGATGCAACAGGTAGGTGAATTGCTTTTGTGTCCTAAACAGGTTATGTCTTACATATAGGTCATGGTCTAGGGTCACTTATGTGATCAACCTCTCAGGTAGTTCTATTCACTTCCTCACAAAGGTTTCCAGAGCTAAAATCCCTTTCACGATATGACCCACAACGATAGCGAGCTACCTGGTGTGGGATGCCGCGAAAGAGCATACTCTAGTTGAGATTTTCATGAGAGTCAGACAGATAAATCCAGAATGACTGTCACTAATCATCTCCGCTCGTCCTAAGTTATTTTTCAGACCCGGGTATAGGGCCCCACTCAGAAGTGTGTGAATAAATAGGTGTAGGTGATGTGTGTGATATAAGCAACCTAAACTACCCAGACTGCAAAAGAGCAAACAGATAGCAATATAAAAGTCTCCTACCCTAAGGTTTGCAAGAAAACAAATAGCAGTATAAAAGTCTTCTACCCTAAGGTTCAATATGCGAATATAAAGACTAAGGGTAAATAAAGTACTAAACTAATAATTTACACATTTAATTAAATTAGGCTTGACCCTCTAAAAAAAAAGTCCCCAGTGGAGTCGCCAGCTGTAGCGACCGAAGAATCCGGAGGAGGGATCCTTCGTTGCTTTTGAACAATGGAGCCGCCATCAATATTTATTTTTAGGAAAACATTGAAAAAACCTTTGTTTTTGGGTTCGGGGGTCGATTAAGTGCGGGGAAGGTACAAGCACCCCGCAACATCCTAAAAAAGGTTACCTTTTAATTTAATGTGTAGAAAAATTAGTTTAAAGAAAACACTTTAATTTACCCTTTTTTGTTATTTGCAAAAAAAACGGAAAAGAAGACTTAATAAAAATTTTAGTTTTTTGCGCTCGACGGGAGTGGGCCCCCGCTCCTACGTATCTCCGGGTGCGATGGAGAAATCAAAGCTACGTAGTTCTTGGGTAGAAAATATTTGTGTGTTGGTGTTTTTTAATTATTGAAAACTTTGCGAAAACGGGAGGCCGTTCACGGTGACCAAGCAGATAAATCCAGAGTGGTCACCACTAACGACTTTATTCGAAAAAGAAAGTATTCACAGCGTCAAACGAGCTAAGCCCAGAGTGACTGTTGTAAATACCCGGTTTGTGATTGAGCGTTTGTTCGTTTGAAAACGTGCTTACCGGGAAGCGTGATAAAAAGGAGTCGAAATTATGTTTACACTTTATTAACTAAAAAAGAAGTTTAGGCGGATGTTTGCGATGATCAAACGAGTAACCTCAGAGTGATCACCGCTACTAATCCGCTGTGAAAAAAGGAAGGTTAGTCCTAACGGTCAAACAAGCAAGGCTCAGAGTGACCACTAGTAACAACCTATTTTTTTTACGCGAATTTGATTATTCGAAAGAAAGAAAAAAGAACGGTTCGGAAGCATCACGTTGTGAATAAAAGCGGAATAGGTGATAAAAAGGGGGGGTGCAAATAATAAAGGAGTTGTATTAAAAAAGGAGGTGTGAATAGCGTTTTGACGCTAGAAACAAGCCGTTGAAGGTGCGAGTAGCGTTTTGACGCTAAAAAACGGTTGATTGATTTCTTCTTTTTTTATATTCTACTCTATAACACGTGATTCTTGAAGCGCTTTTTTTTCTCTTAAAAACAGAACCTAGACTAAACAAGCCTGGTGTTTTGAAAAACGGATTACGGAGAAAAATTCTTTTGTTTTTTTTTGTTGTCATAGTTATCTATACTATATACAATGAAGGCTTTCTTCAAAGCCCTCCTCTCAATTTGCCCCCACGTAATCATCTCATTTTAATCCACATCATCAATTAAAATGTGACATGTCTAAAGACAATGATGACTCAGCGCTTACCTTGCTCTAACTAACTGTTTATTTTTCGGCCATTAAATCCCGAAACATACTCCCACTTTAATAGCCTCTACACTTTATAACAGTCAATTGTTTCATACATCATATGACCCGCATGAATTAAAGTCTGCACACAAATGAAGTTGAAATTTGATTTTTCCATATAATATTTGAAATCACAATTCATTACAATTTCACTGAGTTGCCGCATATCTGAGATTCACACTGCATTTTGTATCTTCAAATAGCACCACCTTAATCAAACCATATACCTACTACTCATGGCAATTTTGAAATCCATAAATCAAGTTCTATTAGGATGCTATTTCCAAATGCTATTTTAGAATAGCATTTTATTATTAGACCCCATTTCCATTTCCAATTACAAGAAATCTGGGATTGCCGGCTTAATTTGTGGGGCCGTGTCTACACTCTTGGATGACTCAGCGGTTACATTGCTCTAAAAACCTGCATAATTATAAGGTCATTAAATTCAGAAACATAATCCCACTTTAATAGCCAAATCATATTATAGCAGTCAATTATTCATTGCATATTCCCAATCACATTATAACAGTAAACTATTTTAATGACACAAATGAAGTTGATATCTGACTTATTAAAATGCCAGCTTATAATTTGAAATTATCTGCATAATTTACGGCCATTACATTCGGCCACATAATCTCACAGTAGCTGTTGTAACAGCTAATTCTATACTATGAAACAGATGAAGTTGATTTGAAAATAATTCAAATTTGAAATCCCAATTCATTAATATGGAATGCCAGCTTCCTTGCATGAATTCATTCCATTGACTCGTGTCCTGTCATATACATTCATACGCAATGAATACGAATTACAAATAATATTTCAAAGCCAACTCATTCCTAAATCAATCGGAATAACCATCTCAATAAAAATAATAACTGAATTAGGATCCAACTATTCCTCTATACGATAATTAGCACACTACTACTTTTCTACTATAAATATGGGTACAACTATTCTCAGTCTCCACACCTATCAATTACATTACATCTATTACATAATACACACCGTCAGGTTTAGACTTTACACACACTCACTCAATGGCGTCACATCAAAAATCACTCACCCCCTCCACAAAAAATTCGACTTCCTATCTGTTGTTGGTCCTAATCATGGGAATGGTTCTATTTTAGTTAGGGTTTTGAGAAAATGGCTTGTCCCTGGTGATAAATGGTCAAAGCTCCCAATGTCTGTTGAGTTAGTCTTGGTTGATTCGGAAGTACGTCTCTCATTTCCAAAAACACCTGTCTTCATGTTGGGAGTTCTCATTTTACAAATAACATCGATGCCTATCTCATAATGTACTAACTTTGCTATTTGTTATTGTTGTAGGGAACTAAAATACAAGCACACATTAAACGGCAGTTTATCTACAAGCAAGATAAACTCATCAATGAGGGATTCTTATACTATGTTTCCAAGTTTGAAGTTGTTCAAAATCTGGGGTTCAATGATTATATTCGTTTGCCACTAATACCATCATCAATATAAGGGAAAATAGGAACAAACAACATCTACATCTCAATCATATTATATGTGCAAAATTATGACAGTTTTTACCTCATTAATTGGATTTTCTAACTTCAAAATTACTGTCACAGTTGTGCGATGATCAATCCCATGTATGCTCGACCAAATGTGACATGCATGTAAAAGCAATTTGGATTAGTTTGGGGTTGACAACCAACTTATCATAAAAATAGTATATTGAAATCATCTATTAGTCAGGTTATGTCGAAGAAGAATGACAAGCATATGGGAACGTAGGCAACTCACACTTAACGAATTTGACGATTCAATGATTTCCATCCACTTGCGTCACCGGCGCCTTCATATTCCATTCCCTAGAGTCAAACAAATAGGCCCGATAATTACTTTCATTTAAGGCATTACATATAATTTAGAATATGTATCTGCATAAATATGTGAAACCATCATTATTTCTTATTCTGGCCGTGTTGTACATTTAATTTCAGATGAACTATGTAACACGAGTCGTCCACAAAATACATTTGCTCATCCAACACGTGCCCACATCAAATGTCTACTAACTAAAATACCTATGGGTATGTAAGCATATTCTTTGTGAAAATGCAATGCTAATGTTAATTGAATTTATGATAGCAAATTATTCATTATCGATGATGTGTAACTTTAGATTGATCTCTTTTATCTTATGCAGTAACCGACAATATCTACTTTGAAAATATTTGCAATCAACCACATATGTCATCCGACCATCCTTTACGAACTCCACTAGCAGACTTGCAAAATGGTTCGAAATACATTTTGTTAATGTTTTTATCACACACAATTTGAAACATGCAGATTACAATAGTCTACTAATTCTACAGTTTAGATTCCATGTCTGCCTAGCTCCACACGAGGGACATGTCATGAACTACAACCATGTATCAGCACATGTAACTATGAGTGCATTTTAATGATCAATGGCAGTGTCCTTTGTAAATTCATTTTGATCTGTATGAGTAGTGTTTGTGTGGTCTTACCTGCTACAGGCGCATGTACTGCTCATGTTGATTGTTGTCAAATATTAACCGTACATTTGATAAGTAATCCAAATTTGTACCTAACGGAGTTTGTCATCCTATACCATACAATCAACCCATTAATACACCTGCAATACATAATTAATTGTTCACAGTACTCATTCAGCAGCATCTATCTACAATAGCAATGTTCATAGTACTCATTCAGCAGCATCTACAATACAGAATTAACCGTGAAAAGACACAAACGCATGCAAAATCTTATATTAAGAGCTATTTTATATGCAATTGATGTTAAGTGTTCACGAATAGAACTCCAACAGGGACATCGCTCACTTTGAGATCGAGTTCCACTGTTTAAGGAGGAGTGGAATGAGTGACGACATTTTCGATTTAGTTTGTGAAGAAATTAGACATCAATAATCACAATTGAAGGTGTATCATATCAGAAAAGAATAAAGAGGAAGAAAGAAACCCTAAGAAGTAACAATAATTAAGCATAAATTAGAAAAAACAATCAAGAGAAGACAACATAGAGAGATAAAGGACCTTTGCGCAGCATGAATTGAAACTTCAAGGTGGTGGGTTGAGGAGTAGCTTCCTTACGGGAGAGATTAGCGGCCAGGACGTTGCACGTCTCTGCTAAATAGCAGATCCTCTTTCTCGATTGATTTTCGCTGTAGGCTCGGCATCCACAACTACAACACTCCATTGAACCGGCTTCCTTCCTATCCCTAACCATCGCTCCAATTGCATTAGAAGAATAATGACAACGATTGAATTAGATAGCAATAGCTCCAATTACGTTGGTAGAGGAACACTGCCAGACTGCCATGACTGTGGAGCATGGGAAGGAAACGGTGAAGAAGAGGAATAGTAAGAGATTTCTAGGTTACCTCCTTTTGAAGAATAGTCTAGAAGTATAGATTTTTGTTTTTATCTCAACCCTTTATAAATTTAGTACCGTAGTGAATTAAATTAAGGTAGTTTATAAATACTAGCCAAATCCTTTTCAACTATTTTAATATAATATTTTGCTCAATACTAATTTTACAGACTCTGATGTAGATTATAACTAAACAAATATTAGGGACTGAATTGAACAATAAAAACAAATTTGAAGACTAAAGTGATTATCAACCCCCGACCCTTGGTTGGGGATGATCTTCCCTTAACCAAGGATCGGGGGTTCGATCCCACCTTGGGTACGGAGCAGCGTTAAAACTATGGGCCAGCTGCCCTGCCCCTCGAGACACCTACAATTCTATGAGGGGATTAGTCACTACTGTCGGCGGTGGATACCCTGAGTAAAACCAAAAACGACACTTTTTAAGGACCCAAATCATTTAATAAATAGGCACACGAAAATGCGTTTGCTATTTCAATACATTCAATAACTATACTGACAATGTTTCAGACATTCGGCGACCAAAGTGGTTATTTACTCTTTAATTAAAAAAATAAATTATTTACGTATTAATCTTATGCAATCTTATATCCATGTAAACCAAGAGCGTGAGATTCCTCGGTTGGGGGTTCGATCCCCACCTTCGGTACGGAGCAGTGTTAAAACTCTGGTCCAGCTGTCCTTCCCCTCGAGGCACTTACAATTCAGCGAGGTGATTAGTCACTCCGGTTGCCGATGGATACCCGGGTAAAACCAAAAAAATATCCATGTCAATGTGCATACCAAATTGGACTATTTAACGTTCTTATGTAACAAATCTACTAAAATCGTAAAGAATATTAACTCCCACGTAATTACCAGATATTTACCTTTTTAGCATTTTTAATGAGTATATATTCTCCTAATTTGTTATTTTGTCTTTCACATTTAATTTTTTTTTCAAAATATAATATATATATATATATATATATATATATATTGTAATATAATAGGTTTATTACCGGCCGGTGTACAAAGTACTTTATATCTCACATAATACACATAAATATACAACTCTTTTTTTAGTCCTAAATAAAAAAACTACATTTTAAGTTAAAATAAAATGTATACCCGTGCAGCGCACGGGCCATGCATACTAGTTATTTAATAAAATGGCCTTTTTACTTTTTTTTTTGAAAAAAAGATTTTTGTTATTATATATTTTTTTTAGAAAAGGGTAGTGACATTGGTAACCATTTCTTTTAAGAAAATTTTTTTTTTTTAAAAAAGGTTTATTTTTAATCCGAAAATAAAAAAGGGAATACATTTTTTACTTTTTTTTTTGTTTTAGGTTTGTTTTAAATCCGAAAATTAGTACCTAAATAAAAAGGCACATTTTTTAACACTTTTTTTTAGGTTTATTAAAAATCCGAAAATTAGTACCTAAATAAAAAGGCACATTTTTTAACACTTTTTTTTTTAGGTTTATTAAAAATCCGAAAATTAGTAACCATTTTTTTAAAAAAAACATTTTTTTTATCACTTTTTTTTTAATCCGAAAATTAGTAATTATTTATTAAAAAAAACAACATTTTTTTTTACACCTTTTTTACTCCGAAAATTAATAATTATTTATTAAAGAAAAAAAACAACATTTTTTTTTACACCTTTTTTACTCCGAAAAAGGCAATATCAAAAACATCAAAAAAAACAACCAATATTTATAAAAACAATAACTAATATTTATAAAAAAGTCAATAACTAATATTTATAAAAAGGTCAATAACTAATATTTATAAAAAAACAGCAACTAATATAAAAACAAGACAACAACAAAAATAAAAACAGTAACTAATATTTTTTTAAAAAAAAAAACGTGAACAACAATAATTAAAATACAATGGCAATGATAATATGAACAAAATTACAATAACTAAAAATTACAAAAAAGCAACAATACTACAAATTATTACATTTTTGTACCTTGAACAAATCCAGAAATTGTTGTGGAACAAGCTTTCTTCTTCGGATCTCTCAATACAACAAAATTTTAAACTAAAAAAAATCTAAGAAGGAAGAAAAGAAGGGGAAGAAAATTTTTCTAAAAGAAACTCTAAAAAAAAATTCTTTCTTTATTTGAAACCCTAGTTTTTTCAGAAAATTTTTCCCCTTTTTTCTAAGAGTGAAACCGTCCCCTTTCCTCTAAGTGGGGAACCCTATTTATACAAGAGAAAAAAAAACCAAGCTTCTTCCATCTTCTGCTCCACTTCAACCACTCTTGGATAGTGATGATGATCTATTTTGATATGATGGAGGTTTGGGGGGAGTTGTTGAAGGGGAAAAATAAAAAAAATAATTTGTGAGAGGAGGGGAGAGGAGAGAGCCGTGGGGTGAGGGAGAGAAAGAGAGGATGAAGTGAAGGTTGAGTGTGGTGGAGAAGAGGGGAAGGTCGAATTTGAGTGAGTGGAAAGGAAGTGTGATGTGAAGTGTGTGAGGGAGAAAGAGTGAGGAAGTGAACATGGGAGAGGGGAGAGAGAGTGAGTGAGCCGTGGAGTGGGGAGAGAAGAGGGAGGTTGAGTGTGAGTGGGAGAAGAGAGAAAGGAAGGTTGAGTGTGAGAGAGGGAGAGTGAGGGCCGTAGGTTTGAGAGAGAGAAAGAGAGGTTTGTGTGTGAGAGTGTGATGTGAGGGAAGTGTGGGAAAAGTGTATGGGGAAGGAAAAAAAAATGGGGAAGTGGGATTGTAAGTTCCAAGAAAGGGAGAGAGAGGGGGTAGGTCGAATATGGGGGGGGAAAAGAGGAGTGTATGTGGCTTGATTTTGGGGTTAGGGGGGAATGGTTAAAAAAGAAAAAATATTTTTTTTATTTTTTTTATTTTTTTAAAAAAGGTGGCCGAATTTGAGGGTTTTGGGGGGAAAAAAAATTAGGGTTTTGGTGGGTTGGGTTGAGTTATGGGTTGGATATGGGTCATGGGTTGGGTGGAGGAGTGTGAGGGTGAATTGGGCTAGGGTTTAGGAATTGGGTTGGGTTTTAGATGGCCCAATCCAATTGCACCTCTATTCTCTTTTTTAACAAACCCCCCTTATTTCCTCCTTGGCTTATTTTTTGTTTCTTCACTTCTAAATAAAATATTTTTTGTGATTAAAACCCATAGCAATAAAAACAAGAAAATAATACATGACATAAAAAAGATTATTATTATTTTTTATAAAAAAAAATCTCTCAATTATGATCGGACAAAATTAGGGTATTACAGTGGATTCACGCGTGATGTCATCTTCCTTCACGCAATTGTACTCGTTGGCCCCACCATTTTATTTGCTTGCATTGTTCACTATTATTATATACACTAGTGTGTGCACCCGTTCGTTCGCACGGGGCAACAACTTCAGTTAATGCAAAATTTATGTCTTGTTAAAATTTATTTTTAAAATCGCAATACGAAAAAGTCTTATTTGTTGGTCCTTTGAATGCTAAAGTATCCCGAAACACACTGCTTAAAATAACTCTTTATATATTTGTCACTTTTTTTTACCAAATCGGTTATTGAGGAATTAACTTTGAGTATTTTGATGGTTAAGTTTTTTTCCGAACACTAAATGACTCCTAAACACTGGTTAATGAGGCACAAATTTCGCATATTTGAATAGTTGATTTTTTTTTACAAACACAAAAGCATCTGAAACCACAACTTAACATCGTACTTTACATAGTTTGTTATTAAATTATTTTTATTCATCGAACCGGTTACTGAGAAACAAAACTCGCGTATACAGTTAAGCATTTCTCTTTACGTACTTTATTGCGAAATTACTATTTTATTTCAACAAACTGGTTATTGAGAAACACATTTTGGATATGTGAACAATAAATTTTTTTCCAGACTCTAAAATATTTCAAAACACGCTGCCTAAAAGTATGGAAAAAAAATAAGGGATGAAGAATTAAAAAGGGAGAGGAGGGATTAAAAAAAAAGAGGGAGGGGGGTTGGGGGAGGGACCCACTTGGAGACTACACAAGGTTTATATCTTTAAGATTTTTGTTTCAATCTCTTTTACATTTGCATATTTCTTTTGAGTCTGGTGGTTTACTCATGCGGACCTTTTTTACTTATTTTTTCTCCTTTTTCATATTTTGGTGTTTTAAAGTCTACAAAATATTTTAGATGTTCAAATAGGCAATGTTTGTTATTTAATAACTGATTTAGTGGGGAAAAAAATTCATAACAAAATACGTAAAGTGTGACACTAAGCAGTTAGTTGTTTTGGAGTATTTTAGAGTCCAGAAAAAATTAACTATTCAAAAACAATAGTTCTCTGATAAAATGTGTAAAGTGCGGCGCTAAGTAGTGTATTTTGAGCTATCAAAGAGGTGGAGTCGTCTCTGGATTCTCTCACGTGTGATAGTTCGGGTTGCTATTTTGATTTTCTATATTTTCTCGAGATTACAATGATTATTACATAATCATAGTTTATGAATTTTGTTAAAAAATCGTACCTTGCGTGTTTTCCCTTCTAGTTGATGGTGGTTATTGCTCTCTCAGTACTAAGTCTTTGTGACTTGCCCTTTCCTTATCTTTAATTTTTTTCATATTCCCAAGCAGCTGAGTAAAAAGGTTACTAACAGGTCTAAAGAGTTTGGTGTTCATCTTTTGGTAGGCCTCCTAGCTTATTGGCACTGCATTTGAGATCTTTTATATTTTGATATATTATGCAACTATAGGAAAATCTAGTGAAACTTTTCTTTGGGGAATGTATATTGTCTTTGAATACATTAGAGATGTAGTATGTTATTTTGGAAACTTGTCAGGTGATGTGTTGTTGTAAACCAAATATTCGGTATTCTGGGAATATTTGAAATACAAAGGAAACACTACAACAGATTTGGAGATGGACAGCGCTTTTTTTTAGCCATGGGTAGCACTTTTGAGCGCTGCTAAACTTGGCGCTGCTGATTCCACTCCCACAATGGGCAGCGCTTAAAAAGCGTTGCTCATTGATAGCCATGGGCAGCGCTCCTGGGAAAAGCGCTGCCCATCTCCCCAGCGCATTTGGGCATGGGTAGCGCTTACAGTCAAAAGCGCTGCCCATTGTATAATTTTTTTTTATTTTTTTCTAATTTTGTTTATTTTCCTTTTTTCTGTTTTTGTTTATTTTCCTTTTTTCTGTTTTTTTTAATTAAACATAATGTACTTTCTGCATCCTTGTGTGCTTTCTGCATCCTTGTTTTCTTCCTTGTGACATTTAATTAAACAATATGTTTACCCTAAGTGATATTTTCTTCCTTGTGTGCTTCATGCATCCTTGCTTTCTTTGAGTGCCTTGTATCTTCAACAAGTGGTTGAAGGATCTCACGATGAAAGAAACCAAATGTTAGTAGATTTTCAAGGACTGAAACAGAAAAATAAGAGCAAAAATAGGGAGAGGGTATAAAGAAATTACCTCAGTGGTCTTAAGAAGAAGATCCACAATAGGGAGAGGGTGTAAAGAAATTACCTCAGTAAAGAAATAACATCAACAAAAGCGAAGTTAAAACACAAGTGTTTGGATTTGGGGTTAAAGAAATAACATCAACAAAAATGAAGAAATAACATCAACAAGTGTTTAAAGAAATAACATCAACAAACCTGAAGTGAAGTGAAGGAAGCTGCTGAAATGGAAGCAGATGGAGGCGTAAGGGTTTCTGGTTCGCAACTCTTCATTTTGAGAGTGAGTGAGAGGAATTAGATTTTTATTTCTGGTCGCAACAATAGGTAGCGCTTTTTAAAAAGCGCTGCCCATCGCCCCAACACGTTCTCCTATAGGCAGCGCTTCCTAAAAAGTGCTGCCCATCGCCCCAGCGCGTTTTCCTATAGGCAACGCTTCCTAAAAAATGCTGCTCATCGCCCCAGCGCGTTCTCCTATAGGCAGCGCTTCCTAAAAAGCGCTACCCATTGCCCCAGCGCATTGTAACCAAAAGCAGCGTTTACAGCAGGAGCATTGCCCATTCCCTGCGCGTTTTAAGCAAATGTAGCGCTTATATCAAGAGCGCTTCCCAATAGGGCGCATTTTTTCTCAACATCTGGCATAGTGAAACTCTGCCGAAATTTTGGTAGATATATCATTTACTTAAACTATTTGTCGTTCAAGAGTTATTTCGCCGCCACCACCCGCCGGAGCATAGCCGCGGTCACCGCCAGCGGCCGCCACATGCCACCTTTGATATTAATATAATATTTATATATATATATATATATATATATATATATTTATATATCGAATATTTACATAAATATTTATATATATATAGTATATATTTGGTCAAAAAAATTATATAGTATTTTTTTGATTAACAAGAAAGGAATATATATATATGCATATAGTTTATATATATTTCCTTATGCATAGTATTTATATATTTATTTATATATATACATATATATAGGAAAAATCATTTGTATATCCATCACATAACCGGATAAAAACCATAAGCATTTTTGGACAAATTGAAATAGCCGGTTATAAAAATTAACAAAATATCCGAATTTTTTTAACCGAATATGGATATGGATGTTTTTTTTGTTGATAAGCATATGGATATGGATATGGATGTGATTTATCCGTTGATCCGGTTATTTTGTGCACCCCTAACTAACGTCGTAAGCCATCACAAGTTGTTAGCTAGAGATAATGAAGACATCACTTTTGTCCACGTCAATTCCCCCACCCCCACTAACATTGCTTATAAAAAAAACAATGACATGGATGGTGTTCATAACAATGTTTTTAAAATCTGGCCCGTCAGATATTCGGTTTTTAGTTCATAGTTATTTTGGGTAAACCCGGGTATACACCGCACGGAAAGCAGTGACTAATCCCTCGCTCATTGGAGGTGCCTCGAGGGGCAGAAGAGCTGGCCCAGAGTTTTAACGGTGCTCCGTACCCAAGGCGGGAATCAAACCCCCGACCCTTGGTTAAGGGAGGATCAACCCCAACCGCTGAACCCCACGCTCCGATTTTTTAGTTCATAGTTATGATTCAACCTTAGTTGAATTATACGACTACTAAATAAATTAATAAAAAGTATTCTATTTTGGACAAAAAGTAAATAAAAAAAATTCAAACAGTTCAACCGGTTCAAAAAAAGGTTTGACTATTTTTTCATTCAACCCCCATTTGTTGGTCGTTCAACCAAAAATAGGTCCTTATGTTAAGCATAGAAAACAAAAATATGCTTAAGATAAGAATTTATTTTTTTGATGGTATATATAATCTCAATTACTTATTATGGATTTGATGTGATAATAAATTAAAATTGTATTAATTTTACTATTGAATTTGCCTAGTCATATTCTAAGTAAGAAATTGTGGGTCGAAATTAACCTTTGAATGACACGTGAGATCGAATCTTTTGAGGACATTCTCAATTGTATATAGTGTTGTTTTTTTTACTTATCTGCATTTTTGGTCATTTTTTTTCGACTCAACAAATTTGATTTCTCTATTTTATTTGTCACAAATTCAGCCTTATGCATTTTCGTTTTAATGAATTTGGTCCATTTACTTTTTAATTGCACGTCTTATTCCAAAATAACATAGTTTTACGCTTATTGTCCGTCACTTTTTCAATATCAATTATCTTTTAGGCCAAAAATTCAATAAATTTGTGATCTTCGAGGCCTAAAATACAATTAAACAGTGATATTAGAGACCAAAATGTTGAGAAATAAAAAAATATATATACAAACTAAATTCGTAAAGCAAAATACATGAAATATAGAAACTAATCATCTTTTTGTGGCTAGATTTTCGCTTCTTAATTTTTATTCTACATCACGCAAAAATCAACGTGTCGTCAACTATTGTTGCTTTGATCGACATTCTTCTTTGATGACATCCCCTGAAGTAGAGCAACTTGCTTTTATCGATTTTCTTAAAATTTACTGTTGTCATTGTTGTTGTCAACGATAATAAAGTTACTGATAGGCTACTTCAGTTATTTGAAACGTTTTTGATAATTTAAGAAACCCTTAAACTATCAAATGTTAGTTGTTAATCAGTTAGGGAGAGGGGCAATGTTAGTTTCTTTATGCTTATAATACTTTTGAACCGGTTCGGTTCTATAATACCGAACCAAACTCAAGCGCAGAAAAAAATTAACGCATAGAATCTCGTTCAAAAATGAAGGATCGTGGGTAGATAGATTTTACCTTAATAGGGTTGCCATTGTGGGGGAAGATCAGTAGAAGGTGAATGAGGTGGGTGCGGAGAAGAGAGTTTGGAGGGGTTTGAGTGAAGAGGTGCGAGGTGTGGGGTTTAGGGTGGGGAGTGTGTAGGATAATAAGGGGTAGAAGATAGAAGAAGGAGAGGGGGGATTTTTTTGGAGAGTTAGGGATATTTTAGTATTTTCATAGGGTAAGGAGGTGTGTTGTCAGCAGGGGAGTGGTGTAATAAGTTTGGGCCATAGAAAAACCCTTTTATTTTGGGTTGTTGGGTTAAGAAGGATCCCATTTTTTGTACCCCCACACTCCCCACCAATTATGTTATTCCCAAATTACCCCTGCTAAATTTCTAAAAAAGGGATTTATCTAATTTAAAGATAAATCCGTTTTGGAAAAAAACCAAAACGGATTTACCTTTAAATTAGATAAACCTGTTTTGGAAAAAAAAAACAAAAATGGATTTATCTAGTAAATAGATAAATCCATTATTGTATTTTTGCAAACCGGATTTACCTCAACAATAGATAAATCCGTTTTGTAAATTTATAATAACGGATTTAGTTAGCCTAGATTATCTAGCCGACGTACAACATCGTCGCGTGTAACGAATATCTACACACTTAACAGAACCAAAACATCACCGATATATCCATATCTATTTTATTCTTTTAAAAAAATTAATTATAGTTTTTTAACATTAATTATAAATTTTTAACAGATTTATCAATTTTATTGTGAGAAACAGATTTATCTATTTAATAGATAAATCCATTTTGAAAAATTGCAAAACGGATTTATCTATTAAATAGATAAATCCGGTTTTGAAAAATTGCACAACGGATTTATCTATTAAATCCGTTTTCAATTTTTTTTGCACAACAGATTTATCCTAAAAAATAAATAAATCCGTTTTACTTTTTTTAAGGGGTAAAATAAGAACAAAAAATTTGTGTGGGGGTATAATGTATCGAGGTGGGGTAAAAAAACGCGGGATTTTACTTTTCCCACACCCCCTCCTACTCACCACACACCCCCAAACCCCCTAAATCCCTAAAATACCCTTCAATTAAAAACATTTCATCTCTCACTCTCCCTCCCAAACACTCTCACACCCCCTTCACTCTCTCAACCGAACCCTAACGCCTCCCCCACCCCAAATTCGATTTCTCACCCTCACTCTCCCTCTCAATCTCAACTCCACCATTTTTGAAGCTTCAATCTCGCATTCTACGCACCAGGTACTCCCTCCCTCACTTTCCTGTCTCTCCATTTCATCGTTTTTATTTTTTCTGCATATGCGACGCGTTCGGTTGGCCTTCCCCGAACGTTTCTGGGAACGAAGGTGTTCGAATGAGGTCATGCGAACACCGTTCGAATGAGGCCATGCGAACACCCGTTCGAATGGGGTTGTTCGAACACGTGCGAATGCTTCTGTTCGAACAGGTGCGAATGATGCTGTTCGAACAAGTGTGACAGTATTGTTTTTGTTATTTTGCTGATTATGTTGCTTAATTGGTTTAATGGTTGTTGTTTCAGATATGGTGAGGCATCGTGGCGGTAGTTCGCAACAGCCGGAGCGTAGGCCACCCCCGACGGCTTCCGAACGCAAACGGAGGCAAGATGGAGCTGAACCTTCCCGGAGGGGTAGGCGTAGGGACGTCCCTCCTCCCCCACCGGAGGTTGATGATATTGTCCGGGATGTTGAGCGTGATGCTCAATTTCCGGCATATGAGCTGGCCGGCCCTTCTGGTCATGCACATGAGGAGGGAGGTGCTCAACATGAGGAGGATGTTGAGCCTCAGGAGCCTGCTGCTGCTCCTAGGGCTACATTCCCATTCCCTGGTGGACCTGTTGATGGTTCTGTCTTGCCCACATACGGGTCTCATATTTTGACTGAGTTCTATACTGGCCGGGTAAGTTATTGTTATATAATAGCGTGTTGTCAATTTTGTTTCTTATTTTGTTGAACATATTGGCTTATTGTGCCGGTGTCATTTGTCAATGCAGGTTCGGCCGGACATAACTACGATTCCACATGGACCGGTTAACCTTGTGGTCCATGCTAGGATCAGGGAGACTCTTATCCTATCGGGGTTGTTCCCTCTCATAGGACTTGGTTTTCCCCTCACTCACAAGGGGCTGCTGAACGCATTCATAGAGCGTTGGCAGCCGGATACATCATCATTCCACCTTCCTGTGGGTGAGATGTCTATCACCCTTGATGATGTATCCCAGCTGCTACACATCCCCATCACGGGCCAGTTCTATGACATGCCTGACTGGACTTCGTGGCAGGGAGAGCAGATGCTGATTGACTATTTGGGGGCCACCCCCCAAGATGCCGCTGAACAGACTTCTGCGCGAGGGTTGTCAGTTGGTCTTGTATGGCTGAGGGATCATGTCTACCACCCAGCCATAGCTGAGCAGAGGTGGCATCATGCTGCTAGGGCCTATTTGCTCTATCTTTTGGGCTGCACATTGTTCGCAGACAAGTCAGGAAGCAAGGTTAAGCTTGGCTACCTAGGTATGCTTCTTGATTTGAACAATGTTGGAGACTACTGCTGGGGGGCAATGGCCCTTGCCCATATGTATGATCAGCTGAAGGATGCTTCAAGAAAGAAGACGAAGAAGATGGCTGGTCATATGGCTCTACTACAGGTATAAAACTTACTTTTTTTTTTATAAGTTTGCTTTAGGTTTACTTTCATATTTATAATCAACCAATGATATGTTCATTACAGGGTTGGATTTTTGAGCACTTCCAGAGTGCCAATTTTACATCTTGGGTGGTGCACCCAGAATATGTTGAGAGTATGCCACGGGCGAAGAAATGGCTGTGTAGGGATGGCCCCGGGGCCATCAAGTCACACACCATCAGACTGTGCCTTGACCGGCTACACCATGAGGAGGTCACCTGGGACCCCTACACAGGCCATAGGCAGGAGAGAACCCTTTGAGGAGCTGGGCAGGTTCAGAGGGTTCATCCGGAGTGCTGGTTGTATGGTGAGCCATTTGCCGGATAGAGTGGTCAGACAGTTTGGCCAGGTACAGCACATCCCGGAGGAGCCCAGACCTGCAAATCGGGCCGTCTGTACTCTCACGGAGTGTGATGAGAGGTGGACACAGTTCCAGGACCACTTGGTGGCACGGGGGCCTCCCTGTGTGCCGTACTCCTCAAACACGGTGCCGGGCTACTTTCCATGGTTTTCTAGGGTCTCACATCCCTTTGCCTTCCCTGAAAATTATGTAGAGCTTGTGGATGAGCCGGATGTCAGTGTGGTACGTGTTTTTTATGTTAATTACAGTAATAAGTTTCTTCTACTTATTTAAATCTACTTATTTAAATAATGTTATGTTATTTGTTTGACAGATGCTGCCAGAGCTCCTGGATATGGTGGATGAGATGGATGGGACCATCAATGATAATGTCCCAGAGCCAACCAGGAGCGTCTTTCAGCGCATCAAGAGGTTGCTCAACCCCTTCCGTAGGATTAGGAGGAGGATCGTCAATGTGTATCAGAGGAGGGGGCGCAACACCCAGTAGGGGGGGATATTTGTATAATTTAACTGTTTGGAACTTTTGTATAATTTAACTACTTTTGATATTATTAAGTATTTTTGTGATGTCATCTACTTAATTTGGCGCAAATTTATTGCCTTTTTATTACAAACCATAACCATACATGAAATACGAAAGACATGAAATACGAAAGACATAAAACCAACATAAGCAAACAACTAACTAAGAAACTAGTGTTTCGGTCGTCCCTGTTCCAGAAGATAAATGATCTCTTCTGGAGTGCGTATTGTGTCCACGTACAACTCTAAGACTTGTCGCCCCATCGGAAGTGTAGCATGATATTCCATCATGGTCCCAACGTCGTCATCGTTGCGGATCTCCATAACTGTAAAATAGCCAGTCCCGTAATCAAGCCGGTTGTACTTTCGGTAACGTATACGCGCCACGTCTTTACGCCACGCTCCCTCTGGACGAATCTTCCTCTCAGCCTTTTCCTTCAGTTGGGCGAAGGTGATGTCCTTACTCATCCTGCAGAATACATGGTTAGGACAACGAAACACAACACCATGTTCGTCGGTGGTGACAGTCCCATGGTGATGAAGGGCAGTTAGGAATTTGGTGGATGAGTACTGGGTTGAGCACAATTGCCATTCCATTTCAGCTTGGTTGTAGCTGTCAAGAGGGAGAGTAGGTTTTGGTGAAGAAGCAGATTAGGGTTTGGTGAAGAAGGTCTGAGGATGTGAACCCCCTTTTATAATAGGCATGGTGAAATGTCAGTCGTTGATTTCATTTTTAGATCACAAATCTGAGCCGTTTAAATTCTATCCGTTCAGACACATTTTCCAAAGGGATTGACATCCACTCCTTTATCTGACACACATTTGACTGATTGTAAGCCGTTGATCAAAACTGTCGGTGGAATCTGAGACGTCCAATATCTGTCGCTCTGCAACACTGGTTCGAATAGCCTCATGCGAACATGTTCGCATGACCACATTCGAACCTGTTCGCATGACCCCATTCGAACAGGTGAAAAACACCCAAAAGGGTGTGTCCCCATATTTAACACACGCGAATGGCCTCGTGCGAACCTGTTCGAAGGCCCGTGTTCGAACAGGTGAAAATTCATGAAAAAAAAGAGGTTTGGCCTGGCCTTTTGGTCATTTCACACCCTTATGGGGTGTGTTTCGAGTAGGAGGGGGTGTGGGAAAAGCAAACGCCAAAAACGCGTGCTAAGAAAGTAGTATTGGGCTGAGCCCATTACAATCTTAACCCAACCCAAGTTCTGAAGGCTCTCTCCCCTGCGTTCTTCTTCTCTTCTTTCCTTCCTTCTCTTCTAGTTCGCTGTCATCTCCTCCGTCTTTCTTATTTGTTGCAGAAGAAACAAACGCAAAACCTAGCAAGAAGAAAACTAAGAGTTGGCCGGGAAATCTTGGTGTATCGGCCGCAACAAGACGCTCTCAGCTTCTCGATTTCATATGCCTTGATTCCGCTGCGGTATTCTGCAATCGGACGCCATCTCACAGGTATCGACTACACAGCTTTGGATTAGCTTATGGCTTATGAAGAGCTTCTCAGTTAAGTATTGATTCTTAACTAACTAAAAAGTTATTTTACTCTTTCAGCAAAGAAATCAAACTATGAAGCTCAATTTTTCAAATTCTATGAATATGATATTCATTAAACTCAAGTCAAGTTATTAAAAATATACTCTAGGTTGTTATATTGTGATATCCAATAAATTCATTTCTTCAAACTCTGTAGTCTCTATAAGTAGTAATCAAAATGCTCAAGTTTAGATCGTGATTGCCATTTACCTCAAGTCTTTTAAACGACTGCAATGAAATGCGTCAATGGTAAGGTGATATTCAGGGGACAATGGCCATTTTGTATATCACTACCTTTTGTGCTTCAGCTGGAAATTCAATAAAAGTTAAGAGTTTGTCCATATCTCCAGCACCGACCCATCTGACCCATCTGGTTGAAGATGTGTTTAATTACTTGTATTTTTCAAATTAAAACCAACGTGTCCGTGTCGGTGTTCGGTGTCCGTGTCCGTGTCGGTGTTTGATGTCCGTGTCTGTGTCGGTGCTTCATAGGTCCATATCACCAATGAGAAAGCAAATAGGTCTTTTAGGCAATTGGTTCACGACTTTATGTCACACTCACATCTTGGTTATGTTCCAAGTTTCTTCTGAAATTTTAGGCAACTTGTAGTTGCGGGTGGCATACCGCTGTTATAGCATTTCATTCTCTTAGCACATCTGCAAGACTGCAACTTGATCAAGCCACAACAGCATTTTGTTTCATGCTTTTCCAAGATATCAAGTTATCATTGACAAAGACACAATACTCAGAATTAGATCTTCTATCTATGGGAGAGTCTGCCCAATCTGCATCTAAATATCCCTCAACTCGTGTATGTCCTTTGGTTTCATACAAGAGACCTTTTCCCAGTGCTCCTTTAATGTATTTTAGAATGAAATCTAAATTTGGTATTGCTGATCAGGTGTTGTATGTCTTGTTCATTCTCACATTATGTGTTGTAACTTGTACTGTTTGTATAAACAGTCTAAAACAGCTTGGAAGATGGTTCAAGTGTTGGATCTATATCAGTTTTCATATAAAATTTTTGTTAAGATTTCCAGACCGTTCGTATCCTGAATTTCAAAAAATTATCGGTATCATTGTATCCGTATCGTATCATACCCATATCTTATTACATATAACTATATCAGGGCTTCTTAGCCAAATACACGTGTTAGTTTATATCTAATCTTATTGGTATTTCACCAACTGCACAAGAACATGCTCTTATGCTTGCTACATGTCAATGACTCTTTGATTCCATCTTATTTCGAAGCTAAGAGAGTATGTTTACTTGTATGTTTGTCGCGATTATTACCCGTATCTTGATATTTAGATTTCATTCAAACTTGAATGGAGCATACGTTCTTGCAACCTTAACAATAGCTTTTCTGTAAATAATTCATTTGGTTCTTTTCATTAGACATGAATGAAAGAATGAAAGAATTAACATGTTTGCATTGACTACATGATTTTCTCTCCTTTTATTATGTGTGACATTGCCTATTTGTTCGTTTCTTTCCTTTCTTTGTTTTTGAGATTGATTTCAAAGCTTGATTTATCACCCACTTATCAGATGATTGAAGAATGTCACTCACAAAACGGTATGTGCTGAGATTGTTCATATCAATAAAGTACATTACTGCAAATGTGGTGGATCGAACCAGCGGTCGGATAGTAGCAACATCATCCACTGCAGAACATGACATTAAACAGTCTCTTGAGTGTGGCCGGTCCTGCAATGCAAAAGCAGCTGCTGTTGTTGGAGAGGTATTAGCCAGGCGGCTCAAAGTCGAGGGGCTTAATGAAGGACAAGGAAAAGGTATTCATGTAAATGTAAATAAGGAAATAGAGAAGAAAGGATTTAAGAGCCAAACAAAGATTTGGGCTGTTGTAAATGCTCTTAAGAATAATGGAGTTAAACTCGTCCTTGATGATGAAGATAGTGGTAATAATCTTTGACCTCGTTCATAAAATAGGAATGGAATCTTGGCTTAGAACATCTCTGAAATGATAATGATGCTTGTAAGTGTTGATTGGTCTCATTTCTTAGAAGCATTTGTGTCAGATCAGATGTTATTGAAAGATCATCAACTTAACTATATCACACCATGAATTTGTTGATAATAAAATTTTTGTGACCATTGTGATGTTACAATACATGATTGATATTCTAGAATGGAGATAAAATGTGAACTTATTAAAGTGGATGAATGTGTTTTTACCTTTGGCTTTGTATATTAAATTACAAGGTTGAGTCTGTTTGTAAATTTTGTTGGATTGTTGGTAATCCACAACTTAGATCAGCTTTAAATTCTAGCCTTAGATTAAGGTTAATCCAACAGCTAGGAATTATTGGCTAAACAGTCTCTGTTTAGTTAATATTACAGCTGTATGTGAAACTGAATTAGTCCCTAACTAATTTGGTTAGTTTGTTAAACAATCTTAACAAACTAAAGTTGGTTACAACAACTCAAAACTACCAGCTAACTGATCCCAGAGAATGCTATAAATTAGCCTATGTACATACAATAGAATTGTAATAGAGATTTACACGGTGAATAAAAAATAGTTTGCATTTTTCTTTACATTCAATAATCTTCAAGTCTTTCTTCTCTAAGTGATCTGCAACTTGCTTCCTTCTAAGGTTTTTGTGAGACAGTTTTATTTCAACAGGAGGTTGAAATAGCCTTGCAAAACAGAGAGAAAAGCCAGTAGTTAGTATCTGTTTTTTGTGATTGAAAACACTGAAAAAGAAAGAAAAGGAAGACAGCAAAGAATCATATACCTGTTTGTAATATTCTGGGTGTGTTTCAAAGCAATGTTTTAAAACTCGAACCGGTGACCGACTCGGTGAAGGTACCGGGTCACTGGGTCAAGGGTCGGACCAAAGGGTCGACAGTTGAACCGCATGACCAAAACCGGAACCGGATGACTCGGACCCGGTCTCTATTTCGAGAATTTTCAATACCTATATAGTATATAATATAAATTTCGTCCCTGTAAAATTAATAACTATGTTTATTTTATATCTACTAAAATATAAAAAATTCCCAAATTTTTAGAATCTATATATTTCATACTTGTAAAACTTAATTTGCTAAAATTACACACCATGCTTATTTTATTTTTATTTGCTTGGTATATATTAAATAAATTTTAAAAGTTCATATCATGCTTCAATAAATATTTAGAACAAATTTCATAAGTTAACAACTTAATATTAAATAAATCTTTAAAAAAATACTTAATATTAAATAAGTTTGTTGAAACATAATATTAATATTACAAGCTAATGCCATGAGGATGAGCATACTTGACTTTTAGGAAAAGATGTACCAATTATATATATTTGAAATAAATAATATTCTCAATAAGATTGGTAGCCTCATGGTAGTGCTCAACATTTGCTTTCAATAGGTCAGGGGTTCAAACCCCACTAATGACATTTTTGTTGAGGGTTTTGAGTCTCTTTTGTTTTAAGTAGTTTAGAAATAGTCCCACATCGGATAGAATGAACAGAACATGGAGGAAATGAGATATAAAAGTAAGGTGTATGTCAATGGGAAAGGCTTGCGTTCGCGCGGCCCCTCCCAATTACAGTTCAAAGATTTGATAAAAAAAAAATAAAATAAAAATGGACAACCCGGTCCGGTTTGAGCCGGGTCACCAGGGTCGCCGGTTTTCCCCAAAACCGGCCGGTTTCCACCGGTTCCCACCGGTTTGGTGCATAACCGATCCAAAGGCTTGACCGGCTCGGTTACCCCCCCGGTTCCCGGTTCGACCGGTCCGACCGGCCGGGCTGAGCCGGTTTTTAAAACACTGTTTCAAAGTGTTGAAACTCACAGTGATCATCAAACAGCCATTCACAATTCATATAAACAAGAAAACCAGCAACAAGGTTAGGGTTTATATGAAATAAACCGAAAACAGTAAAATAGAAAGTAAAGAAGGTGCGATTATACCTTTTGGGTTCGTGAATCTCTACAATCTTCCCAGGGTGGTGAAGATTCGTGTTCAGTCAGATCTTGAAAGGCTCTCGCAGTAAAGTAACAGATTCAGAAAGTTAGGGCTTGTGTGAAGAAATCATCAAGCAAGAAAAGAAAGTTTTCAGAGAACAAATTAGGGATTTACCTTAGTGAGGAAGTCCGATGCAAAACCCTAGAGCAGATCTTCATTCTCACCATTGTCACGAACTTAGGGTTTCTGAGAAACCTTCAAATCGTACATCAAACAGAGGGATTTTGTGCAGGATCACTAGACGAGGCCTTGTTGTGGAAGATTGAAGCAAAATCGTGCTTCAATCTGCAGAAATCAGGGAGGATCTGGTTCGGAGAGGTGAGGAAGACGAAGTTCAGAGAGAGGGAGGATCAAGAACAGTAACCGGAATCTTGAAAAACTGAGGCTAGGGTTTCAGATCTGCCTTTTATACACCGGGTAAGTGGAGCGGGTCGTTTAACCCGCGCATTGCAATAGAGTGTGACCTGCTGGGTTCCGCAGGAACCGTTTTGGCAAGCCAAGCTGGGCTGCTATCCATTTTTGGCCACTAGGGGCTGAACTAGTGGGCTGGGCCTTTGTTTCCTGCACCCCTGAAAATTGATTTCGCAACCTGCAGAGTAAAATTAATAAATGTGTCAAAATTACAACATGGTATCAATGAGCTAGTTACAATCCAGGGAAAACAGGAAAACTTCCTAACTCTATCTCTGTCTTTTAGATCTCTTTAAAAGCTCTTGTTTAAGTGTCAAGAATTTTTTTGTAAAACAGCAAGTGGTTGTGTGTGTGTGTGTTTTCCTTTTAAGGTTCTTTTGATTTCTTTTTACCTGCACAATCAGATTGTGCAGCTTGGTGTATTCTAACAGTTTTTAGTGTTTAAAGTTTCAGTTTTTAAGATGACAAGTACAGGTTTAAACACACAAGTTCCTAAATTGGATGAGAAAAACTATGATAGATGGTGCATTCAGATGAAAGCAGTTCTTGGTTGTCATGGGGTTTTGAGGATTGTTAAAAATGGCTTTGAGCCATTGGCTGAAAATCCTACCCCTGCCCAAACTAACACCTTCAATGAAAATGAGCAAAAGGACTTCAAAGCTATGTACCTCATTCATCAAGGATGTGATGAAACTAACTTTGATAGGATAAGGAACCTAGAGACTTCTAAGGCTGCCTGGGATGCCTTAGAACAGTACTACACAGGGGCTGCTCCTATCAAAGAAGAGAAGTTGCAGGCTCTAAGAGCTCAATATGAAACACTAAGGATGAAGGAAGGGGAGTGTATTTCTGATTTCTTTATAAGGTTAAAGAAAATCACTAATACTATGACAATGTATGGGGAAACTCTCACAGAAAAGGTGATCTGTATGAAAGTCCTAAGGTCCTTGACTAAGAAGTTTGGCTGGGTAGTCAACAGTATTGAAGATACAACTCTACCGGATGACTTTAAAGTGGAAGAGCTCCAAGCAAAGCTTGAAGCAAATGAGCTAAGGATCAATCTGCTAGAAGGTGAAGAAGAAGATGGTCAAGCACTATTCACCAAAACTAAAGGTAAGGCAGGTAAATCTAACCCTAAATCTGATTTCAATAAGGGAAATAGCAATGCATCTAAAGGCAAAGATAAGTCTAAAGTGCAATGCTACAGATGCGATAAGTATGGGCATTATGCTACTGAGTGCCCTACTAGAAAGGACTCTAAGTCCAAAGAAATTGAAAGTGAAGCCAATGTGGCTAGAGAAGATTCAGATTCAGAATCTGATCCTGTAGCTTTTAGCATGATAATAGATGACTTAGAAGAAACTGAAACTAAGGAAGTTTTTGTGGTTATAGCTGAACTTGAAACAGAAACTAAGGAAGTCTCTGTATGTTCAAAAGCTAAAACAGAAACTAAGGAAGTTTCTGTGTGTTCTGTGACTGAACCTAAAACAGGGACTAAGGAAGTTTCTGTGATACCTAAAGCTAAACTAGAAGCAGAATCTAAGGAGGTTTCTGTAGGTTTAGAATCTACGAGTTTGAAAACTGTGAATTGTGAAACTGTGAGTTTAAATTCTGTGTTTTTTGACTCTGAATTTAGAATCTGAGTTTTCAAAAACTGTGAGTTTAGAAACTACAAATTCTGAAACTGAAGTAGAAACAGAAATTAAGGAAATTTCCGTGACTACTAAAATGGAACCTAGGATAAGTAAATACTGTGAATATACTGTCTTTGTTATTTCAACTAATATTGGCAGGATCTGTGAAGGAGTGTGGCCCTTGAACTATGGCTGTTCACGCCACATGACTAGTCATAAGGAATGGCTGATTGACTCTTATCCTAGAAGGAAAATTGGTATTAAAGATGCTAAACCTATTACAGCATCTGGTGTGAGGAACTTAAGGTTTAAAAAGGGAAGTTGGACATGTAATATCTACTAAAAATATTTCCTATGTTCCAGGCACTACTTGTTTAATAGATAAACTGTTTGTGAAAAAGCTGAAATCTGAGATTAAGGTTTTAATTCAGATTGGATATTCATCTACTACATATGGGCCACTTAATGTGTTTACATTAGGTGCCAACAAAATTGTTTTAGCTTGTGTAGATGAATATGCAAAGCTTTGGATGTATTTGATAAAAACCAAAGGAAGAGCTTTGGTATGCTTTAAACTGTTTCAGGGTAAAACTGAACTACTTGGAAGCTGTCCTAAGGAGGAAAGCAGCACTAAAGACCCTATGATGAGGAAACATGACACTAAGAAAGCTGTACAGCAGCAAGCAGTTGAAATTTCCCTCTATAAGGAAGCTGCCAAGCCATATTCAGAAACTACTGGTCAATTTCTGACTAAGAGACAAAGGCTGACAGACTCAAAAGTATGTGACTACTATGAAGCTCCATTGATAAAAACTTAGGGACTCTATGTGATGTTTATAGACTAAAGTTCTTAAGGACACCTAGAAGCCCTACTCTACAACAACTAAAATGTGCTAAGGGAGTCCTAGCAAGGATTGACAAGACAGATTGCAATTCTGCCAGCAACACTGCAGAATGCTCTCTGGGTTTCAAAGCTGCCACTCAAGCAGCTTGGCTAGAAGCACTGAACCACTGCTCAACTAAAGAGCAGATGGCTGATTTTTTACTAAAGGCTCTAAAAGGTAAGGTTTTAACTAAAGCTTAGGAGACAGCTAGGTTGAAAGCTAACGTATGGGGGCTTGTCCCAGATCATTACTGGTTAATACCTAACAGGGGGTTGTCCTGACTTAGTTACTGTCTCTAAGCTCTAAGAAAATCTAAGTTTTAGGATTAAGGGAGGATGTTGGATTGTTGGTAATCCACAACTTAGATCAGCTTTAAATTCTAGCCTTAGATTAAGGTTAATCCAACAGCTAGGAATTATTGGCTAAACAGTCCCTGTTTAGTTAATATTACAGCTGTATGTGAAACTGAATTAGTCCCTAATTAATTTGGTTAGTTTGTTAAACAATCTTAACAAACTAAAGTTGGTTACAACAACTCAAAACTACCAGCTAACTGATCCCAGAGAATGCTATAAATTAGCCTATGTACATACAATAGAATTGTAATAGAGATTTACACAGTGAATAAAAAATAGTTTGCATTTTTCTTTACATTCAATAGTCTTCAAGTCTTTCTTTCTCTGAGTGATCTGCAACTTGCTTCCTTCTAAGGTTTTTGTGAGACAGTTTTATTTCAACAGGAGGTTGAAATAGCCTTGCAAAACAGAGAGAAAAGTCAGTAGTTAGTATCTGTTTTCTGTGACTGAAAACACTGAAAAAGAAAGAAAAGGAAGACAACAAAGAATCATATACCTGTTTGTAATATTCTGGGTGTGTTTCAAAGTGTTGAAACTCACAGTGATCATCAAACAGCCATTCACAATTCATATAAACAAGAAAACCAGCAACAAAGGTTAGGGTTTATATGAAATAAACCAAAAACAACAAAATAGAAAGTAAAGAAGGTGCGATTATACCTTCTGGGTTCGTGAATCTCTACAATCTTCCCAGGTGGTGAAGTTTCGTGTTCAGTCAGATCTTGAAAGGCTCTCGCAGTAAAGTAACAGATTCAGAAAGTTAGGGCTTGTGTGAAGAAATCATCAAGCAAGAAAAGAAAGTTTTCAGAGAACAAATTAGGGATTTACCTTAGTGAGGAGGTCTGATGCAAAACCCTAGAAGCAGATCTTCATTCTCACCATTGTCACGAACTTAGGGTTTCTGAGAAACCTTCAAATCGTACATCAAACAGAGAGATTTTGTGCAGGATCACTAGACGAGGCCTTGTTGTGGAAGATTGAAGCAAAGTCGTGCTTCAATCTGCAGAAATCAGGGAGGATCTGGTTCGGAGAGGTGAGGAAGACGAAGTTCAGAGAGAGGGAGGATCAAGAACAGTAACCGGAATCTTGAAAAACTGAGGCTAGGGTTTCAGATCTGCCTTTTATACACCGGGTAAGTGGAGCGGGTCGTTTAACCCGCGCATTGCAACAGTGCGTGACCCGCTGGGTTCCGCAGGAACCGTTTTGGTAAGCCAAGCTGGGCTGCTATCCATTTTTGGCCACTGTGGGCTGAACTAGTGGGCTGGGCCTTTGTTTCCTGCACCCCTGAAAATTGATTTCGCAACCTGCAGAGTCAAATCGATAAATGTGTCAAAATTACAACAAATTTTTCATTCTATTGTCATTGATATATTCTCAACTATGTGAGTGAGGAGGGAAAAACTCATTATGATACTGTAACACAGTACAACACTACAATCCAATGTACAAGTGACGGATTAGGTTCATTCACTACTATGAAAATAAAATTGAAAAAAAAACATCATTTTCCTCTGTTTCATTCACATTCCTCTGTTTCTTTTAAACTCTTCATTTCATGAAACGTGTTGGATCAACTACAACCCCAGCTATAGAATTTAATAATATTTGTCTGCCTTTCTTTACCCAATACGGCAATACCTAGCTCAATTAACTTTACTCTTTACCTCAAACAGTGCACCGCCACAAGACCAGGAAAAAGTTGAACTTTTGTCTCTCACTTTAAGATACTAAACCAAACTGGATAAAAGGCTTTCTTAGCAAAAGAGTACTACTACCTACGAGCTGGATAAAACTTAAAAAGGCTCCTCACTTTAACATTTATACCCAACGGATATAGATAAAACCAAACTGGATAAATGGTAACTTCGTTGATAAATTAATTTCTCAGCAAAAAGAGTACCACCACATTACGAACTAGTTAGAAGAGTAATGGCCGGGCAGAAAGGAGCTTCTTCCTCCTCTCTCTTTCATTCTCCGATAAACCACCACTTCCTTCCCATTAACTTCTCCTCCCATTGCTATAGCTACCGCCGACCACCTCTCTCTCTCTCTCTCTCTCACATTGCTTTGCTTCAGTATGGCACTTATCGGTAGGAATGTCAAAACGGGCTTGGCCCGCCGGGCCGGCCCGTTGGCCCGCCAAAAAAGGCGGGCAGGGCTAACGTTTTGATGCCCGCCAGCCCGCGTTGCCCGGCCCGCTTCGCCTGCCAGCCCGCGGGCTAAATACTGTGTCGGGCCAAACCGCCCGTTTGCGTTTTTTTTTTATTTTTAAATTCAGTGTTAATTGACGGGCCAGCCCGCCAGCCCGCTAGCCCGCCAGCCCGCCACTTCGCGGGCAGGACATGAATTTTTAGCCCGCATGCTGTAAACGGGTCGGGCCGGGCCGCCCATTTTTCCGCGGGCATTCGGCTTAACGGGCCGGGCCGGGCCGCCCGTTTTGACATCCCTACTTATTGGGACGTATCAGCTCCCAAAAGGTGTAACACGTATTCAAATAGCTCCCAAAAGGTGTAACAAGAAACACCGCCAACTAAAGTCATCTTCCACTCCAATGTAGACAAGGTCCCTATAAAGTAGAAAAAGCAGGTGGCTGCTGGAGGACATGTCTGCAGTGCTCTGCGCAGATGTGACATAACGCAAAAGTACAGAAAAACACTTTTAGCGTTCTCTCTCTCTCTCTCTCTCTCTCTCTCTCTCTCTCTCTCTCTCTCTCTCTCTCTCTCTCTCTCTCTCATTGCTTTGCTTCAGTATGGCACTTATTGGAACGTATCCTGTGCACATGTATCCTTCCTAGCGCGAGCCGTATCCCATACGTATCAGCGCCGTATCCCTCCCGTATCTGACATTTTTCTTTTTAAAAAATATCGGATACTCCGTGGGTACGTATCCGACACGTATCGGTATCGGATACGTGTCCGATACAGATACTTTGCCTATTTTGTAGTATCGGGGCTTCATAGAAGATAAGGTTCATTCACTACTAGTACGTCTTTCTAGTAATATATATATATATATATATATATATATATATATATATATATATATATATATATATATATATATACTAGTAGGATACTCGTGCATACGCACGGGTGCGTTGTCGTGTTCTTTTTATGAATGAACTTAGACAATATTTAAATAGTCTGAACATTACTACGTAAAAATAAAGACAAATTTAAAGTAGATAAAAATGGAGTTTCAAATACAAAGTAGATAAATATTAAAATCTAAAAATGTAAAAGTATCATTTAAAAACAATTTGGGCATTTATCCCGTGTTTTTTTATATCTCAGTGCAGGAAGTGCAGCTATTCTGTGTTTTTATATATATCATTGAAGTTATCCCCGTATTTTTTATATATTAGTGCAGTGTTTTTTTATATATCAGTGTTGTTATCCCGTGTTTTTTATATATCAGTCCAGCTATCCTGTGTTTTTATATATATCATTGCAGTTATCCCCGTATTTTTTTTATATATCAGTGCAGCTATCCCGTATTTTTTTATGTATCAGTGTAGTTATCGCATAGTTTAATTGATTATTTAAGTTGAATAGTAGATTATAGTAGATAGTAAAAGATATATAATAGATTATCAATAAGAAATATTTATCTTCTGTAAAAAAAAGAAATATTTATCCCGTATTTTTTTTTATATATCAGTGACAATTATTTGTCATTTTTTAGGTATTAGTGATAAATATTTGTCACATGTGTTTTAAATATTAATCATATTAAATAGTCATTAAGTCTTCTTGTTTTTTAGATAGTAGGTTTATCAATGGCAAATATTAATCTCGTGTTTTTTTATATATCACTGCAGTTATCCCGTGTTTTTTTATATATCAGTGCAGTTATCTCATAGTTTCAATTAACTATTTTAGTTGATTAGTAGATTATAGTAGATAGTAAAAGTTAGATAGTAGATTATAAATAAGAAATATTTGTTTTAAATATTAATTAGTAGTTTAAATAGTAATTAAAGCCTTCTTGTTTTTTAGATAGTAGGTTTGTAGCAGTAGTCTTCAAAAAATTTAATTATCAATGACAAATATTAATCTCGTGTTTTGTTATATATCAGTGCAGTTATCTCGTAGTTTCAATTGATTATTTTAGTTGATTAGTAGATTAGAGTAGATAGTAAAAGAGAGATAATAGACTATCAATAAGAAATATTTATTTTAAATATTAATCAGTAGTTTAAATAGTCATTAAATCTTCTTGTTTTTTAGATAGTAGGTTTTTAGTAGTCTTCAAAAATTTTAATTGTCAATGACAAATATTAATCCTGTGTTTTTTTATATATCAGTGCAGTTATCCCGTGTTTTTTATATATCATTGCAGTTATCTCGTAGTTCAATTGATTATTTTAGTTGATTAATAGATTATAGTAGATAGTAAAAGATAGATTGTAGATTATCTATAAGAGGTGACAGTAGATTATCAATAAGAGTGTAAACAGATTTCGGAGAGAAAAATTAAAATTTTAAGGTGATAACTTTTTCCAAAAAGGTGATAGTTTTTTTTTTTATGTTTTTAGTGTGACTCATTTACATTTTTATAGGTAATTTTTGTAGAGTAGTATTTGTATAAGTTTAGAAATTTAGTTAAAAAAACTAAAATGAAGTGATAAAAGAAAGACAAGAATTGTTTATGGGAAAAGTAAAAGTAAAGTAAAAAGAAAAAAGGAAGAAAGATAGTGTAGGAGAAAAGTGAAAAAGAGGAAAAAAGAGTGTAAGAGGAAAGAGAAAAAAAGAAGAAAGAGAGTGTAAGAGAAAAGTGAAAAGGAGAAAAGAGAGTCTAAGAAGAAAGAGAAAAAAAGGAAGAAAGAGAGTGTAAGAAGAAAAAGAAATAAAGAGAGGGTAATTACATTATATCCAAATTGGTAATTTCATATGAGGTTTGTTTGTATAAATAGATAAATAGATAATAGATTAGATATTATATATTATATATATATAATATTTCTGAAGGACATATTTTGTTTAGGCATCTATTATATATATATATATATATATATATATATATATATATATATATATATATATATATATATAATCAAACAAATATATATAATCAAACAAACCACTATCAAAAATACTAAATTACTCATTTCTAAAATTTTGACACATCATCAACTTTAAGGACAAATATGTCATTTCCAATTATTTTATCTCACTTTTTCCTTTATCTCTCTCACTTTTATCTTTTGTGGGTCCCCCTCTCACATCATATTTTAATTTTTTATTTCATCTTTAAAACTCATTTTTCTTGTTTCTCTCTCTCACTCTTATCTTCCCCCACCCCTCTCTCTGTCTCTCTCTCTCTCCCTCTCTAGATCTCTCTCTCTCTCTCTCTCTCTCTCTCTCTCTCTCTCTCACACACACACACACACACACACTCTTTTATTTATATACTAGAAGTATATCCGTGCATACGCACGGGTAACATCGTATTCTTTGTATGAAAAGATTTAGATAGAATTCAATTACAATAAATCTTTCAAGTTATTAAGAAATGAATTTTTACAACTTTACACTTTTTTATGGTTACAAAATACATTTTCTCAGCCATAAAATTATGATAATAACATGTAACTTTTTCCCGTTGAATCAAATGCAGAATATAGAATAATTATTTTGATAATGTGTAACGTTCCTCCATAAAAAATTAAATGGAATTATAGCAACAACATATAATGTTTACCCGCTGACACTAAAAAATAAAAATTGATTATATCGACAACGTGTTACATTTCCCCATAAGAAATCAAAAATAATGAAATTATATTAACAACATGAAATGTATACCCATTAAAACTCAAAAGAAATAAAAAAAGATTTATAAAAGAAAAAACAAACCATCCATTTATAATAGTAAATATATTTTCCCGTCCAATATTTTAGACATGCGTAGTTTGGTATTTCTGGTAGCGTTGAGTTGATAAAATAGATATGTGATAGTTGATAAATAGATAGTTGATGATTAGTACTTTGATTAAATAGGCAATAGATAGAATAAAAATATAAAATGTGGAGAGAGAGAGAGAGAGAGGGGGGAGGGGTAGAGGTGGAAGAGATAGAGAGAAAATTGAGAAAGATAAGAGTGAGAGAGAGATAAAAAAACGAGTTTTAAATGTGAGATAAAAAAATTTAAGAGATAATGGAAAAAAGTGGAACCCACAAAAAAATGAAATAGAATAATTATAAATTTCCAAAAAAACTCTCAAAAAAGTAATAAGTTAAATGGGCAATTTAGTAATTTTACCAGCTCTGTAATTTCTTATATGTCTAGTTGATATTTTGGACATGGGTAGTTTGATATTTTTAATAGTGGTTAAGTTGATTAAATAGTTACTTGATAGTTGAAAAATAGATAGTTGATGATTAGTATTTTAATTAAATAGATCACGTCCACGTCAAAAAAAAATAGATATATCAAAAAAAATGAAATGTGAAGAGTGAGTGAGAGAGAGGGAGAGAGAGAGAGAGAGAGAGAGAGAGAGAGAGAGAGAGAGAATAGAGGGGGAGAGATAGAGAGAAAATTGAGAATGATAAGAGTGAGAGAGAAGTAAAAAAGTGGGTTTAAATGTGAGATAAAAAATTTATATTCTTCCATTTTCTCTTTTCACGTTTTAATTTTTTTAATTTATCTTCTATCTACTATTCTACTATAAATCTACTATACTCTGCTATAAATAAATCTACTATAAATATAATCAAACAAATCACTACAAAAAAATACTAGATTACCTATTTCTAAAATTTTTACACATCATCAATTTTAAAGACAAATATATCATTTCCAGTTATTTTATCTCATTTTTTAGCTAATATGCTCCCGGGGTTTCTTATCTTTATTTAAAGTAACGATTTAGTCCTTTATGTTTTTTTTGTCCCAAATAAGTCCTTTATGTTTTAAAATGATCACAACGTAAACCTTTTTTTTCCATTTTCCGTTTTGCTCCATTAAAAAAATCTGATTCACCATATTTAATTATTTTTTATTAAAAATAAAAGAAAATTAAAAACCCTATTTGTCATCTTCATCTTCTTTATGGTACCTCAACATATTCCTCGGCCATTAAAACTTCTCATGCCCAACATCTGGATAGAGAACTAAAACCCAACCCTAAAATCCAACCCCAAATCGAAATCTGCAGATTCGGAGAAAACAAAACCCAAATCAAGACGAAGGTGGGAAAAAATGAAAATGGAAACTGCAGACTAAACAACGAAACCTGAATCGAGAATGAAAACAAACTAAAAATGAAATTGAAAACGAATATAAAATAGAACGAAATGAAAGCGAGAACAAAAATAGAAACGAAATTGAAAACAAAATTAAACAGAAGGAAACGATTCTGCGTTAGAAACAATTCTGGGTTTGAATAGAAAATGAATTGATTCTTGATTTGAAGCGATTCTGGATTTAATTTGAGATTTGAAAGGAGAACGAAATCTGAGTTTTGTGTAATACAGATCTGGCTTTGTTTCGTTTATACAATTGAAGATGTAGATCTGAATCGATTTCTTAGGTTTTATAGAATCCCCAAATCGGAAACGAAATGGAAAAGAAGATGAACAAATCTGAAGAGAGAAGAGATGAACGAATCTAGAAAAAGAAGATGAACAAATCTGAAGGTAGAAGAGAGAAGAGAAAAGAAGATGAAGGATTGACACACCTGGAAAAGAATCTGGAAAAGACGATGAAGTGAGAGAAAAGAATCACGTTTTTGATTGTTGGGTTTCTGGAATTAAAAATGACATTTCAGAAGAAAAAAAAACAATAAAAATGACATGGATTTTGACACATCAGCGCCGTTTTCTCCACATAGGCAGTTTTAACGGAGTTGAACGGTTGCTAACGGAAAAGGGCTACGTTGCTCAAAATTGAATAGATAAAGGACTTATTTGGGACAAAAAAAGATAAATGACTAAATCGTTACTTTAAATAAAGTTAAGGGACCCCGGGAGCACTTTAGCCCATTTTTTACTATAATCTACTAAAACTACTAAAACGAGTAACCACTAATAATTGACAAAAATATTTAACCACTAACAAAAATTCCAAAATAAATTTTTTTGAAATAATTTAATTAAAATGATCGACAACGAGAGAGGCAGCGAGAGAGACAACGGGAAGCGACAACGAGAGACTAGCAACGAGATCGACAACGGGAGAGGCAATCGAGAGCGGCAACGAAAGAGGCAACGGGAGAGGCAACCGAGAGCGGTAACAGGGAGCGGCAACGAGGTCGGCAATGGGAGAGGCGGCGGGGGTGTATATTTTATATTAGATGTCATTTTCGCTTTTCTGATTTGTACTCCATTACTAAGAATAGAAGAAGATACTGACTTTTTTTAACTTTTTGCGACATGGGTTTTTTAAGCAAGTTGAAATATAGTCTTTTTATTGAGTTTCTCCTTTATTAAAATTTTACAATTTTTAAAGTATTTATAGGTTCATAACAAATTATAACAAATCCAGTTTGAGGTACGGGTAAAGTAATAGTAACTTTTAGAAGACAAATTATTTGAAGAGTAAAGGCCCAAATTGGTCCTTGACAAATTTTTCGTGGGACGAATTCGTCCCTCACAATTTTTTCGGGACACATTGGTCCCTGACAATTCTAAAACGGGACATGTTAGTCCCTCCATCCATTTTGACATTACCAGCACAGTAAACGTGTCCTACGTGGCACGTTAAGTGCCACGTGTCACGTTAACTGCCACGGTTATTTTGGGACAAATAAGTCCCTGACTTTACATATTTGAAAATGGGACAAATCAGTCCCTGACTTTTTTGAAAAGGGGACAAATCACCCCTCCCCCCCTCCGTTCCACTGTTCACCCCTCCCCCCACCGTGAACCCCTCCCCCCAAATCTGGAACTCATCTCTCTCTCCTCACTCACGTTAAATCTGGAACTCATCCCTCTCTCTCTCTCCTCCTCTCCATCTCCTTCTCACTCTCGCAGATCGCACTCCCCCCTCTCACCACCGCCTCTTGTAGATCTCGCTCTCCCCTCTCACCACCGTAAGCCATCACTTACCAAACCCTCACCGTAGGAACGAAAGGGATAAAAGAGAGGAGGAGAAGAAGAGAGGAGGGAGAGTGACGAGAGAGAGAACGGCGAGAGAGGGAACAGCGAGATGCGAAGAGAGAGAGGGAGGAGGATCGGTGAGGGGAGAACGAACCAGAGAGAGAGGGGAGAGGGGAGAGCGAACCACAGAGGGGGGCTGTGAGAGAGAGAGAGCTGTGAGAGAGGAGGATCGGTGAGGGGGAGGGGTGGAACCTTCGTTGATTGGGGATTTGGAGGTTTGGAGGTAGAAGACGATGAATAGTAACAGAGGACTGGTTCATCTCTTTTTTAAATTGTCAGGGACCGATTCGTCCCTTTTTTATATCTAACGTGACACGTGGCACTTAACGTGCCACGTAGGACACGTTTACTGTGCTGGTAACGTCAAAATGGATGGAGGGACTAACGTGTCCCATTTTGGAATTGTCAGGGACCAATGTGTCCCGAAAAAATTGTGAGGGACGAATTCGTCCCACGAAAAATTTGTCAGGGACCAATTTGGGCCTTTACTCTTATTTGAAATTAGAATTTTGAATGGAGGGTAGAAGATATATTTTGCCTTTCCCAAGCATGTAAACCTCTAAGCGTGATAAATTGAAAAACATGCACATATGAATTCTATTATCCAATTTAAATACTGTAGCTTTCACAATATGTGGCGCATAGGACTATAGGAGAGCCTCAACTTTATGTCAATTCAAGAATGAAAGAACCAATAATAAAATTTAGTTAGTGGCCTTATTTTTTTGCACTTTTTATTCAATGAAGTATTCTTACTCCCAATTCTTACCCTTATAGAAAAAGAAAGAAATTCTTCAACTACTCAAATCTAATTGTCTTACATCTCAATTTTCCTCAACCAACTCAATAATCTACAATATAGACAAATAGTGAGAGAGAGAGAGAGAGAGAGAGAGAATACAACAACCAAACTCTCTATTATAAGTAAACCATCACCAAATTCAGCTGGAAATACTTAAAAGGATTAGAGTTAAGGGGAGAGGAGAAAATCTTCAAGAAGTGGAAAATGATTGGGGGTGGTGAATCAAGAAAGTGGGTGGTGTTAATAGCATCAATATGGATACAAGCATTCACAGGAACAAACTTTGACTTCTCATCATATTCATCTAATTTCAAATCAGTTCTTGATATAACTCAACTTCAGTTGAATTGTCTTTCAGTAGCATCAGATATGGGAAAGGCTTTTGGATGGTGTTCTGGTTTCTCACTCATGTATTTACCTTTGTGGGTTGTTTTGTTCATGGCTTCTTTCTTGGGACTTTTTGGTTATGGCTTTCAATGGCTTCTTATTCAAAGACTCATCACTTTGCCTTATATTTTGGTCAGTTTACTTTTCATCATCACACTCCTTCCTATCTAGTTTTTGTTTCTTTTTTTTTTGAATCATTTTTCATACATTTTCTTCTTAGTTCTTGGTGAAGTGAGATTTTCAACAAGTTAGAAAATCAATCAAAATTTCAAGAAACTTGGAAAGAAATTATTGAACAATGTATTTTTGAGATCCTTTTTGTATGAAGTAATAATAAAAGTTAACAATTTTTGTTTTTTAAGAGATTATATACATGTATAAAAAGTTTGTTATTATATATATATATATATATATATATATATATATATATATATATATATATATATATATTGTATGCAATATGTGAATGTCTAAGAGCCACATTACAACAAATCTATCCGCATAGGTCAAGGTGAGCAGTGTCTTTATTTTGATTTGATTTTTGAATTAAAATCCTATGACTCGAAAAAGACCAAAAGGAATTGGTTTGCTCACAATTTTAGAAATGACTTTACCAATTTTACACAAATTTATCATATTTTATATCTTTCTACACTATCATATTAATTTTTAAACTTATTTATACCGTGATAAAATAGTAAACTTTATATTTATATCAAACTTAATTTTTTTAGTAAACTAAGGTATCCTCCACGACGAATGTGGGGACTAATTCTTCCATTCAGGTATCAGAGATCTATTTAAAGAGTCGACAGCCCAGTTTATTTAGGTTGCCCAAATGTTGAACCAAAACGCCTAACACAAATAATCAATGCTGTAAAACCATGGGATATACAATTACACCAAAAACTAATAGAACCAAACACCAAGCGCAAATGATCAAAGTTGCAAAACACATGTAAACCGTGGGATATATGCAAATACACGAAAAGCAAAGCTTATTTTATTTCCTTTTTCTTATTGAAATTAAACACATAAAACAAAATATGATATCTTTAGATCGTATATTTTAATCTAGGCTTAATTACAGTTTTGGTCCCCCTATTATGACCAACTCACGATTTTGGTCCCTAAAGTTTTAATTTGACGATTTTGGTCCCCCTATTTTCCCAATTTGAAAAATCAAGGTCCCCCACCCCAATTTTGACTCAGTTTGACTGACTCATCCTACGTGGCAGCCCACGTGGACTGCCACGTAGGCACACGCCCCCCACCCCACCCCCACCCCCACCCCACCCCACCCCCACCCCCCCCACCACCAACCCCACCCCACCCCAACCCACCACCGACCCCACCCCACCCCAACCCACCACCGACCCCACCCCACCCCACCCCACCCACCCACCCCACCCCAACCCACCACCGAGAGCGACGCGACGGGGAGAGGAGAGGATCGCAAATCTGTGATCTGCGAGAGTGAGAGAGAGAGAGATCTTCGCGCATAGAGAGGGAGAGAGAGAGAGAGAGGAGGGGAGGGAGAGCGACGCATGAGGGGAGGGAGAGATCTGCGAAGGGAGGCGACGAAGGAGGGGGAGGGAGACCGATGGGGAGGGGAGGGAGAGTGAGAGCGACGGGGAGGGGGAGCGAGAGCGACGGGGAGGGGAGGGAGGGGGGTTCACGGTGGGAGGGGGAACAGTGAAGGGGGAGGGGGGTTCACGAGGAAGAAGAAGGGGTGGGGGTGGGGGGGGTGGGGGGTGCGCCTACGTGGCAGTCTACGTGGACTGCCACGTAGGATGAGTGAGTCAAACTGAGTCAAAATTGGGGTGGGGGACCTTGATTTTTCAAATTGGGAAAATAGGGGGACCAAAATCGTCAAATTAAAACTTTAGGGACCAAAATCGTGAGTTGGTCATAATAGGGGGACCAAAACTGTAATTAAGCCTTTAATCTATTTGTGGATATGGATATCGGAGTCCACTTGACAAAATCCAAAATAAAAAAATAATGTTTAAACTTTAATCTAATTGGTCAATTTGATTGGGTAGTTTGGTGTCCACGAGTCAAGTTTTTTTTCTTTCTAAATTCAATCTAATTGGTCAATTTCTAACCAAAAAAAATCTAATTGGTCAATTTCTAAAATTCCATGACTTGGATCTTTTTTAGATGTAGAAATAAAAATGTGCTATTTTTTTTTATCTAAACAATAGGGCTATATAGTGTGAAAAAGTTGTTATGAAATTAGGTAAGAAAAGAAATATTGCGTAATAATAAGTAAATGCACACCCCACTTAGACATATCTACCTAATCATATTTATTCGTACAACTTTTATGAATAGCTTTTTCAATTTGTATATACAAAACGATATCTTCTTTATCGTAAAGGAAAGAATACATGTTAATGGTGTAGTTGTTCTGATAGCAGAAAGTTGGTTAGTTATTAGTACTTATTAGTTGACCAGCTTTAGGTAGTTTTCCAAGTTTGTTTATTTGTCTGTCTGTTTTTCTATTGTTGTCGTGTGAATTTTAGTGCTTAGCTGACTAGGCGTTTGCTCAATTAATTAAGTGTTATTTTGGTTAATTCGCACTCTTAACGGTGATCACTTTGTTGATCAAGCAATTACACTGAGAAAGAGACTATTTTCTTAACTGTGGGTTCCTACTTCCTAGACTATTTTAGAAAACGTCTGGTGTAAAATATTGAACTATTAAACTAAGATTGCATGAAAGATTAAACAATTGATTACTATGAACATAACAATATATTGATTGATCTACATTGAACAAAATTGCAGGTCTTTTTCCTCTGCTTGATTGCTGGATGCAGCATCTGTTGGTTCAACACAATCTGCTATGTCTTATGCATCAGACATTTCACAACTAACCGTTCACTTGCATTATCATTAAGCATAAGTTTCAATGGTGTGAGTGCAGCTCTTTACACTCTCATTGCAAATGCAATAAACTCAACTGATGATTCCCTCTATCTCTTCCTCAATGCTCTTATTCCTCTCCTCATTTCTCTACTTGTACTCTTCCCAATTCTCCAACCACCACAGCCTCAATCGCATTCTCACGACACCCTTCAACGCGATTCCTTCATTTTCCTTTGCCTCAACATCCTTGCCCTTGTTACAGGTCTCTACCTCCTCTTCCTATATTCCCTCTCTTCTACGCCGACCGTTGCTCGTGTTATCCTCGCAGGCGCAGTTTTTCTCCTTGCATTCCTCTTATTCTTGCCTTCTTTTGTGTATTCTAAAGAATGGTCTTCCTTATATGACTCAAAGTTTACTCTTGTTGATAATGATGTTGATGATGATGATTACGAGCTTCATGAAAAACTCATTGATTATGAGGAAAGTGAAGGGAATGGAAGTGTGGAAGGCTTGGTAGAGAAGAAATGTTGTTTTGTGAATGTGTTGGAGAGAGAGAAGCTTACAATGCTTGGGGAAGAACATACAATAAGGTTGTTGATTCGTAGGTGGGATTTTTGGTTATATTACATGGCATATTTCTGTGGAGGAACAATTGGATTGGTGTATAGCAATAACTTGGGGCAAATTTCTCAATCACTTGGACATAGTTCTCAGATAAATTCTCTTGTCACACTTTACTCTACATGTTCATTCTTTGGTCGCCTTCTTGCAGCTGCACCTGACTTCTTGAGCGGGTATGTGTTAGAGAGCTATGTAGTTATAACTTATAGTGATAAAATTACATTGAAATTGAATATGCTGCTAAACTAGTAAAAATTTAATCCTGAATTTTGATAGAATTTGTTCCAACCTCAAGTTCTGGCATAGTTTTCTGAGGTATTGTTCGCTTTGGTCCACAAGTGAGCTGGTAAAAATGATGTCGTAACATGAGGTTGGAACAAAATTTAACTACACTATCAGGGCTGGAAATGAGTCAAGCTCTATGAAGCACCGACACTGACATTGGACACGACACAGACACGTAGACACCGATTTTAATTTGAGAAATACAAGTAATTGAAGTGTCTGTGTCGGTGTCAGTGTCAGTGTCCAACACGACAGACACGTCTTTAGTCAAAAGTGTCGGTGCTACAGAGGTCAAGTTGAGTGGAACTTGGTTCAGCTCGACTCGAGTTCGACATGAGCCTTTTTTTCTAGCTCGAACTCGACTCGACAGGATATTTAGTATTTATTTTCCATTTACACAATAATTTATTAATCCACAAGTGTTATTACATGACAAAATGCAGCAAGATACAGTTTGCAAGAACTGGTTGGTTTGCAGCAGCATTGGTACCAACACCTATTGCATTCATTTTACTAGCCATATCTGGAAGTGAAACAACATTGCAAATAAGCACAAGCTTAATTGGGTTAAGTTCAGGCTTTGTATTTTCAGCAGCAGTTTCTATTACATCAGAACTATTTGGTCCAAACAGTGTAGGTGTGAACCACAATATCCTCATTACCAACATTCCCTTAGGTTCATGCCTTTATGGTCTTCTTGCAGCATTGATTTATGACTCTAATGCAACAACTAGTGGAAGAAAATCACCATGGTTAAGTGAGATGTCTATGTGCATGGGAAGGAAGTGCTACTTACAGACATTTATATTGTGGAGTTGCTTTTCATTGGTTGGATTGGCTTCTAGCTTCTTGCTTTTCTTAAGGACCAAGCAGGCTTATGACAATTTTGATGAAAGAAATAAAATCAGAAATAGAACACAGACAACTTAGGTCTAGAATTAGAACTTTGCTGCTATGAAAAATGTTGTAGCATAATATCTGTTGTGTTGAAATTATAGGGAATGATATATAAAAGTATTATTTGTTGTGCTCTCATAGTATAAAACATGATATACCTGTTTATAGTTCTAAATGTTGAGCAAAAAAGCACTTCTAAAATAGAGAAACTGCTAGTAGTAGATGTAACAAGAGTTTCAAATAAGTCTCAAAATTAGGTTCTTAACATACTTCTAATAAATTTCATTTGTTTCCTACATTACCGAATAGTTAATTTTGGCCATCTTTCTAAAGAAAAACCCCCAAGCACTACAAGTACTCTTAGAGTCGGACGGTATTCTATGTCTTGTATTTGGGTTTGAGGTTGGTGGGATGGGGACCGACTGAGTTGTAATGAAAGAGAATATAGACTCATGGAAGACTACATGTCTAGAGAGGTATAGTTTTTAAATTGCAATGTGATAGCATAGGTGGGCATGATGTTGATGGGAGGGGCCTAAAAATACACATGACATGCTTCTATTTGATAATGTATGTTGAGAGTAAGGACGTAGCCATGGATAATAAAGGCACCCAAAAACATGAAGACTGTGGTAATTGGGTTTGGAGCCAAAAAGAAGCTCATGAGGACACTTGTTGCACTGAGGGGCAGGCATGTAGTTGATGAGGTGCACTGCCATTTGGAAGGCATAGCACCAGAGTTTTTGTGGAACTGAGGAATGAGATAATAGTGTGAGAGCAGTTTCATCTATATGGCGATGTTTTCGTTCAGCAATGCCAATGTGTTCACGAGTATAAAGTGGACCGATGAAGTGGGATATCCCCTGCTTATTGAGATAGGGCCTTAGTTTTAAGTGTATTCTATTCCACCATCAGTGTAAATGGATTTGAATTTGTGGGAGAATTTTTTTCCAATTTTGGAGTGAACTTGAGGGAATATTACGGCTACATCGGTTTTGCTTTTCAGTGGATAAATCCGTGTGTAGCGGGTGAAATGATCAACAAAAACAAGGTAGTATTTGTAGCCATTGATGGACATTATAAGAGACGGTCTCCAAACATCAGAAAAAACAAGTTCAAGAGGAGAAGTGGATCAAATTGAGGATGTAGCGAAAGGAAGTTTTAAGACTTTTATTAATAAAACAAGAATTACAATTCAAAACTTTGCTATTGAAACTCATAGATAGACCACAAGTAGACAAAATCTGTGTAAGAACTTTTGGAGATGGATGGCCAAATCTTGCATGCCAGAAGTCAATGGTAGATACAGTTGTGTAAAGGGCAGTGAGTGAAGAGAAAGTTGGGCTATAGATATACAGATCACCATTACTTGGGTCGCTTATCAAAACCGGCTCTTTCACCGAATCCTTCACACAAAAAAAGAACCGTGAAATTCAACTTTTAACATTGTTAGTTTTGCAAAGTTTAAAGACAAATGAAATTATGTTTGCTTGAGGAACACAAAGAATATTTTTGAGATGAAAAGTAGTGTTTGGTGTGGGAAGTGTAGTGGAGCCAATATGAGATATTTTCAAACCCGTACCATCACCAATTTGGACTTCTTCAGGACCATCATATGCTCAACGAATGTGCAAGTTATTTAGACAGTTGGAAACATGGTAACTATCCCCTGTGTCAAGTACCCAGTTCGGGTTAGCAGGATTGACAGATGCATAATGAGTGTCGTGACCGGGATCCCGACGTAGACGGCTCAAAAATTGATATTTCAGGGAGTCGCCACCCAATTTATTAAATAGGGAAAATTGGGGAAAACCTACCTTAAAATTATTGGTCTGCGTAAACTAGGTTGGATTCGAGAGTCGGTTATGCATAGGGAAGGGCGAAAACATAATTCCACTACACCCCTAGTACATCCGTCCTAAGACAGTTACCCTAAATCTGGTTGTGCAAATATAAATTACGAATTTATTTGTTTTACCCAAAAATAAAATAGTAGAGAATAATAAGGCCTAATTTAGAAAAGTTTAATTTTGACTTGACGGGGAAGCCCCGCTCCTACGTATCCTCAGGTGCAATGAGGAACTCAAAAGTCACGTAGTTCTTTCTGAAAATTTTTGTTGGTTGGTTGATTTTACTTTTGAAGGGGTTTAAGATCAAAGCCGTACAACTAAAGTCTCTTAAACCGGGATTGACAAGATGTCACATCTCAGCCAATCCCTTTTTTTTTTGTATTTTTTCGAAAATAGGTGTTAAAGAAAAGAAAATTGATTATTTAGGAAAAGATTAATTTAGCTTGACGGGAAAGCCCCGCTCCTACGTATCTCCGAAGCGGAGAATCAAATGCCATGTAGTTCTTCTTGAAAAGAGTTTGTTTGTTTTGTTTTGAATTTTTTTTTGAATAGGTAGTTTAAGATCACCGAGCTGTACAATTTAGGCGTCTTAAACCGGGACCGACAAGATGTCACATCTCAGCCAATCCCACATTTTGATATTTTTGTTTATGACATGCAAAGAAAATAAGAATGCAGGAGATATGGTTGCAGGATTAAAATATGATTTTTGGGTTTTTTCAAAATTGGGAAGGAAATTGTATTAGTGTTTGCTTGAATGCAAAAGTATTAAGCTCCTTTGTGTCTTAGAGGGGTCCCTTTGGGAATAGATCTAAGGTTTTTCCTATCAAGTGAACCTCTCAAAGGTAGCTCTATAGAGTCCTAAATAAGGTTCCTAGAGCCAACGACCCCAATTAAGAGTGCTAATCGCGACAATAGGCAAGCTATTAGAAGTGATAGCATCCTCAAAAGGGACCAAACTCTAGGTGAGACTTTCGTGACCACCCAACAGGACGTACATCCAGTAGGCCATCACTACGCGGTCTCGTTCTAATTTAGGGTATGCTCTAGTCCGGGTATAGGACTATTCTCACATGTGTGCAGAAGTGTGATAGTGGAGTGTGTGTAGGAGCAAAATGTTAAATATACCCCCTAGCTGCAAAACAAACAAACACATATACAGAAAATAATAGTCTTCTACCCTAGGGTTTATATCAAGCATAAAATAAAGATATACGAAAAGAAACTAAAGAAATAAATAAATAATCAATAAATATGTACATAAATAAATAAATAAACAAATAGATATAAATAAATAAATACAAAATTAACCTCAAGCTGATGAACGCGATGAACGCCGAACCGGACCGAGCAGTCAGACCAGGTCAACTGCGAACCAGACTGCTTTGAGAACCGAAAAACCGATTCAAAAAAAATTACAAAAATAATCAAAGACAGACTTTTAGTGTCTGGATCGCAAAGGCTAGCCCAAAAGATCACTTAATCTGCCAATGACTCTTCTCAAGTCTTTGCCTCTTAGCCTCTTTTATAGTCAAATGTTAGGTGGTTATTGTTTCTCCCAAACAATGTGGGACTAAAACAAGATAGAGAAAATCATTCCCGTTTTTCTCAAACCAGCCACTGTAACAGTGTGATTCCGGATTCGTTAACCGTTGGATCATCATCGTTTTTTTGACACCAGGTTCGTGAGACATCCCTCTTCACTTTTACCGTTCGGATCGTCGAAATGAGGTCTGAGGAGAGAGAAATTGCCTTCGCAAAAGTAGAAAAAACAACCCCCGTTTTTCTCAAACCAGGCACCGTACAAGTGCGATTCTGGATTCGTTAACCGTTGGATCGTTTTCATTTTTTGCCAGAAGGTTCTTGAGACATTCATTTTCACTTTCACCGTTCGGATCGTCGAAACGAGGTCTGAAGAGAGAGAAATCACCTTCGCAAAGTAGCTGCAGTTTTGGGTATTTTGGTTTATTTTTGTGTTTTTGTAACTTGGGCATTCTTGGGCCAAGTCATGTAAATGCATGTAAATGGACACTCCTTTTTTGTAATAATAATTTTTTTATTGCATCCCTTTTTTATTTTCTTTTTTAATTTGTATTATTTCTTATCTATTTTATTTTTTTATTTTCGTTTTTTAATTAAAGATATTGTAACAAGAAAAATAAATTAAATCGACTTTGTAATTTTTGAATCAGCATATTTTTTTTAATTTTTGTTTAACCACTAAAAAAAGTAATAATAACGCAAAATTAGTAAATTAGCGCAAAATGACTTATTCGAGGGATTAGGAATCAAATATACGTGAAAAACATATTTTTGTGATTTTTTTGAAAAAAGTAAAAATGTACCAGTTAAAATTGGGTGTTTACAGTGAGCCACTGGACAGTTGCTAGGTTTAGGAATTTCTGGACAATAGCGGGCAATATGTCTCGTGGCTGAGCAGAATTGGCAATGTGGAGGTGGCCTATTGCCACGAGAGTGAAAGCCCTTGGATTTACCTCGGCCATAGTTGGAGTTGCGTGAAGGGTAAGCTGAAAGGCCACAACCATATGACGGTGTTGGTAGAAGACCATTATTTGTGGAATTTTTCTGAGCTATGTTTGCAGTTGGAACTTGGATTTCCACTTGGGATTCATGATGAATGTATTCATCATGGACAAGTAGGTGGTTGTGTGATAACTTAGTTATAAGAGTTATTTATACTCTCTAAGTTTATATTATTGTGAGTTATTAAGTAATTTTGTTGTTTAAATATGTGAATATATGTCAATCAGTGTCAAAGAGGGTTAGGAACAAACTGGTGATCATTTGACACTTTAGTGCCACTTGTGTTATTTTAATGTGTTTGTTCAATGTTGCAGCATGTGATGCTATAGCATCAACATACCTACGCCAACAGAGAGAGAAAAGCAAAAAGCACATCTTTGGCGTTTTCACTTTATGTCAAGTCAGCGCGACTCTGCTGTACTTCTAGCTGCTGACACCGCCAACTAAAGTACTCTATAGGGACACTTGTCCACTTGCAAATGAGAGATGACTTTTGGTTGGTGGCATGCCACTTCACCCGTTTTGGAAGCCCTTTGGATAAAAGAAAAAGATCTCCTTCGTCCTTGGCAATCGAAGCTTGCTGGTTCGGTTAGAGTGAGTAATAGAAATATTTTTTCTCTCCATTTTTCGTTCAAGCTTTCATCTTCTTCAAAGTAAAAATTCTGCACTTCAATGCTGTGAAGTAATGCTACAACATCATTAGGCTATGATGCGAAGGAGTTTAAATAGTATATTTTTATGCTATTTTCTTTTCTTTTGTATTTTAGTAATATGAATATGGTCCTCATATTTGTTCGTATTTTCTTGTTGATGCTCATCATGAACTAAACTCTTTGTAGTTGGCATGTTTAAGCTTTGTAATGACTTTTTAATGGTTTAACCGTAATGTTTTGATGTTTTATTTTAATCCTTACGCAAAACTTCTTTCAAACTTATTTTAGGACTGACCAACTAATATAAATACATTTATAGATTCAGGCAAAGTTTATAAATCGAACTCAAGGGTTAATGTGAACAAGTGGTTGTTAAAGGAAACGTTGGCAATCCGTGCTTCAACCTAGACATATGAAGGCATAGTTCATAGGATGAATACTGTGGGTACTTAATATACAGAGGGTAAGCCTATTTAGAGCTTAGACATAAGCCCTTAAAATGAAACTCTGACGTTAGTGACTGAAAGACACACATCAATTGTTACATCATCCCATTTTATAGCATCAGATCTTACGTTTTTCTGTTTTAAGGGATTTATTTAGTGAAAGACATTCCAACAATCTTTTACTTTGAACACTACACCATCTTTACTTGTTTACTCTAATTTCAGTTATTTACAAATTATGCTCTCAAACTTGTGATTGTTATTTTGCTTCTCCCACTACTTTGCTAACCTATTAAACACTAAAATTAATACCAATCCAGGTGGGTACGATTTCTACTTTTTCACCACATTGCTTGCTGCGATTGTGTACACTTGCACAACTACTTTTCACATAACATTGTGAAGTTCTTCAAAAGTAAATGAATGCTCACGAGTTCAAATTGAGGCAACAATGTCACGATAGTCAGGTCCAAGGCCGTTGGGGATATAGAGGATAAGATCATCATCCGAGATTTTGCTATCAATGACAGCGAGTTCATCTACAAGAATTTTTATTTGAGAAGAGATAGTCAGTGACAAACTTATCACCCTTGGTGCAGCGTTGAATTTAATTTTTGATGGACATAACATGAGAGCAAGATGTGTTTGCATATTAGGCTTCAATGTAGGGGTGATCATCAAAATCGAACCCGCCCAAACCCGCTGAAACCGCAGCTGGAAAATTTGTCATAAGAATCAAATGAGAGACTATCTGCTTCAGCCATGGCTAGAAGAAGATTGAAAAGTATACATGCAAAACACTCAAAGCCGATTACAATAAAATCGTGATAAGTTTTCAAAAATAAACTAGCCATTATATATATAGTACTAAATTATTATATTTATACTTAATATATTTATCAAACATTATAAGCGAGAGTAGTGGCTTCAGCCAAAATTGGAGGCAAAATTGCAACAAGATTGGCGCTAAAATGCTTTCCCACCACTTGACTTCACTTCTCATTTTTTTCTTTCCCTCCACGTGTTCCTTCTTCCTCTGCATGTCAAACACCTTCCTTTAATTTGCTGAGGCAACATAGCCACGTTTTGTTACTAGAGATACAGAGAGTTGCGAGGGAGAGAAAGAGAGAGTGATCCGAGAGAAACTGAGAGAGGTGCGAGAGGGAAGCGTTGGTGGCCAAGGCTAGAGGAAAAGCCTAAATCGTGGAGATCTGCAGAGAGGAAGAGCAAGAAGGAGATCTGCGCAGTGAGAAGGAGGCGAAGGGAGAGAGAAAGTTTGGTGGCGCGCAGAGAGGGAGAGATAGGGGATAGATCGAAGGAGTAGGTTGAGAGAGGGAGTCTCGATGATGGTGGGGGGAGGTCCGGCGGAGATCTAATATGGAGCCACTGCTCTCAGGTCGTGCTTATCGCTGCTGCCGCTGTTCGTGATAGCGCCGTCGTCTCTGTTAACACAACTTCTTAATCTTTGAGGATCGTAAATTTCCTGACATTGGTAACACAGTGACCATGCAATATGAAGGGTAAATATTTGCTCAACTATCTTGGGTTCCTTTTCTTTTTGGATTCCTCTCATCTGTTTCTGAATTCAATGACATGTTCCTACTCTATTATCTGCAGAGGGATCTTTCACATATTGGATTGGGCTCACATAGTAAATGCTCACATAATCTCTGGTCCTGGAATTGTGGATGGTTTAAAATTGAAGGTCTATGGAGACAGTCATTTTCATTATATTATCTTCACGCAATACTTCACTTGATAGTCTAACATGTTTCTTGAACCATACTCAGGGTTTGCCTCGTGGCAGGGGTTTGTTGCTGCTCGCAGAAATGAGTTCAGCCGGTAACCTTGCAAAGGGAGATTATACTGCTGCTGCATTGAAAATTGCTGAGGATCATTCTGACTTTGTAATTGGCTTCATCTCAGTCAATCCAGCATCATGGCCGGGGGCACCCATAAATCCTTCTTTCATTCAGGCAACTCCTGGAGTTCAAATGGTGACTGGTGGTGATGCTTTAGGGCAGCAATACAACACTCCATATTCTGTAAGTTTTTGCATGTTGCCATTCATCTTTTAGTCATATGCTGAGGATAAATATAGGCAGAAGCCTTTTGCTATTAATATTTGTATTCCCTTAATTTTATTGTGTTGAAAATGCATTGACTAGCCAATTTTTTTATCATCTTTCTGCTCCTTTCAATTGTTTTTCAAATTTTCCTCACTCCTTATATTTGAGCATACTGATCTGGACAATCCATCAAACGTTTTTCCAGGTCGTCCATGATAGGGGCAGTGACATTATCATTGTGGGACGTGGCATCATCAAGGCAGCAAATCCTGCTGAGGCAGCTCATGAATACCGTGTACAAGGGTGGAATGCATATTTAGCCAAATGTGCTTGAGGTCTGCATTCTAAGAATAAAAAAGGATTAGTCACAATTTTAATTTTATGGGACATCTAATCTCACTGTAATCCATAGGAAGTCCTTGGGTACCATATAACGTTAAAAGAGTTTTTTCAAGTTTATATGTTGAAGTGGCTGCATGTTCTCTGTTATTTCACCGTAGTTCAACCCTTTTTTGCTTCTTTGTTTCTTCATAAATATATGCAATTGATCGGTAAAATTGATGAAAGTGCCTCTAACACAAATGCAAGCATTCATCGGAATCTTTTTTTTTGAACAACAGCATTCATCGGAATCTAAGCTTAGTGCTTAAAATCCGTGGATCTGCTGAATTGCTTTGAGTCACTGAGTCGCTATGGATTGTTTAAGAAGCAAAATGAAATGCTATTAAAAAATATTTTTCTTAGGTTTTGTTTCTTTAAGAGTAGCTACTATCATAATTTTTATAAGTTACTACACCTTTAACTCTTTATAATTTGTTGTGCTATGAATTTCATAACTTTTGATTATTATTATTAATATTATTATGTTTAATCATTCTGAGTCTTGCAGCATTCGTGATCATTTGACTGTGACTTTTGATGCTTAATTGCATTTGTTATCAATGATAATTAAACTTTTGGTCACAGTAAAGAATTTCTAATTCCCTCTCCAAACCATATGGTACTGAAATTTGATCATTCATGTTTGTTCTCTTCTCGGTAAGAGACTTATAATGCTATAGTAGAATATGTAATTGATGATGATGTGTTGTGTAACTTCTGATATAGCATAGCATATATAGGACCTCTGGTGAATCTATACCTGTGTTTAATGAGTGCATACTTTTATTCTTCGTGTAAGTTGCTTTTGCCACAATTCCTATTTAAGTTGCTGGCTCATTGTCATATATGTTACTGCAGACAACAAATTCATAGGCCAGGTATGAAAGGGGATGAAAGGGGATGAGGAGCAATGGAGGAATTGGTTCACTGAGTTCAATTTGCTCTTTCCAGGAAAGCACTTAGCAGATTCATCCACAATTTCTATCTCCATCAAAAGGTATAGGTTATGAATGCCTTTCTTTTACATTCCATTTGTTTAGTTTTTTCCAGACTATGACTAGAGACAATGTTTGTTGAATTGTACTCAGCAACAAATTCAAGTGCAACATGAGATATCTTGACTGGATCCGGTTTGCATTATTGAAGATGACATCATTTCTAGCTCTCCACACCATCCATATCAGTATACAAAACAACTGTGCTCCCTCTGTATCACAGCAGGTAAGCCATTTGAGCATTCAACCTATCAAATCAGCATGTAGAGGAGAATCTGTTTGGTAATTCTTCCAAGGAAATTTCTAACTCTGTTGGGAACCTTAGCCCTCCAAATCTCCTTCCACATTTGATCATTCACAGTACTAGAGGAGCTTGGCCAGTTTCTTGCACTTATATCACAGAGGCTATGGTATGCAGACTTGACTGAGTATCTGCCACTCTTCTCCCACTGCCACACCAATTTATCACTTGGAAAACTCAATGTTTTATCTTTGATTTTTTAACTATCTTTGATTTTCTTTATGTAGGTGCACTCCACCAACACAACGGTGGTGATTTTTTTCCTTCCTAGAAATGATTTGGTGTTGATATTTGTTTCATTTTTAAGTTTATCTTCATTAATTTGGGTTGCCAATTTGTACGTACGCTAGCTATGTGTTATGCATAGAAGGATCTGATTTTTGGAAATATAATAATAGAATAGCATACCTTCTGCTTATGTCAAAGAAATGATTAGTTTGTGATGTAATTATAACTGAGTTTTGTAACCAGTTGGAACTGAAGGTTATTGATTAGTTTTCAACATTTCTTGAATATTAGTTTGTGATGTAATTTTAAATTTGTAGGTAGAGATGATTGTTGAGTGTCAGTTCATTTTGATTCATTTGTTGTTATTGTTGCTGACAGATTGGGAAGCCAGCCATTGGCTTCTGTGTTGTCTATGGGATTAAACATCTCCTTAATGGAAGTGATTTTGCTGTTTTTGAGTTTGATGTGGATCCAAATTTGGATGCTGAACCATATTGCAGAAAAGTTATAGGAGAAGAGGGAGGAACGATGAAAGGCATTACAATGGTAGTAGCAGCTGGAACTGTTGGTAAGCAACAGGTTCTAGAACAAAGACAACATGGTCAATTCACTTGCTGCTTTTATGAGATCGAAAACATGAATACAGATTTGAAGTTAGCTTGACAGTTTTTGTGTATTTTTTTCAAGATGTTTTCCTTTTGTTTTGTTTCTGAAATGATTTGGGAGAGTTGTTGGAATTTGAAACAACTTCCTTTTGAATGAATGAGTGATGATGAAGAAGAGGTGGTGGAGCGAGAGGGGTCAGAAGGCGGCAAGGAGGAGGAGATCGCAAAGTGAAGGGATGTGACGATGGCATGGAAGAGTGGCTCAAGGATGGGAAGGAAAAAGCAGAGGAAACCCAATTTATGAAGGACTTTTATGCACCTGTTTTTTGGGATCTTTCCATGATTAGAAGGTACACTAGCAAATGTTCAATATACTATATTATTTGCTCCTTATGGATATATGGTCACTATAAAATAACATTATAAAATAATAAAAATATAGTTTGTAGTTTGTTAACATTGGATTTTATATAGAAGTTTTAAATTGAGCAAAAATGCTCTCCTCCTAATTTCTCTCTTCGCTTTTGTTTTGTTTTTAAATTCTTTGATTTTTCACTTATGTTTCTCCTTCAACGACTTTGTTTCCTTCTCTTTTCTCACATTTCATTTCGTCACACCATTCTTACTTCCACCATTCTTCACAATCATATTTTTAATTTATTGTTGAGTTTTCTATATTCAATGATTGTGACTATCGATAGTACGAATATATGGTGGTTTGTGATTCTTATGATTGTGGTTGGGTACTGAAAAAACGCAATGAAATTTTCGTAAATATAATTTTTGGTTGATTCGGAGGGAACAAAAAAGAGTTCTAAATTTCCATCTCTTAATATTTTTTAAGTACTTTTTGTTAGTTAGATTTTTAGGTGTTGCAATTCATTTCGTGAGGTGCTTCCTTCTGGAATTTTAGGTTCTGCAAATCAGGAGCTAAAGAGTGTGGGTTGAAATGTTCTTTTGTAAATCCTATATGGTTTTCTTTGACTTATAAATATTGTCATATAGATTGTTTTCAAATATCTTGTGACATTGTTCTATTGATCAATGCATAATTGGATTTGATGAGTTGTATTTGGTTCATAATTGCGATGCAGGGAAGCTATAGTGACTTTGATTAAGAACCCGTCAAATCCTCCTCTGCAATCATTCTGTTAGACCTCTCATTAGAATTGTGTATGAGAGGAGAAGGAGAGGCGCAGGTGCCCAGGGCATAGGCGCCCAAGGCACAGAAGCAGGATCAGGCGCCCAGGGCAAAAAAACAGGCGCAGGCAACCAGGAAGAGGGCGCCGGATTCTGTGAGAGTGACTGAAGCACTGCAGTAGGGCGCCAGGATCGCAGGCAGTAGGCGCTGACAGTTACTAGCAGTTATTTATTATTTATTGCTGTTGTGTGTTTTCTTCCCAGCCAGAATTTCGCCTGTGGCAGTAACTGCCATCATAACCGCCACTGCGCCTGTATGGTGGGTTGCGAGACCCGGTTTCTGGTGTTGGATCCTGATGTTGGTGTTGGATGGCTGGTGTTGGATCCTGACAGTCTCTCTCTCACACAGTTTTTCGCTCAATCTCTCTCTCTCTCTCTCTCTCACAGTTCCATGGCTGCCTGGCGGAGATGAGAAGGTAAGATTTGTTGTTCTTTTTCACTCACAATCCCTCTTTTTTTTTATCTTTGATCTCCTTCTCTTCCATTATAGTTGAAATGAAATTCACTTTATATGACATTTTGACATTGTTTGTTCCTCACATTCCACTTTACCCGGTGAAAAGGACATTGGTAGTTGTTGCTTTTGTATTCTACGTTTCTACGTACGCTAGCTATGTGTTATGGATTTTGTGAATGCTGTTGTATGTATTTCAATTTGACAGGATTTGTCAGGAATTATAAATTCATTTAGTTTTACTTTTATTTTAAAATGATGTTCCTGCTTTTAAATTTTAAGTCAGGCGTTGAGGAGTCTTTGATTTGTTAGTATGGTTTGATTTTTACAGGTCACCACTATCTATGTTGCAATCATGGCTGATGGGCCACAGTATCCATTAGTTGTTCAGAAGCTAGCTGGACAATCTTATTTGGTGTCCAGGCTTAGTCCCAACTCTAATTCCAGGAATTATTCTACATCTGATAGTTTCATCAATGGAGTGCAGACTTCTGCGTTGGCAATTGCGTCGCCTTTATCTTCAATAATTATACCTGCTCCAGCAGAGAAAGGAGCGTCTGCATTTTTGGTAGATTTTCTTATGGGAGGAGTGTCTGCATTTTTTGGTAGATTTTCACAGATGGTTGCCTTCATTAGCTTTTGCCTAGAAGTTATACGTGTGGTAATGGTTGTTCTTTTAAAGTAGAGATACTGTCAAAAAATTTGGTCATGAAACATCTTAGTTTATTAACTTTCATTTATTTTACAATAGTTGAGTATTCTTTTTCATGGCCTCTGAAACTTCACCGGTGTCATAGGATTTTCCTCTAAATCTTCACTGTCGCATAAAACTTTCTTATAAGAATCCACATTCTTTTTCTTGACTCTTGCTATTTACATCCCTTTGTAGGAGATACATCTTCTCTTTTTTTACTGTCTGATGAATATGAATGTATTTGTGGCATTTGACTGTTGGTTCTCTATTTTATATATGTTGTTTGTTTAATTTCTAATTTCCTCCATTTCCTTTTAGGCTCTGAACTTTGCTTTTAAGGATTAATGATACATAGGCAAAGAATTAGGGATTAAATAGAGAAAGAAGAGAGGGAAGAACAATTGCGGTTTTATTAAGATGAATTGAAGATTTTTTTACTTAATTATGTTGTTTTGTAGGCATATATATGAATCTTTATGCTTAGATATATGATTTTGGAACTTCTATTCTGTTTGCCTCACAACTTTTCTCTATTCCCTTCACTTTCTATCACTCTATTCTCCTGTTTTCTTCATGCTGATGCTTATACCAGTGCATGTTTTTATACGATGCTTAAGTTCTACAAATTCATTCCAGTGAAGTCAGTCTGGATTTGTTCTATGATGTGTTATGCTTCATTTATCTGTATGAGTGCTATATTAAATTTATTTGACTGTGTTCTTTGAATGGATAGGCACTTGAAATGAATGGGCAAGAATTGTTGCATTGTGCTGTGCGTCTTGATGTATGAGTCCCATTTTATTCCCATATGAAGATGTTATTTAACTTATATGAAGATCTTAAGGCAAATTTATATACCCTTTAACTTATATACCCTTTGTCCCTGCAGTCTGGCCAACGTAAATTATTTTTTTAAGGCAAATTTATATTGATCTTGATTTCTTTTTGATGATTGATAGAAAAGTACATTAACGTTGAAGGTAAATTTATATTGTCCCTGCACTTGGCAGCTTAGAGAACTATTAAACTTGCATCTTGAAGAGCAGAGAAAGAATCGAGCTATTGAAGCATGCAGTGAAACCAAAGCTAAAATGGACGAACTTGAAAAGGAATTTTCGAATATTGTGGGTTTGAATGATCTAAAGATACAACTACGCAAGTGGGCGAAAGGCATGCTTTTGGATGAGAGGCGTAGAGCTCTTGGTCTCCGTGTTGGTACAAGAAGACCCCCTCATATGGTTTTTCTTGGAAATCCTGGAACACGTTATTGATGATAGATTGCTTTTCTTTTAGTTTGCTTTTCTTGGAAATCCTTGGAAATCCTAGCAGAAGGTAGTTTGCTATATGGATTTAAGTTGAATTCCAATTGTGGTATAGAAGCCATTGCAGCAATGATAGAAGCCGAAACGACTGAAAAACAGTATTGGATAAATACCATGTTGGTTAATGCAAGAGAGAATTTGGACTTCAGACTCAGCTTTGATTGTATAGATATTGAAGAACTTCTTACAATCACATTGGAAGATTTAGAAGCTGGTCTTGGCTTGCTATCACAGTAAATCCATTCTTTGGTAATTAGATATTTTGGAGAGATTTATTTCAGCTTACCTTAGTATTCATCATTGGATATATTGCAAGTTTGCAACTGCATTCTTTGAGTATTGGATAAATGTTATATAGGTTCTATTTATGCACTTTGCTTTATTTTTTTACTGGCCTTTCATTGTATTCTTTGTATTCTTTGTATGTTGTTCATTTTAGAGGGGCAGTAATAAATTTCCATTTTAGTTTGTGGCTGTTCAAAAGTATTTCCTTATTAGCCATTGATGGTTTGTTGATTGGTGTTAATTTCTTTTTGTTTCTTAAAACACCCCTCTATGATACTTAATGGTTGTTGGATTTCTTTTTGTTTCTTAAAACACCCCTCTAACTCAAACATTTTCTGATATGGAGGAGACATGTTCTTCTCTAGGATGGTTCACTTGACTTATACTTCATGAGGATGCTTTCGTATTCATATTCCAATGACTACGGATCGTCTAAGGCCTATGTTGATGCGTAATCAACCACCACCTCTACAAGTTGACTATCCTCAACACGATGTTGCTGGAGTTATTGAAGACAATCCTATTGTTCTTGACTAGATGATCTTCAAAGTTTTATATTTCATTTTGTAAAACTTCTTTAGACATTTAAAGATTTTCCTATTATTGTTTGTTGTCTATCCACCATTTTAATATGTTGTTTTCCGTATTTATTTTGACCGTTACTAGGGCTCCCCGTCCATCGGACGGGCATTAAGACTAGTATATATATATATATATGCTGTCAATATATATATATATATATATATATATTAATTTAATATTTGAGTATTATTTATTATACAAAACAACTATAAAAGTATTTTATTTTAATCGAAAAATTTATATTAGTCATTTATATTTTCTCTCTCAAATTAGTCCATTAAGTATTAAAATATTAATATATTTGGACTTTTCAGACAAATTCATTTAAACTTTGTGTATACTTGATCAAAAAAACAGTAACCGTTACGATAAGTTTTATATAAAAACCGGTGAGCGTGTTCAACGGTTGGGGTTGATCCTCCTTTAATCAATGGTCGGGGTTCGATTTTCGTATTGAGTACGGAGCAGCGTTAAAATTTTAGGCCAACTGTCTTGCCCCTCGAGGCACCTACAATAAGCGATGGATTAGTCAGCTCCATGCGGTGGATACCCGGGTTTACCAAAAAAAAAAGTTTTATATAAAAAGTATTTTAATTATATTTTATTAATTTATCATATCATTTGTCAAAAAAATACTTATTCGTTGAAAAAAATATAATGAAAAATGAATTTTCCTACTGAAGCGTGCTATGCGGCGGCTATGCCACCCAGCTTCACTGCTCGAACTGTAATATATAAAAAGCGAGCGTCGAGCGAGCGAGCGTGTGTCTGATTATTACACTGTGCCGCGGTGATTGATCAAGCGAACATGGAGGTAGAGTTGGAGCCTCGCGTCAAGGCTCTTCCGTTCAAAGTTAAAGCGATGTCCAGAGAATCGCCGTCGCAAAAGGCTCTTAACGTTCTTGACACTGACCTCCGCAATCACTGGTCCACCGCCACCAACACCAAGGAATGGATTCTCCTCGAACTCAATGTACATCTCTCTCTCTCTCTCTCTCTCTCTCTCATCTTCATCTTCATTCATTCGTTTATGCCTGAAACTAGTGCTTAGGTTTTTGAATTTTACTCAACCGCCAGTGTTCTTACTGAAATTTGATTATCGATTTTGAATAAACTGAATGGAGTCTGTGGAGCAGTAATTTTAGGTTTTATTTTCCAAGTATCGATAGAATGGTGAAGCTGAAAAGGATTAGTTGACTATTTTATGATATCTTGCTCAAAAGTAATAATCAATTTTGGATTAACTCAGTACTGCTCTGAATGGATTTTGTGGAATAACTTTTGCACAAGAACTACAGGTTTTTGCAAGTGTCATAGTGTGGTGAAGTTGAAAAGAGTTAATCGTATCTTGTAGAGAATAATTAATAGTCTTCATTTATGTTGTTTTTGTAGTTGAATTGCATTTAATAGAGTAAAAGGTTAGATTAGGTTTACTTCAGTTACACTTCTGTTATTGAAGCCGTGTCAGCATCTACACTGTTAGATTAGTTAGCAGGAGTACTAACTGACTCCAAAGTCAGTTAGCAGGTCACACTACATATAAATTGTAATACACAGCCCCTGGCTTATTCAAGTTGAATAAATTTGGTTCTCAACAGAATTCTAACGAATTCTGGATTCTCTCTCTCAGTTTCTCTCTTTCATTCTGTTTCTTGCATTCTATTAGTATTAGTGTTGTTTTTTTTTTTTGCTGCAGGAGCCTTGCCTGTTGTCACATATACGAATTTATAACAAGTCTGTGCTCGAGTGGGAGATTGCAGTGGGCTTACGGTACAAGGTTAGTGGCTGACAATTTGTTGAACAAATGATCACTGGCAATCAATACTGTTCTTTTTATGTGTAGTTTGTAGATTTACAAAGGTTATGATATGTGTCTCAATTGTCATGTATTTTTGGGACCATTTTTAGCTGCTAGTCAATGCTTTATAAAGTGGAATTTCATGGTATGCTGGCATACGTTTTGGATTGATTATTGTTGAAAGAATGTCGATATATAATTCAATGATTGAGTGCAGGAGGTAGGTACTACTAAGAATGGCGCACCATTTATACCTCACAATACACAAATTCTATTAGGTGGATATTTTACCGCGTCAACTAATTTTGATCCTTTTTTGACATTGGATTTACATCTTCTGAAAACAAATGGTTGTCTGCACCGAAATTGGTGGATAGAATAAAGATTATTTCTACAATTTAATTTTTTAATGTTTGTGTTTTGGTTGAACCTTTGGTACCTACCTTCAATCTTATTAGAAGGTAAGAAGTCTGATAATTGTCTTTTATTTGCGGTTTCTGAAGACTTGTCGTATAGGCTCCCGTTGTTTTACTGATTTAGGATATTGACAACAGGATGGATGCTTCGTGAGTTCTTTCTTTACAAAGTGGTCATTTATGATTTTTAATGTAGTTAAGTTTCAGTTATTAAATCAAATAAATAAAGACTAGTAAATTAATTGATTGTGAACAATAATTAGGATGGAGGTAAAATGGTAGTTTCACTTGATGTGGATGCCATTTTGTTATTCTTATCCACAGTGTTGAGTAATTTCTCCTCGGCAGAAAGATACGCTATAAATGCCTAACTATGCTCCTGCAATTAGTTGTTTTGAAAATTATGCTTATTGGTTATAGTTCTTCCTTTTCAATTAGATATGGCTTGTTTATGCTTTTATTTATGCATTTTCCAAGATGAATAATATCATGTTGCATGCTTTACTGATTTTATTTGCATGCCAGCCAGAGACATTTCAAAAAGTGCGCCCACGTTGTGAAGCACCTAGACGTGACATGACCTACCCTACAAATTACACTCCATGTCAATATGTGAGGATATCTTGTTTGCGTGGAAATCCCATTGCTATCTTCTTTGTTCAGGTATACTATTATACCTTTGCTGTTTTTGCTCTACATCCCTCGCTATTATTCTTAAGTGAAGTCCTATAGTAATATTAGATATTTTTGTCTACATTTACTTTAACTCTTTTGGTTAATAAGGTAGTAAGATGTTTATCATTTTGACAGCATCACACTTCTTGTAGATGTCTAAATCTTTTATGTGTGAAATATTTCATAATTGTGTATTTCAATTTAGTTGTTTGGTTAAGGAATTCCTTATAGACATTGTTTTATCGATCTTTTGTCCCTTCCTTTGAATAAAAGATGAAATTCATTAAGGGGAGTAAGAAAAAGTACCAAGAGAAGGAGAACAATATATCATATGTAGAGAAAGCTAGTTAACAAACATGTTAACTAGTATGTTTGATACAGCGACCTCAAAAAATAATAGAGCTACCCAGTCCGTGTGCATGTTTTCCTGTTGGACTTTATAAAAGTAACACTATACTCTAAATCTCTAATGGCTCGTTGAAAGACTTGACATGGCGCTTTATTTTGATTTTGATGATGGCATTTGTGTCAAGCTTTGGGAGGACTCTTGGGTTGGGTGGTATTTACTTTTTTCTGGAGGGTTTTTGTTTACTCTTTATCTTTTTACCATATGTAATTCCCTTATCATTCCCGTATTTTTCCTACTCAAGGCTCTCATTTAAGTTGGAATCTAACTTTATCGGAGACTTAAGTGATAGAAGAAATTATGTATACACTCCATTATGTTTTTATGAGCCTTTGACTTATCTACAAGTCCAGACAGAGGAGTGTGGAATATTGATTCTTTTGGCTCCTCCTTCTGGTTTGTTGCTTGATCCCATAACTGTAAAATTTTAATTCTTGTCAAGCCTTTGTATAATTCCGAAGATCCCTCTATGATCAAGTACTTTGTACTGACAACAAAATCTTTTCAGGATTTTCACAAATGATTTAATACTTCTTTGTGCACCCTTGTGCCCTCGTTTGCTTTACACCACTTAGCATGTGTCATTTCCAAGTTTCGGTTCTGTTTAAAAATGGTGATTGCACCTATTTTCTGCATCCCAATAGCAACCATTTTGGGGTTTTTGATGAGCACCGGCTGTGTATGAGTTCTTTCAAGTAGTTTCGGATGGTTTAGTTCAAAGGTTTGGCTAGCGTATGGAGGCCAAAATCTTGTGGCAGTGTGTTGGATGGATTGCATACATCTTTAAGGACATGTCTCTTGCTCTCAAATTTGCTTTGGATTTTGTTATGTTCTTAGTCTCTTTCCTGTTTTTCCGATGTCACTTAATTGGCATACTGTATAGCCATCTTAGATTATCGCTTAGATTTGGTTTCACGTTTCCTTATATTTCATAAAATAATAAAAAGAAAATATTAATTAAGCTGAGGGATACTCTTGTATCAGACAAAGTGCGATTAAATTTGAAGCAACTCAATGCAAAGCTGCATTTTAAATTCCTCTGATGATTCATAACTGACACCTAGCTAAAATTCCACAATCACTTATATTGAAAATTCCATATACCCATCCTTCCCCGCAACCAGAAACTGTGTACCCAGCCTTCTCATGAAACACATCTTGACAAAGTTTTGGAGTTTGGACTCTTTGCACCCCCAAAACACTTGAACAGGTCTTCTACATTTGTCAGTTTTATGTGATTTTTGTTTCTTTGTCTTTGTTTTGGTATTCTTTATCAACTCTAAATATTCCTTATCCTCCATTGTTTACAGTTTTCTATTTTATTTTTTATACAACTTATTTAAAACAAAACAAGTGCTCCAAATGGTTGTAACTTGTCATTACTGAGCTTGCGTTTACTGTATTCTCTTGCAGCTAATAGGAGTTTCTGTGGCTGGTCTTGAACCTGAATTTCAACCAGTCGTTAATTACTTGCTACCACATATTCTATCTCATAAGCAGGATCCTCATGATATCCATCTCCAGGTGGATTGCATCTTTGCTGCCATCGACATGCTTATTATGTTATTTATTTCTTCTATTATTATTATTATTATTATTATTATTATTATTATTATTATTATTTTGTGTTTCATTTCTGCTGTTTTGTTTACAGCTGCTGCAAGACATGACAAATCGGTTGCTAGTATTTCTTCCACAACTTGAGGTAAAAATGAGAGCATTAGAGCATTTTACTTTCATTTCTTTATTCATAATTCTGGCTTTCCATATTTATGTTATACAATTAAGCATTTCGCATATAAAATTGCAGACAGACCTTGCAAGCTTTCAAGATACCCCTGAATTTAACCTACGATTTCTTGCCATGCTTGCTGGTCCTTTTTATCCTATTCTTCATGTGGTGAATGAAAGGTTAGTTTGCTTTTTATATCCTCTTCACTTTCAAATTATTTGTAACTTATATCAAGTTTTATTTGGTTTGAATTTTCTATTAGTAATTCCTGATATTGGTTTGCTATCGTTGACTAATGACACATATATGTTTATTAGTTTTACCAATGAAATCTTTCTGATGTATACAAACAAGATGAGTGAAGGTACTTGCTGATTCTAGTTCTCTTTGTGTGTTAATGTTAAGAAGTCAAAAATAGTGATACTTTTATAGTTACTTTCACAGTCCTCGTAAATGGATTTCAAATATTTTTCTCCAAAAGTGGTTCTAAAGCTCCTGCAATAATTATTTATTATTAAAAAACATTCTGAATTATGAATATATTGATATTATGACACATATTAGGGACCCAGAAAAAGAATTGAAAATTGGAGAAAGAATACAAGTTTATTGAAAGAGTGAAAAGAGAAGAGAAAACTCTCTTCCCAGGGTTTCCCCTTCTACAAAAGAGCCATTGCTTTTTTCATTCAGTGATTAGTGATTACAATCTGAATGCTGTCCTCTCTTTATGTCATCGTATTTAATTCTAACTACTCTAACTTCTCTTTATTCTTAATCTTAACAATACCACTCTCCTCTATTCAACTTTGTCCTCAAGGATGCAATCTGAATGCCGGGGAGAAAAAATTTCTGTCCTCAACGTTTGTAGAATTAGTAGTTCTTTCCAATTCAATGCTTTCCAAGCAAGATCCTGATGAGCTACAGCGGCTAACTTCAATGGCAGCAGCTTAATAACCATTCCATTGGTTGTCTATGCATTCAAATGCACACCAGTGCAGCAACAAAGAAAAAGCTGAGTGTGCTATTTGTGTTTTATGATTTGGGGGTGGCCTTGTGAGATAAAAAAGCATGCCGGGGTTTGTGTGAGACTGTGGCAAAAGTTTCTAAATGATCGATTCCATAGGCATGTATAAAATCAATGTGGTTTTATTTCCAACAATAACTTTGGTAACCCTTTTAAGTCCAAGTGTAACTAGAAAGATTTACTTATGAGAGCGAGGTGAAAGTTTATCTAGACCCAAGGGGAGATTATGAACAAAACATGTAGGTCCAAAGACTCAAGTAGTTAAGAGGTGAAGGGTTTGTTAAGGGAATAAAACAGAGTGACGTATTTGGTTATCAAGTACAGACAAGGGGATGCAATTTTTAAGTTAACAAGCAATAAGCACACCATCACTCCAAACACTAACATTTTCATAATAAGGTGTCTATTTTTACCCCCATTTCGTTGAGGAGTATCAAGTATGAGCACAAAATGTTTGATGAAGGATGTCGTGAGAAGCCATAAAGCTTTGAAATTCATTAGATAAATACTCATGGGCATTATTACTTTGAAAAGTGCGAATAGGAACACCAAATTAATTTTTGATTTATTGATAAAGAGACTTGAAGATAACAAACAACTTGGATCTGTTTTCTATAAAAAATAACCAAGTACATAGAATAATCACCTGTCAGTGTGGACAAATATTTGGACCCTTGAGCGAATACAATATGACTTGGACCCCACACATCAGAGGGAGCTAAAGCAAAAAAGCATGTAATCCAACCATTGACACGACTAGGAAAAGAATTGCAAACATGTTTTCCAAACTGTCACGAGCAATGTTATCGGTCACAGATCATGAACAATTGCAGGCAACCAAAAGTATGCCATATAAATATTGCAGATGGCGATGCAGGATATAGTGGAAGCATGGTGGAATGAATAAACATAAAAATAGAAGTACAATACATGTATACACATATATATTAATATTTATACAAAATAGCAGAAAACAATTTTAGTGCAGATAAAGCTGCATAACTTAAAATGTAAGGCTGTTATTGATAGTATTGGTGTAGTAATTCCTCCCTTAGTGACCTTTTGGCAAATATACAGACAATGACATTGGTGTCTCCCTCCATTAAAGAATGGCGATATTTCCATCCAGGATCATTACTGCTACTTGTTGATTGTGGTAAATTTTGTTCTTCACTAGCCATACATCGGACCATTGATTAAGAAAAAAAGAAATGATTTAATCCACACAGAGCCAAAGAAGAGGGAAAAGAGAGAGGGAAAGAAGCAGAAAAAACAGAGAGCAAGGAAAAAACAGTGGGGGGGGGGGGGACAGAATGCAAAAAAAAAAGATAGAGAGGAAAAACAAGACATGTTTACTTGGAGAAAAAGGTGCCTCCGGAGAAGGTGCTGCTGGAGGACGTCGCGGCCGAGGAGGTGCGCAAATGATGAGACAGAGATTAGGAGATACAAAGAGTGAAGAAAAAGGCGTCACAGATGAAGAGGTGGCCGAAGGATGAAAATAAGAGATAATTACTAGATTATGGTTTAAATAAACTTCAGGTTGGGCCCGGGCTGGGTCATTGCCCCAAAACCCGTTCCCCTGTTTTTACCTGGGTTTCTGTATATTTCCACCATGGGTCTCTTTAGTGATTGTGATTGTGCCATGAGGAGTTTGTGCCGGTACCCACAATAGCCCTACAGAATACAGATTGTTGGTAAGCATGGATTAGAGGTGCCATTCAATAGGCTCTAAATACCATGTTGATTGAGAGAGTGAAAATGAGAGAGCGTTTGAGTGAATCTGTGTGTCTCAGTTATACACCGAAGTATATTATGTATTATGTATTATGTATTAAGTCATAAGATACTTGGATATGAAATTTTAAATAATCCTAATTACTGTAGTTACATATTTACCTAGTTTACATTATTCTAACTGTTATGTTAGAACCCGATGATATCAATTATCCATGTATTTAACTCGACCGAATAGGTTATGGCTTGGTTGTGTTTATTCTGGAAGCTAAGTAATGTGGTTTATGGTTGAAAATTGGAATGGATTGAATTGCTTAGAAATTTGACTAAGGTTTTTCAAAAACTTGGTAAACTCAATTTTATGCTAAAACTCTAAGTCGGTCCTTTATCTGAAGCTCCTGAAGTACAAATCCTGTTAGTGTCTATGTGTGTGTGCGCGCTTTGACTATTTTGCTATTCCTGATTGCTTTACCACAAACAATTTGTGTAATTACAGGACAGCTTCAAAGTCTCCAGGCAATAACACCGACCTTGATGTCTACAGAAGTAGTCAACTGTTACCAGCCTTAACTGTTTCCTCTAACTTTGAGGTAGTTTCCTCAACCATTTATTTTCTGATATACTTTTATTTGTGTCACCCATTGCGTTCCAATGTTTTATTTTCAGAGAATAGGTCTGTCTGTTTGAATACCAAAATGCATTGTTGCATGGTCTGTATTAATCTTGCTGTTTTGACTTGTCCAGTGTCTAATTTTATTTTCCCTTGATAAGAAAAGGAAATTAGTTATTAGAGAGGAGAAAGAAGTACGTGAGCAGATGATATGATATTCTCCTAAAAGAATCACCAAATAACCAAAAAAGAAAAAAAAAAGAGAAAGAAAACCACCAAAACTGAGGAAACCTCTTTCAAGTAGGCACTAGCTAATCAACTAAAAGAAGTTAAGAATTTCACTTTATCCCACTAACAGTGGTGGACATTTCTTTCCAACTACCAATCTATTGCATACATGAACACTGCCAGAAACCTTGCCTTTACTGCTGACAAAATCCTAAAGTGCACAGGACAAATTTGTTCCAAGGTCTTTGCAAATCATATTTTCCCCAAAAGTATTTAAAAGTTTGCATCACAAATATCTTGAACAGAAAAATAAATGACTATTAGCAATCAGCAGAAAGTAGAACAAATATTAGGAGCGTAAAAGTTTTGTGAAGTTTGAAAGAAGCAACATATAGTTTATCTTAATATTATGATGTGTGGAGTATGATGCTAACCAAGGGATTCATACAGTATGATTGTTGGAGAGGCAGTGTTAAAGGTGAGTTGTTTCCCATTTGATACTCGAGATATAATTTTCACGTTTCACTTTATGTTTGTTTTGAGGAGCCTTGGCGCAACGGGAGTTGCTGCCGTGTGACTAAGAGGTCACATATTTGAGATGCAGAATCAGCCTCTTGCAAATGCAATATTAAGGGTGCCTACAATATATGCGCTATAAGTTAGACTATTTCCTGAACTCCGCCATGGCAAGAACTTCATAGGACTGTTTGCTTTTTATTACTTAGCTTTTCCTGTATTTATTGTTGAGCGATGTTCTTTCCGCCTGTATGACTCACCTTCTCCCCAAACACATTTTTTAAACACAGCCAAGGAGATCTCGAAGTGCATCATCTTCATCTGCATATCGTGCCCTTGTCTTTCGGCCAGATGTAATTTTTGTATTGCTAAGAAAGGCATATAAAGATTCTGATCTGGGATCGGTTTGTAGAATGGTATTTATCTCTCTCTCGTTTATTTGTATATTCAAACTACTTTTCCTTTTCCTTTTGATTTACAGGGAAATGTCCATCTCTTTCTTTTTGTATTTGTGCTCAACCTCTTGTTGCTAATGCGTTTTTCTCCGTAATTTCCCCTTATGTCAGGCATCCAGAATCATGCAAAAACTCATAAATCCTGATACTGAGCAAGATGTATCAGATCCTCAAAATGAAGTAGTGTCCGTTTTGGAAGACAAATCGATGTTGGAACAGTCTAAACCTCTCACTTTAGTTGATTACTCAAACCTGTTCGGTGAGGAGTTCCGGGTGCCAGATGGTCACTGGGATTGCAGCTATCTTAATATACTAGATATCGGGGCAGTGGAAGAAGGGATCTTACATGTTATTTATTCTTGTGCAGCTCAGGTTCCTTACTGTCATATGTTGCATAAATCTTTGGTGCTGGTTTTGATGTCAATATTTGCAGTCTTTATGTACATTGTTTAACACTCTGCAGTTTACAGCCTGTTCTTTGCAGCAAGATGGCTGAGAGAATTTCGGACCTTTGGGCCGCACTGCCACTTGTACAAGCTCTGCTTCCAGGTTGGGTTTTACTAATAAATTTCTCTTGGGTTCAGTTACTGGGTCTTAGCATAATGAGAAGCTATTTTGAGCATCATTCTGAAATTTTTGAAATTGAATTTCTTCTGCTTAACTCTAAAAAAATCATAGTTTTTGCAAATTAAATTGAAGCATAAGATTCTTTGTTTTTGTTACTGTATGGTTATCATCATGCATGGGAATGCCATGTCTACACATGGAAGTTGATTTTGGGAAATGAAGGAGAGAAAGGTAACGATGGGAAACTTTCCTCTTTTCGGGGGAAGGGTGGGTGGCGCTAGTTGGAGTTGGAAGACTAGAAATTCCGTTCTGCATTTAAAATACCAATGAGAAATTTAAATAAAACTCTGGTTACTAATTAGTGAAAAGGCAGGAAATGCATATATGTTATCTTCAAAACAGTAACATCTTAAAGAATAATGAATACATTGATTTTGCATTTAAGGGAGAAAAAAACATTGGAAACCCCTTGGTATGTTAGTTATTTTGTTTATGGAAGGATAAGGCAGGAGAGCGATATAACACTTGGGGATCCTTCCCAAATGGAAACAAAAGCAACATCAGAAAAAGAAGAAAATCGTAAACCCACTCTATTTTTGTATGGGACATAGATGAAGATGAAGTGACATCACTGGAAACCATACTAAAAGAGATTCTTGGTAATTGGAATCGGTTTGTGTAATCAGTTTCATTCAGAAGGATTTGAACTCTATATCCTTTAAATCAGGAGTTTATTTCTACAAATTCTATATCCATTTCCGTTCTCATTCTCCAAACAGAGGTGTTTCCTTGTTAACATTTGCCTCTGGAGATCCATGGTCTCATTCAAGTTACTGTTTTATAAATACTCAATTGGATTGATGCAAATGCTTGTTGCAGATACAGAGGCCCATGCCTGTCTGCCAATGTTTGTGTTTTGTCTTCCTGTTGTGAACTGGTGGCTGTTTATCTTTCATCTGTTCCGCCACTACCAGACATTTGTGGTTGTGTTGACTCTTTTTCAAGTTTGATGAATTTGGGCTATTTTCCAAACATACATCACTTTCTCATGTAATTTTAGAGATGTTGGGTGGGGTACGAAGAATGGAGATGTAAAGTCTGATGATATGCTATGGATCCTATTGAAATGATAGAATGTATTATCTTGTGTCTTGAGTACAAGCACTAATGAGTTTAAATAGGCTATTCTAAGTGTAAACTTAACGGGCCTGGTTAATGGGCCAAATACACATACAAATAAAACTATTATTTACAACATATCTCAACAGATCCCATAGTCCTCTGCCCATGGTTGGTCATTTTCCTATAAATTTTTAATTGAAGTGATATGTATGGAGGAACAAATTTCAGGATCTTCAATTTTCTATGTACGTAAAATTGAATAGCTGCTACTATTTCTTTTATTAAAACTGTTCTTTTATTGCTGTGTTGGACTTTTGGTAGCTCTACGCCCATGGGTGAGCAATTCTTTTGATGTTGTGGATGACACTTTTTCTCAGTGGGATCAACCTATAGTACAACAGGCCTTATCCCAGGTTATATTTGAAAAGCTTTAATAGACCTGACTAGATGTTTCTAGTGTTTTCTTTGTGGTATCTTCAAACATTATTTTCCTGCTTGTATTTCACTTTGTGCAGATTGTTGGTATGACAGCATCAGCTACGTATCGTTCCCTTCTTCATGCTTGTGCTGGTTATCTTTCTTCATATTCACCATCTCATGTTAGTCAACCAGCCATTTCTTAATTTTAAGCTGAAACTTTAATTTTTCATTTATATTGTGTTCTGCTTTATTTGTAACCTGCATGATTCTATTGCATCTTTTGTCAAATGTAAGCTTTTATTCTTTGAGATTCTGATTTAGAAAGAGTTATTAGAGTTAGGATAAAGTTTCTATAGATGAAAGAAGAAATTCATTAAGATGAAGATATAATGCACATAATTGTTTAAGAAATACCCTTAAATAGAACATTTTCTTTACACCACTTTGAACCCATTCACCTATTTTATCCCAAATCAAACAACGCAAGCACACATGAGGCACTGACTTTAAATAAACGTCACTCATAACACATACTAGTTGAAAGAATCTTATGTGGCCTGTGAACCTGCATGTTGTCGTTAATCTGTCTTTTTCCTCTCCCCCACCAGTAAAAGTTATTTATGTATTGTTGTTGGAAGAACCACTTTCCAAGTAACTTGACCTTATAGAGAGCTTTGAACCTCCAAATGGCTTTTATCAAAATGGAAAATAATGCCATTCAATGTATGAGCTAGAAATTTGGAGAAAGATTTGTATAGAAACAATCTAGAAGGATCCAAGAAATTAAATTCTTTAATCCAAATCAGAAGACACAAATGGAGACAATGAGACCTGAAAGGTGATATAATAATATAAATAGAATAACTTATGTCGATGAAAAGAAATATAATGGTAAGGGAGAAAAGTTGCTAAAAGTATAATAATTGACTGAAGTTCAGGTTCTACATGACATAATTGTTCTTGGGTTTGCAGCTGATTTGTTCTTAAAATTCATATTTCAATATAGGCTAGGGCTGCCTGTGTGCTGATTGATCTATGCTCTGGGGTACTAGCACCATGGATAACTCAGGTGATTGCAAAGGTATGCTAGAACATGATTCCACATATTTTGAGTGATTTTCATGATGTTTTAGCCCTTCACGATTTTTTGTCCATTATTGTGTTTTTATCAAGAAGATCACCACCCCGTCAAAAAAAAATATCAAGAAGATCACCACCATCACCATTATAATGGTTGCTTGCTTGCTACAAATCACTGGACCAATCCTACAGTTGTACTCTTACCAAAACCATTATAATACATGTTGTCATGTTCCTCAGCCGTGGGTTTATTTTGCATAGGTTGATCTTGCTCTGGAGCTCTTGGAGGATCTTTTGGGCATAATCCAGGTTCGTTCATCTCTCATGTGTTAAAAGAGAGCAAAAGGAGATTTATGTGTTCATGGTGATATCTGTGTTGAGCTACACGACAGAAAGAAATTTATGACACATTGACTAGAAATATGACCAAAGTAGTCCTTGTAAGACTTGGAAATCCTGACCTCTTGAGCTAGCTTATAGGGTTAAGTTAGGCCTAAAGTGCAAATTCTTAAATGGTGGCGGAGGCTACCATTGATCTATTATTGGGCAATTCTTTTTTGTCCATGCTCTAGATATATAGACCTACGTGTGAGGGGTTATTCAAATCCCACATTGAATAGAGTTATGGCCAAAGTGGTCTTCATAATGTTTGGGTAATCCTCACCTCTTCAGTTAGCTTTCAGGGTCTTAAGAGTTTGAAATTACACCTAACTCAACCCTACAAAACCGGCTTAAAAGGTGAATGATGCCTCCTACTTATAAACACTTTTCAGGCCATATCAGTGGGACTCTCAACACTGGGTTAAGTTAGGCCTAAACCCTAAATTCTAAGAAAAATTAATAATTGTGAAGATAACAAGTATCCTAATTACTGCAAGTACATAATCATGGTTAGTCTATTCTCTAGTAGCTTGTTATTCAAAAGTCTACCATGTATGTCAGGATGCTCACAATTCACTCATTCGTGCTCGGGCTGCCTTGAAGTATATTGTGCTAGCTCTATCTGGGCACATGGATGACATATTGGGAGAATATAAGGTACTGTTACTCACTCCAAATGAGGGTTATAATGATTGCCTTTTTTCCCTTCTCTTTCATGTAATATTGATTTGTTGTGCTCAAAATTGGAGTGCCTAATTATTGCTGAACTTGTGATAGTGTATGAGGGCCCGGGGATTGTCTTTCTTTATGACTAGCCAACTATCTTGGAAGCTTAAGCGTTTAGTTAAAAGCACGTGAGTGGTTTATATCTATGACATCATTTGCATTAGGGCACTTTGGGTTTGAAATGTGGACAGTACATAGGCCCATCCTACCTTAAGTTGAAATTTAACTTCATATTTACAAAAAGGTTAGTTAAGCCGATTCCATCAATATCTGCATACTCACGACCAGAGTTGGTCAGTGGAGAGAAAGCGTGGGCATATAGTAGAGACTGATCTAGCTCTATGGGCCCATGCCCAAATTTGCTTAAAATTATGGAACTTATAAATAGGTTTCCAACTACAGTTCCGAAACTACATTTCCCTTACTCCAAATTATTCAAACAAACAGAAAGTTCCTTAGAGGTGCTTCCTTAGACCCTACAATCCTTAAAAGTTGTCCTTTCACTCCAAAGAGTTTGACAAATTTACACTTAATCAAACACCTTGAGTTTGTGGGGGAGACGCCAGAGTATTATATCATTTGTATTTACTAGATGTTTCCTCACACAACTGCAGTTAGTTATTTTCTATTGTAGTTAGATCAACTAACTGACAGTTAAGTTAATCTAAGCCGGGCCTCTATAAATAGAGATACAATTGTATTCTAACACGATGGTTAGTCATTCAATTACAGTTTCTATAGATTCTTTTCCAAACTATATTAATGATTTTCTCATACTTTCCCCCCACTTTTTTTCATGTTGCGTTCACTTTATAATATACACACTAATTTTCATCTCTTTAGGAAAGAGTAAGAGTTATAACGAGGATAAGAGAAAATGTTGAATTTTATGGAGTTTATGTATCCTATTGTTAAGTAGATGCTGTCTTTTTTCTATTTCATAATCATTGTTGTTGAAACTCCCACCTTAACTAGAGATATGATCTAAGTAGTGCTTATAAAGCTTGAACAGTCCTCACCTTACAAGTCACTTTTATGAGGTTGAGTTAAGCCCAAAGGTCATAATATAAGATTCATGTTGCATCCTTATCAATTTGCAGGAGATGAAATGATTGAGCTCTTTATTTGTTAAGACGGCACCTTTTATTTTCCCAAACAAACAGAAAAGAAGTGAGTCAAAGAGTGTTAAAACTATTTAATGTGGCCTTTTCAGGAAGTCAAACTCAGAATCCTCTTTCTCGTGGAGATGCTGGAGCCTTTTCTTGATCCTGCCATTGCTGTATCTAAAAGCAAAATAGCTTTTGGAGATCTATCTTCTTCATTTCCAAAAAAGCAGGAACACGATTGCATGATTGCTCTAAATATCATCCATGCTGCTGTACGAAAGCCAGCTGTTCTGGCTTCTTTGGAATTGGAATGGAGGCATGGGTCTGTTGCTCCTAGGTAATGCATGGTGTCTTGTGTCTAAGCTAAATTATTTTGTTTTCAGGATTACTTTGCAGTTTATTCTTTCATTCATATATGTGTTGCAGTTCATAGATGTTGGGAAAAACCCCAAGTCCCACATGGATATAATATGGCCTGAAAAAGAGTATATAAGTGGGAGACATCCCTCACTCTACAAGCTGGTTTTGTAGGGTTGAGTTACGGCCAACTCACATTCTCAGTATCAAAGCCTATCCAAGATCGATCGGGCCACCCACCATTATTATCCACGCACAAAACCTAATTGTGCAGGGTGTAAGGGGGTGTGTTGGGAAAAACCCAAGTACCATATTGGATATAATATGGCCTGAAAAAGAGTTTACAAGTGGGAGACATTCCTGACTCTACAAGCTGGTTTGGTGGAGTTGAGTTAGGCTCAACCCACATTCTCAGAATAGAAAATGCTGGTGATCTTTTACTTAGACAGCATAAATTATAGCTTAGTTAAATTCTTCAATGCCAAAACAAAATGCATTTGGGTCCCTGTGTACATATATAATGAATGTTTAATGATTACTCAACTAATATTACATGCTTCATTTCCTTTCCATAGTGGTGTCTTATAAAACAACAGAACTTGTCAGAATTTAATCAGATTTCTTTTGTTGTGTTGCCCTTTTACTTTTGTCTGTAGTGTTCTTCTCTCGATTTTGGAACCACACATGTTACTGCCGCCTGATGTTGACAATTGCAAGTCTGTTTTAAGACCAACTGAACATGAAACTGCATCTGTTTCGCCTCTTTCCTCTGCGGTTAATGGTGGAGGAACGTTTTCCAAGTTCAATAGTCAAGATGAGTTTGATGTCAAAACAGATGTTTCAGAAACGGTGGGAAGATCTGATTTTGTTGAAGATCGGAAACTACTTTTTGCTCCACCTGAATTGCAGGGTATTTCACTGACAAATTATTCTAATGTTCCAAACCAAAATAGCTCTGCTTCTCATACTGGGGATACGGTATTGGAATCCAAGCATGTGGTTGATAAACATTCCACCCATCGTTTTCCAGCTAATGTTGTCACAGATTCTGGGCTTGGTTTTGAATACTTCAACCTGCAGGCAGATTATTTTCAACTATTAAATTACCATGACTGTGAGCTTCGTGCTTCTGAGTTTAGACGTTTGGCTTTAGATTTGCATTCTCAAAATGACATCACTGCTGAAAGTCATGATGCTGCAATTGATGCTTTGCTGTTGGCAGCAGAATGCCATGTAAACCCATATTTTATGGTGTCTATTGGAACCTCTTCAAAACTTACAGACCTTTTGAAGATGAAGGAATGTAATATCGTGCAGTCTCATGATAATGAGGAGGCAAAAGAGACTTTTGAAAAAAACAAACCCAATTTAGAAACAATAGCACATATAGAGAGAAAAAGAGATAAACTTGTTTTTGACATTCTGCTTGAGGCCGCTGAATTGGATAGGAGGTATCAATTAAGAGTATCTGATGGGGAAGATAGTCCTTATTCTTCTGAAGGTTTTGATGAACAGGTCATCAAGCTGTCTTCCCATGATGTACAATATGCAGATGCTTTAACCTTAGTTCGACAAAACCAAGCTCTACTTTGTAATTTTTTGACTCAACGGTTACAGAAAGACCAAGTCTCAATGCATGAAATTCTTCTGCAAAGCCTTGTGTATTTTTTGCATACTGGAACTAAGCTATTTTCCCCTCCCGAACATGTGGTTGATGTCATTTTAAAATATGCTGAAGACTTGAACAAAATGCTGGCATCTTTTCGTTATGAACTGAAGGAAGGTAGTTTGCATCTGGCACAAGAAAGAACACATGGGGTAGAGCGACGTTGGTTACTGTTACAAAAATTGGTAATTGCATCAAGCAGTGGAGGTGAAGAGGATAAATTTGGAACTAATATCCAAAATAATCATCTCTGTGGAAATTTAATTCCCCCTTCAGCATGGATGAAGAGAATTTCTCATTTTTCTTGCTCTGTATACCCTTTGGTTCGTTTTCTTGGTTGGATGGCAGTATCTCGTAATGCAAAACAATATATGAAAGACCGAATTTTCCTTGCATCTGATCTATCTCAGCTGACATATTTACTTTCCATTTTTGCTGATGATCTTGCTGTTGTCGACAATGTTGTCAACAAAAAGTATAAAGAGGTTAATATTGAAGATTCACGACTTGAACATGGTTCCTCAGCTAAGAAAGAATTTGAACGAGGTAACCAATATGACGAGGAGAGATCTTTTTCTGCAGTCTACCCTGAACTGTGGAAGTTCTTTCCAAACATGAAAAGGCAATTTGAATCTTTTGGAGAAGCCATTTTGGAGGCTATTGGTTTGCAGCTGAGATGTGTTTCTTCCACTCTTGTGCCTGATGTTTTGTGTTGGTTTTCTGAGTTGTGCTCATGGCCATTTTCTTCCGCTTCTTCATTTGGCGGTGATAATTTAAAAGGTTATAATGCGAAGAATGCCAGAGCAATAATCCTTTATATACTTGAAGCTATTATAGTTGAGCACATGGAAGCCATGGTTCCTGAGACACCTAAATTGGTGCATATGCTTGTGTCACTTTCAAGTTCTTCATACTGCGACGTGTCATTTCTTGATTCCGTGTTGCGTTTGTTGAAGCCTATTATTTCCTATTCCTTGTCTAATGTGTCTCATGATGAAAGGTTATTGGCTGGTGATTCCTGTCTGAACTTTGAGGAATTATGCTTTAATGTTCTTTCCAGTAAAATTAAACAGAAGAATGAGATCGAACACAGTCCCGAAGATAAGAAATACAATGTAGCACTGGCTATTTTTATTCTGGCTTCAATTTTTCCTGACTTGTCTATTCAATATAGAAGGGACTTTTTGCAGTCTTTATTAAGTTTTGCGAAATTTGCTGCCTTAGAGCCAACAAGTTCTTTCTATGACTATCTAAGTGCATTTCAATGTGTTATGGACAATTGCAAATTACTATTAATGAATGCACTTACAGCATTTGGTGTTATTCCTCTTCAGCTGCCCCCCTTTTCCTAATGGGAATGGTTGTGGTCTTTCTGATGATGACTTGCCAAATCCATGGTTTCTTAGTGATATTTGTCACCATTCATGTGAGAACGATGTTCATAATGGGGAGCGCAATAATTCTACTGCTGATGTTGATCATTGTCATTTACCTTCTGATGATTTAGAAGCGTTTTCTAAAGACATAGAGGTTCTCATTTCTGTACTTAATCCAACCATTGAGCGCTGTTGGGATCTCCATCATCAGATAACTAGAAAACTGACAATAGCATCAGCAGAGTGTCTTGTCTTTTCAAAATGTTTGACATCGGTCTCTAAAAAAATCCCTAAATTTGAAGATGATGATCAAAATTCTTCCCCAGACAAATCGTCTGACCTGTTCACACTTCATTGGAGAATTGGACTGCAAGGCCTCTCTGAATTGATCATTATCCTCCAAGAAAGCAGTTGCTGGGAAGTTTCTTGTTTGATGCTTGACTGTCTACTTGGAGTACCTTATAGCATTTGCCTGGATAATGTGGTTGGCATGATATGTTCTGCCATAAAGAAAGTTTCTTGCAGTGCACCTAAAATCGCATGGCGTTTGCAGAGTGATAAATGGTTGTCTTCTTTGATCAACAGAGGCATTTATAACAGTCGAGAAAGTGAGGTTCCTCTCACAGATCTATTTTGTACATTGCTGGGACATGCAGAACCTGAACAACGTATTATAGCAGTTAAACATTTGGGAAAACTTTTTGGCCAGTGTATGAATGGTGAAAGATCAGTGATAAATTCTAGAATTTGCACTGACTTTGTTCCAGATAAGTTACTTTTAGCTGTTCCTGATTATGTTCTATCTCGTCTGGTTTCAAATACTTGGGATGAGGTTGTTGTGCTGACATCATCTGATACATCATTACAAATAAGGGTTCATGCAATGGCACTCCTTTCAAGTTATATACCATTGGCTGAGCACCATCACTTACAGTCTCTTCTTGTGGCAGCAGACAGCATTTGTTGTTTGTGTAATGCACAACCATCACATGATGGTTCTATCCTACAACTGTCATTAGCACTTATTGCTTATGCCTGCCTGTACTCACCAGCTGAAGATATTTCTTTGATTCCCGAAAATGTATGGGAAATTGTTGAAGCTTTTGGGTCAACAAAATATGGTATGCATCTTCATCCTTGACACATCTTTATGAAATGGTCATGTTATAATTTGGATTATGTTATGCATGTGTTTAACTTGAAAAATTGGGTTCTATTACTTTTCTAGATGGCAACCTTGGAGACCTCGAAGAGAGGACTTGTCAAGTCCTGTGTAGATTGAGAGATGGAGAAGAGGCTAAAGAGGTATCTTTTACATTGAAACGAGTCATTCTTCTTACCAATTTTTTAAAAAAAGCACATTAAACCATTTACTGTTCAAAGCAAAATTCAGTATTATATGCTTGTTCTTGTTCCATAACGAGTTCCTAAATTATCCTTGTTTAAGGCTCTGAAAGAAGTACTTTCTTCGAATTCTTCAAAGCAGTATGACCCGGATTTTGCAAACATGCGTGAATCTATACTCCAGGTAATATACTTAAAACCACTTCATCATCTTTTCAGTTTTGCGACAACCGAAATCTTGTTTGCATCAGTTATTTTATACATGCAACTATTTTGTAATCACATGGTTTTATTTCATGTCTGATGCCGACATCAAGTCACATGTGGACTTGTGGGTGTATGGCTATGTGGCTATGTTTGTATCATATGATCATCCCTTGAAGCATTGCCAGTTTTCACTTGCTAAGTTGCCATGCATTTTGCTTGGTCAGAGTTGCCAAATTGTGACCTTTTATTTCATATTTTTAAACGTAGTTGATTTGTGACAGGTCCTAGGAAACTTAACTGCGGTTCACTCATACTTTGATATATTCACAACGAAAATTAACCAAGATGATATGGTATGGGCGATCATTAACCAAAACAATCTATTATTTTAATACATATCTGATTAGTTACATCTAGTTGAATATATTCTAGGAGCTAGAGGAGGCTGAGTTGGAACTAGACGTTATACAGAAAGAAGGCGCATTACCAGGACATATGGAAGATATCAAAGATTGGAACCATATTCCAAGTCTACCCGGTAAGGTTTTTATGCTCTATAGCAAATGAAGTTTCTTGTAACCTGGGAAGCAGTTTTCATGCAGTTATTTTCGTTGTCAAATATTAAATTTTGCCCTGTTTTAGTCGCTGAAAGTCCCCCACCCCTCCTTGACTTGGTCTATTTTGCAAAATTTGAACTTCACAGCCTACAGAAAGGATGCTTCAAGGCTTCAGCAAATCAGAGAGTGCATTCGTACCCTGTAAGTAATTGTAACTTTCTCCTTTTTCACTTGGAAGAGAGTGCTACTTGTAGAAACCCTGTAGATATGACATTATTTACCAACTCTCTCCTCTGACTTTTATCCTTGAAATGTGTCCTTCATACATTGTTTGATTCAGAGCATTTGTAAGTCGACAAGTATGAACCATTCCATAAGGCCTCTATGGGTAGAGTTACCTCCTCATCAAAGCTCATGGTTGCTCTATGAAATTAGTTTGACAAATAGCTCTCTTGAGTTTATGTGTTTCTTATATAACTCTTCTTTTTCTTCCAAACAGTAATCTAGTTGCCAGCATAGTCTGGATTTACTGTCACTCTTTTCACTTTTTGTATAGAGCAACAAATGCTTCTTATAATTATTTTTTTCTTTCCGCCTTTTACCTTGTTGAAATCTTGATCCTGTATGCTGCTGATTTTTGTGGTTGAGGTTTTTGAGAATTGAAAGCTATCTTTACTTTGGTTATTATCAGAGAAAAGTCCAAACTTAAAGAAGATATTCTAGCCCGTAGGCAAAAGAAACTACTTATGAGACATGCCCGTCAAAAGCATTTGGAAGAAGCAGCTTTACGGGAAGCAGAACTACTGCAAGAACTTGATAGGTTTAAGCTTCTTATTGAGGATTTTACTGCTTGTTTCATGTTGTGTTGATTGTTCTGGTAACTGAACATTTTCCAATTATTCAATAGGGAGAGAGTGGTTGAAATGGAGAAAGAGACAGAAAGACAAAGATTACTAGAAATAGAGCGTGCTAAAACAAGGGAATTGCGTCACAATCTTGATATTGAGAAGGAGAGACAAACACAGGTAATCTCACTTTAAACAGAAATTTATTCAGAATTGTGTTACTAAACTGATTTCAAAGACCTGATCAAACTAATGTAGTTAATGTATAAGTTTCTAAATGTATCTTTTGGGTGATAGAAATGCCATGTCTATACGGTACCACCACACTACTGACAAATCAAATATTAATTATTAACTGCAAATGTACAGCCCCTAGAGTATAGATGTATTTCCGAGAAGATACTTTCTAACAATGGCAATAGAAAATAGAATGATCCTATAGAAAGGAGACGACTTTAAGTCATAGAAAGAAGTGTCTCAAAATGAATGTCACTTTCAATTTTCAATCTAACATCAACTACTTTTTTCCATTGTACCCTCTAATTAAAATTATATGCATCACACCAGTGTTTAATAATGATAACTTGGTAAATATACTATTCTTTTTCTTTTATTTATGGTATTTTCTTAATATGTGTGAAATGAGCTAAGTTGACACTCATTGTGAGACGGAGGGAGTAATCACTATGGGAAAAGGATTTATTGATGCCACATTAATGAAGAGATCAATGTCAGGTAACAAACATATAAACAATTGACCAATGTGTGATGCATATGTTGGAACCTCCCATTGATCGTTTGTTGAGTCAGTCCAGCAATCAATACAAATTCACTTAATTTTTAAAGCTGTGGCATTCCTACAGTGACCTTTTGTATGATATGTTTTCATTCTGTCTGCTACTTCCAGAGATTGCTTTATGATATATTTCTTTCTACCTTCTTTGATAAATAAACTTGGTGGAAGAAAAAAAATATGCAGTATCTTTGAGTTGAGAGTGTAGTTATGTTTTTTCCCCTCAAAAGACTTTGACAAATTCTTTTTTTGTTTTTCTACTTCACGGCTTTTGAAATAATAATACCTCTCATTTATATGCAGAGGGAACTTCAGCGTGAAATAGAGCAAGCAGAATCAGGACTTCGACCATCTCGGCGCGATTTTTCTTCCTCCACCCACAATAGGTAAGCTGTCAAACTAGTTACCTTAATGAATCTTCTAAAGAATTTTATCCTTGCAATGAATGTTCTTGTTATAAATATATTTTTTCCCGTCGCTTTACGTGGTTCTGTTGGTTTCTTGTCTTGTAGTCGACCTAGGGATAGATTTCGGGAAAGAGAAAATGGAAGATCTGGTAATGAAGGGAGCACTAGAGCTGGTACTGGAAGCTTACAACCTGAAATTGTTTCCACCAGTTCATCATTGGCAGCCTCACCGACTATAGTTCTTTCTGGTTCCCGAACATTTTCAGGCCAGCTTCCTACTATCCTACAGTCTCGTGACCGGCAGGATGATAGTGGTAGCGTATACGAAGAGAATGTTGATGGAAGCAAGGATTCGGGGGATACCAGCAGCATTGGAGATCCAGAACTGATGTCAGCATTTGATGGCCAGTCTAGTGGATATGGGTCTCAAAGGCATAGTTCAAGGGGAAGCAAGTCGAGGCAACTTGCAGAACGTAGAGATAGAGATAACAGTAGGAAGTGGGAAAGGAAGCATTGATAGCTAGTGAGCATGTATTTTATGCACTTTAGTTAGGTCGTCTTCATGTGTGTATATATTGTATACATGCACCAAACCCAAACCTTTGGATAGAAATGTACTCGAGCTTGGAAAATTCTATGCAGAACCATGGGGAACCTGTCTCTTTGGGTCTGCTACTGGTTGAACAGTTGTAGATTCTAGAGTATGGCTAAACTATATGATCGGGCAACTGTATCATTTTCTGTACAACTCTGTACAATATTGTGGATGGGTTATCTACAATGAATAAACTAGTATATACACCTCCAAATTTTCAGTGAAGTTGATATTATTTTTTCGTTAGTCAGGAATATGTCTTTTGTATTTGGAGAAGTATTACTTATTTTGAAATATATTAACTTGTGAGAACTTTTGGCGTAATTGCAGCAAACTGTACAAATTTCCAACGGACTCGAGCAACCCTCAGCCGACGTCCTCATATTGTTGAAATTGCCAAGACAACCAATAGTGAGGGACTATTTGCACACGAATAAAATTTAAGTTTTGGATATTCATTTTTTCTCTACTCCTGAAGTTTATTTTATTTTCTGATGATTTTATGCTGTTTGAAAACGATTTCTAGTAAAAGATGATTGTTTGAGAAGTGTTTTAACAGAAACTTGAACCGAAAAGCGTTTTGGAGCATATTATCATCACTTGCATTGTTTTAAAAATGAAAACTTAGACGGAAAAAACTCATGAACGTGCCAAAACCTAGAAGTCATAAGTTCTTTTGATAAAAAAAAAAGGAGTCATAAGTTCTTAATAGATACAATAGCCCTTGATATGAGTGATGCTATAAGGAGGCACTTCACATATTTATCTATGTAAGTGTGAATGCATAAATAGCTTTCCATGAAATACTAAAGCAATCTTTCTAGAGCACTCATGAGAAACCTAGGATGAATATACTAAAAATGTCTTGTGTTGCAAATATTTTATTGCGAAGCTGTCACAATCTTAAAGCTAAAAGTGTGTCAATTTTAGAGAAGTTCATTAACTTGAGCTTGTTTTGTGCATCTTATAATAGTACAAATGCCCATTGCCATGTAGCTAACAAAGACACCACATTGTTAATGAGTTGAATAATTCTCAAGAGGGCAATGTGTAACAACTTATGCTGTACAACTTTGTAAGCATTCATTCAGGATAGTGTTTTAAGCATACATTAGCCTTGTTTTTCATACAGAATTCCGAAACCCTCTCCTTATCTTCCTTCGGAAAGGTCTACACGCCTCAATACTAAGGTCAACAGCTGCTGCAAGTGCCATAAATATGGCAGCATCCTCGACACACGTCACGTGTCGCAATGCCAATTGTACTAACGGCTTGCTACGCTTTCCTTCACCTTGAACTCTACAGCTCATAACAAAACCTCCAACAACTGGACTCAGTGCACCAAAGTCTCCACTACTTTGTGGACTAGGTATTGGAGTTGCAGCAGCATTAGTAGTTCTCATATGTTTTTCAGTGTCTATGAAAAACTCACCACCCTTTTCAGCATTTATATGTATTTCAGACATAAGAAAATCACCTCCTTCTTGAGCTTCAGATAAAAGATGAAATCTGCAGCATATAGAGTCTCTAATACCACGCTCACGCCATGCTTCGAGTTTTCCCCACGGTTGCCAGCTTTCGGATCTACCGACATCGGGACGAACTATCAACCAAGCTCCTGGGTTGGATTTGGCAACCCAATCACAACCTGAAGATGGAACAAATGGAGTTGTTATGAAGGCTGCAGCTACAGCTGAGCCAGATAGATCATGTATTTTCAACTTCCACCCCTTTCTCTCTCTCCTTTCGGTCTCTAAGTCGGAAATGTCAGTAGAACCTGACCAATAAGTGCTCAGCGCGTCAATCTGGGAAACCCTATCATCTCATAACCATCAAGAGTTTTATTAATAACAAGCTTTTAGATTAACAGTGCACATGTTATAGATATCAGATCTAACTAACAGAGAAACAATGAAAGAAAATACACTGCCAAACAAAGATTTATTCGACCATGTCGATAATAACTAAAACTTAAGCCCTATATGGAAAAAACATAGTAACTTTATGGAAAAGACAAAAGTGAATTATTTTTTACGACGAATTGATATCTAATACATGAAGTGGTTGGTTAGCTTTCTAGTAGAATATTATGCATGAACCAATCAGGAAAACATTTATTATGCAGCAAACTTAGTTTCAAATAAGTATACCTGAAGTAACATATTTGATTTTAAAACTTGAATGCAAGTTACTTGAGAACAATTAAGTCGCAACTTTTAAGGAAAGAAAAAATCATTCGACATAAATGAAAGTAAAATATTTGATATTACCTGTCCTTACTAAACTTGCAACTGAAGATTGGCTGCTTGATTGATCCTTGTCGCAGAACTACCTGAGGACTCGACGTCGTTATATCTTCAAACTGGAAAACATATCTAGGGTCAGGATCTATTTTAACTTTTAAATGTAACTCTGCACCTGGCTTTCCATTCTCCTGTTTATTCTTGCCAATGCCTATCCATCCATTAAAAAGAATCAAAGGCTTTCCTTCACCCCATTCAGGACCAACCTGCATTTTAAAAATGCCGATTTGCTGCCGTTTGACACTAACTCCACAATGGGATCCTTTCTTTCCTGAAAATACAGCAATCTCCAAAAAAGCATGAGGATTATAGAAACAACCAGGAGCTGACAATGCTTTTAGATCAGATGCTTCAAGGTAAAAGCTCGAAGCAACGTTTTGAGTATCTGGTACAGCTTCTGGAGATGTTATGAAGGGGACTGAAGATGTCTGAACAGGAAAACCTCGAAGCCGTATCTCACAAACATAAGATGAAGAGAGTCTGTTAATTCCGGATTTTCCAGTGCTCAGTTCAATTCCAGTACATCGTAATCCCAGAGCGCCAATTGACAACCTAATAAAGGCCTGAGGATCCATACTTGTCACAATTGTCCCCTCATTGTATCACTATATTCATAGACCTCAGATACCCTGTGAAATATAAGATAGAAGTGACAACCAAATCAGGAATAAAACAAAATAAAGCATGCAATTGTTTGATTACCATTTAGAAAAAAATGCTTAGACAAGTTAGCATACAATATAAATTCATGTCTTTATAACATGCCACACCTAAGCAGATAAACAAAAAGACACTGACACTGTCAAGCAGGAAAAAAATGTTGACATAAAAAACAAAGTGAAGAAAACTAGACACTACCGACTAAACGAGCGTACAACATTATGGAACAGATACAGGGAACAAAGTCATCGTACAAAGAAAATATTTTGCATAAAATGAAAGTTAAAAGTTCCAAAATATCATTGTTTCAGAATGGATGAAAAAACTTCGTGCAAGAATTGTCTCCATGATGCCTAAACTTCAATTTCCATTGGACAGAACTGTGTGTTTACGATATATAATCTAAAATCAACTAATAACTTGAAACAAATAACCACCCCGAAGGGGAGACTTGGCACAACAGTTGGAATTGCTTCTATGTGACTAGGAGGTCGTAGGTTCGAGCCATGGATTTAGCCTTTTTCAAATGCAAGGTAGGGTTGCCTACAATAGAGCCATAATGCGTAACAGGTCAAAATACTTGGTCCACCTTTGAACTTCATTTTAAAAGGACCATATTAGGGAGCACCACTAAAAACCAGCTTTATTAAAAGCTTAAGTTGATAGCTAACACATGAATGGATCTATATCTCCAAAGATTTCGGGTTTAATATGTGCGAATGAAAACGATTCACTATGCCTTGATTTGAAATTTAATTTGATTAAGTGTAACAAGATTCAAATTCTTGACCACCGGGAGACTAAAGACGGGATAACATATCTAGAAAACAACTCTCACTAAAGTGTCATCTCACATCTCAATACATATACAATACAGAATGAATAAAGGCTGGAGACTTAAAATCATTCACAAAGTGGATACAACTTGAAATGTAAAGGGAAAAGGAAAAGGGGTTTTGCAACATGAGAGAAGATCTAATGTCACCAAGCAATAAAGGCCTTCAATTGAAGATTAGTGACTGCAATTGTTTATTGTTCTGTTCAATAAATAACTCATTATTATATCAGATAATTTCTAAAAAAGTTGCATAATTTGTCATTTGTAGAAATGCAATGCATGCCAAACCTGACCATGGAATATGATATTTGCATATTTTTTATTCACATGGCTGTTGAAGTGATGATAGCAAAGGGAAAAAGTTTTGTATTCATCAATTTTGTTTTTAATTCTTAAAACAGATCAAACATTTTATATCAAATCTAACATTCTCTAAATCTTAAATGTTCATTTATTTGCAAATATCATATGATAGGAAATAGATCATCTTATAAGGGGGGCAAAATTCCAATGACTGCACGTGCCAGCTAATCTGTTTAGGTCACCACTCACCAGTCACATAAAAAAATTTCAACCACCTTTCACTTTAATGAAAGATAGAAGAAACAATATGAACTTCATGATTGAGGTACAAGAAAGTAATAGCCTTGGAACTTTAGAAAGCTTCTTTTAGAGAACTTTCACTTTAGACTAACAAAACCCTACCTAATCTAACTAAGAATAATATTAAGTTCAACAAAGATTAATCTAACTACTTTATTAATTTTAAAGAACAGAACTTGAAAAAGAATAATCAATATTCAAGCAAATCAAGTACCAAGTCCATAAATAGCATTAGACAAAAAGCAGCAAGTGAAAACACAAGGGACAAACAACCATTGGAGAGAAACAAGAAGAAAACAAAAGTCAAAGTCATTGACTACACAGAAAAAATGTATGTAGCAGCAGAATGTAAACCCAAGTCACCTATAATTCAAATTCACCAACCTTTTACACAAAAAGGCTTTTTATATACATATATTTGTATTATCTAAAGGGTTAAGCTTCACATACAGAACAAAAACATCAAGCACTAGGAAAAATAAAACAAAATTCCAGAAAAAGAATGGGATTTTAAGATGACACGGCTAAAAAAACTCACCTAATTTGTTGCAGAGTGGAAATTCCAAAACTTGAGTTGAAATGGGTAGCAATTTGTTGGGTGATTGTTGAAGAAACAAAAGAAGAGAGAAAGGATGTGATATGATCTCTCGAGAAGAGCAATTACCCGAAAATCAGTGAGATGATTGCGCTAATCTTTCATCTTCTGTGTTTTTAGTTGCTGTAGGTAGCATAGGGGGAGAGAGAGAGAGAGAGTCCAGGTCCGATTTAATAGTAGTAATATTATATTATAGTATATTACTAGTACTATGCATCGATACGGGCCGATCGCGTTACGTCATACGATTACCTCAAATAGAAACGTTAGTTTGAAATCTCATTAATCTAAAATCAATTGTAAAATATAGATGATGACTTGCATACGGACAAGTGCTGTCGTGTTCTTTTTTGGAATGAATTTACACCGTTTTAAATAGTCCGAATATTAACCCAAATTAATTAATTATGGTCTATTTATTCATAATTTTTCACGAAACAGACCAACAAGGTAGACCAATCATATTTCTAAAACAGATATGATAAGAGTTTGGTTCTTTTCAACTAAGGTACTATTCTATTTGAGTGTGAAGGAGAAACAAATATTTGGGTTCACTATATTTTTTTGTTAGGAAGTTATTTTTTTCTCGACAAATTTTTGTTAAGAAGTTATTGGTGCGTGGTGACCATTAACTTTGTCGGAGACTAATCTATATAAAAAAATTTGGTTGGCTATGTGTACATGAGAGTGTGTAGTTCTTATCTCCTAATAGATTTTTTGTGCACCCAACACTCGAAATTGAGACCTAACAATGTCCCTAAGCTTTCAAAGAAAAACTAATATCCGTAGAAAATTTCGCAATTACCAAGACTTAGTTTGTAAAAATCTTTCTATCCTTTCAATATATTTACTGAACTTCTACAAAAAAATCTTTCTTGAGAAAAAAATATAAGTCTGCTTTTATTATGAAAAATTGTGAAACATTTATTGAAAGAATTTATCTCCTTATTATTAAAATTGAGGATAAGATAATGAATTTACGTAAAAAGAAATTTATTTTGGCCTTTTTCTGAATTATTAAATTAGAAAAATGTCTTTTTCCAAAAAATTTATAAACTAACACTATTAAAGTTTACATGTTATGTGACAAAATATCATTAATATCACATGAAAGTTAGGTCAAATTAAAATGTTAGTGGGGATAACAGACTCAATAAAATAATATAATTTGCGTTGGTATTCAAGTGTGAGTAAGAGTCACACATTGGATAGAAAATTGAATGTTGAGCATTATATAAGTAAGAGGACCTATAAACCCAATGTCTTAATGTTTTGGATTAAGATGTGATGTCCAACTCATTTGTGTTGTTTCTCTTGGCCCAATGTGGATGATCTCCCAGACTCCCCTCATGACGCAACAATGTGTAGCATAAAGTCTTGAGATCGTAACCGTGTGGTAAAACACATATAAGTGTTATATGGTCGTTAGGAGTCGGTTCGAATGGTATGCTAATTTCACTTTTTCCTCCCCTTCCCTTAATGCTTGAGAATTTGTACCAAGAACAAAAAAAATGTTTCTCAAAAAACAAAAATGTGTAACATCAAGTAGTTTGTTTAATGGTGTATGGCAAAATCTTATCTCTGACAAGTCACGGATTCAAATCCTCATTAATCCATTTTCGATTAGCTAAATGAAAATTCTTTTGTAAGTGTTCGCACATCTCAAAGGTATTTTGAATTGGGTATCTTCTTCTCACCTTAAAACTATGTAACCTAAAAAAGAAAGAATCATGTTGTAAATATAAAAACAAAGCATTACGTTCAATTAATAACTTAAAGTTTTTAGTAATTTGTAATTTAAATTAAGTAACGTTTAGTAATAAAAAAATCTCATTAAGTGTTGTTCCATATTTTCAAAATAATACTCATTTTTTTGCCTTCAATTTTGCTTCGAAATGAATATTTATGTATCACTGTTAAGTCATTATATTCTACGGTATTTGTGATAATGATTTTTTTATAATCAAAATGTTCAGTAATTAGTGTATTGGTTGTTAGAGGGGAGAAGGGAGCGAGGTTCGAACTCCGTACGCGTACGTTTCCACCAATAATGTTGCTTGCAATCAATCATGTGAGCTACTCTTCTGAGACTTATGACAATGATTGTTTTGGTATAAACTGAGTATCATCTGCGCGCAACTGTAAAGATTAATCCCTCGAGCCGGGTAGGAGCACAATGAGCGGCAAGTTCAACCCACGGAAACTAACATTTCCCCCACCCCACTAACATTGCCTATAAAAAAAAGACCTTTGCTTGCCCGAGGTTGGAGTGGTGTTAAATGGAGAAGGACTTCTGTTCTCTTGCATGCGTAAAACTTTACTTAGTTCGTAAGTGTTTATTGAATTTCAAAATTTTGGATATTTTAATAACCAAAACTTGGAATAAAAAAAATCAAAACAGCTGTCTTTTTATTATATGAAAAGAAAATAATCAAAACAGCTGTCTTTTGAAAAGGAAAAATAATAAAAAAATGATAGCACCGCCTTATTATAAAGGAAGTGTGCATGAACACAAAAACAGAAAACTAGGAATTTGTGAAATACTCTGACTCTGTATACGGTAGTAGTAGATAGATATGCATGGAGTCATAAATATTAAAAACATTATCTCATTTAATTATAGGAAATAGAAAATAATTGGTATAGTATTAGTTTCTTTAAAGAGAGAAAAAGAAAAGGAAAATTTTTTGTGAATACAGCTAGATAAAAGAAGAAGGTCGTGAATACAGCTGTAACCAAAAGAAGAGAGTGTAAGGAATTAAGTTATGAATCGCTATCAGACATCATTCGTGTCTTTGTCAAAAAAAAAACATCATTTGTGTCTGACTTCATCCATATATGTATGCGCACTGTCCACACACAATTTTCTTAGATAAAATGTTTTAATGTCAATTTTACTACATTTTTATTTACATATATAACAATGTAGGTTTGTTTAAATAAACAACTTCACCACTAGCTTTATATGAATATAAAATTCATGTGTTTTATGTTTTTAATTCTTAGTCAAGGATTAACAGCATGGTTGGTTGTGTGAATAGAAAAACTGCATGTTTGGTTATCAAAATTTATTCTAACTGGAATATTATTTTAGTTTCAATTATAATTAAGTAGCAAAAGTTTTATGTTTGAAAATTAAGATTGGTTCCGTTCCGTTGTTAAGTATTCAACTTATATTTCATATAGACCTCGGGTGCCCGAGGGTGTGCGAGAGATCGCACATGGCCTCAAAATTTTGGGCCACCAAACTTTTTTTAATATATATATATATATATATATATATATATATATATATATATATATGACGATTCGGGTGAGAACACTTGGTTATTATGAGAACATTAAATAATAACCGTTAGATTAAAATGAATGATTCTGATTACGTCATTAATTACAAGATCTTGTATAATTAACATATCCATATTCTAAGCAATGTAATTAGACTGACAAAAAGCCAATCAAACTTAACAGATAGGCCCGCATATAAATAATGAAAATTTCACTCACATTTTACCAAACGTACAATTTCTAAACAGAATGATGTGAATCCAAATAACTTAGACTCTAATGCTGAAAATTTAGAGAATGAACAATCAGACATAAAGAAATGACAACATATTTTGGATGCAAAACAAATAAAATAAAGACATGGTGAACAACCTAACCATTTTGATGATGTAGATTGTAATGAAAATAAAAAATCTTTGCTTTTGATATAATGAACAACCTAATGAGTCTATTTCATTAGATTTATGATCCAAGAACATGGAATAACCTTAGAAGTGACTTGAGACATGATTTGCTAAAAATGGTCCTAAAAGAGATATGTGAATTGTGAATGGTCCCTTAGAATACTCTTGGTAGGCATTTCTCATTCTCACATTACACTGTTATTGGAGTATAAAAGTATTTAGAATAAATGACTATTGTAATAAACTAAAGTTAGTTTAGGGTCAACTACAGTTAGTTAGTTGACTACAGTTAATTATTAAGTTTGTTACACTATTTAGAGATTAGTTAAAGTTTGTTAGATGATTAGTTAAAGTTTGTTACACCCCGATGAAGATCCTCGTGCGATTCTTGTTACTCCTCCAATGAATGGAAACAATTATGACACCTGGAGCAAGAAGATGAAAAGAGCTCTTTTAACCAAGAACAAGATCAAGTTCATCAACGGTAAGATTACGACACCAGATGAAAACGACGATCTCTACGAAGCATGGGAACAGTGTAACGGAACTGTGGTCGCTTGGATCGCTGGTTCACTTGCACCAGAAATAGCGCAAAGCATCGAAAATGTTGAAAATGCTTTCGATCTATGGAACGAGTTGAAGAATCATTTTTCGAAGGGAGATGCCTTCCGAATGTCAGATTTAATGCAAGAGATTCACTCAATCAAGCAAGGGGAAAGGAGCATCAACACATATTACACAGATCTGAAGGTGATTTGGGAAGGTCTTGAGACTCTTAGACCGATTAGCGCCTGTGCACGTGGAGTGGTAGATGCTAACATCAAGAAACAACGTGAGCAAGAGTACGTGATATGCTTCTTGAAAGGTCTCAATGATCAGTACAACACCGTGAAGACGCAGATCATGATGATGGAGCCACTACCGGGGATTAGCAAATTTTTTTCCCTAACATTACAACAAGAAAGACAGCTGAATGGAAACGTTTTGGGGGAAATTCCTAAAGCCGCGTTAATGGCGAACACCGGCAAGAATTCCAAGTAAGAGGAGGCAACAATTCACGTGGTAGGGGACGTGGAAGATTCCCTGGAAGAAGCAACAACAACAATTCCAAGAAGACTTGCACATATTGCGAAAAGCAAGGACACACGGTGGAAACATGCTACTTCAAGCATGGATTCCCACCAGGTTTCAGTTTCCGTGACAAAGAGGGCTCGGCAAACAACACGTCTACTGAAGGGAACAACGAACAGAATGAGAATGCAGCACCACAACCAAATGAATCATTAGTGAGCATCACCCCTAAGGTATACCAGAAGCTTATGGCTCTGCTCAACAAGAATGGCGATGGGGGAAACAGTCAAGTACACCACATCATAGCATCAAACATGACACAAGACTCCTCAGGTAAAATTACTTACTCTATTTGGATTGTAGACACGGGGGCCACAGATTATGTAACACCCCTTTTCTACCCATTAATTTATTTGCATAAAAATCAGAGTTTTCAAATTTTAAATACACCACAAGGGATGTCACACTTACTTCGTTAAACATCACGCGCCAAATTACTCGCTTTTCGAAAACAGTCTTATAATACTTACGAAACGTCATTGTAAATTAAAATATAACCTCACAGCGGAAAATCCAACAATTTAATTGTAATAGGCATTGCAACCAGGCAAGGCTGACAATACTAAAATCCAACAACAACAACAACAACCATAAGTAACTTAAACAACATCATTTCCCCCTAGTGTTACATAATCAGAGCAGACGACCCGACTCAGCTAGTGAAGATACCTAAGCCTTCACTCAAGATCACCTGCACGTTACCGCATAGGGGTAACATTCAAACAGAAGGGGTGAGTTCATCTAGCAATATAATAAAGCTTATGATAAGTACTATGCTAGGGTTATGACACTATATCAACCGCGTCACGAATTATCAAATCCATCATCAATATTAATCACCACAACAACCCATCGCAACACCAGCTATATAGACCACATCACAAACATCAATTCAATCACTACCAAAGCTCATCACAATGTTATGTAAGTATATGAAGTGCAACCCACTCGCGGGCATATGCATGATGGTACCATATTCATCACAATTAAGAGGCCGAGCCTATTCTTCACAGGAGGCCGAAGCCTATTCGTCACAAGAGGCCGAAGCCTATTCGTCACAAGAGGCCGAAGCCTATTCGTCACAAGAGGCCGAAGCCTATTCGTCACAAGAGGCCGAAGCCTATTCTTCACATTATGCACATGGGATGCATGGGACACTACGACATGCATCACACACAAACACACACAAACACAGTCAACAATGTGACCCGTCACTTACCAATTTGCCAAAAAGGGCACAGCACCTGTCAATTCATAACAACACCCAACATCGTCGCTATAATTCATCGTCGCTTATTATCATCGTCGCTTAGCCTTTTAGGCCTTAACATCACTTAGTTTTCATCGTCACTCATTCATAAACATCATCAACTCAAACAATAGCCACTGAGGGCAAAAACGTCATTTACTAGTCACCAAGGGCATCATCGTCATTTACACATCATTATAGATAATAATAGCCACTAAGGGCAAAACGGTCATTTAACTAGCCACTAAGGGCGTCATCATCGTTTACACATCATTATAGATAATATTAGCCACCAAGGGCAAAACAGTCATTTACACGTCATTATAAATAATATTAGCCACTAAGGGAAAAGCAGTCATTTACACGTCATTATAATTAATGTTGGCCACTAAGGCAGAAACGTTCTTTAGAACATTGTCATTGACACCAAAAAGGTTTAGACACCGAAAACAGTTTTGCAACGCAACAACAACTACCATCGGGGCAGCCACTTGGGCGCCCAGAACCATCAGAAAATAATAAGTTTTCGCTTTTAAAAATGGGACACACAGATAGACAACGAATGGGCTTCACAATACTTTTTGAAACGTTTAAAACGGACACCCGAGTCAAAAGTTATAGCGAAAACAGTTTTTATTAAAAATCGAGAACGTCCTGAAAATGGCGCCCAGGCACTGGGCGCCTAAGACACAACTTAGACATCCGGAAGCAACACGACGCACGCACACTGACACGCACACACAGCAAGCACAATTCAGCACAACAGCAAGCACAATTCAGCAACACAAACTTTGGCTCATGCGCCCAGCACAAGTGCGCCAATTCCTGAAATGGAAAATTCAACCAAAAACGCAACAACTTGGCACGGGGCGCCCAATCGCGAGGACGCCTAATTCCGTGGCCAAAATTCCAGCAACAACAATGCTTGGCACAGGGCGCCCCACTCAGGGCGCCTAATTCTGCACCTAGACAACAAAATCCAGCAACAACAATTCGAGCAACACAACTTCATCAAATCACATACAACTCATACAAACAACTTCAAATCGCATATCAACCGTAAAAATAATATCACATCACAAATCAATCATGAACACGTAAAGAGTCATCAAAAATCATCCACCGAATCATTATCAATCACAATACCATCAAGGAGTATCCAAGCACTTAGCACGCAAACCACAATTTCTCAACAAGAAGTTGTCATATGCCTAGGGTTCATCAATAATCACTAGAAATACATAAAATGGCATACATAGAGTCTACCCCTACTTAGTCCCCATCATAAGACCCTATTATAGAGAAGATGAGACCCACCCTTACCTTGATAAGAGTAATCTGCGGTATCAACAAGAGCAAGAAAATGTGCCGGTGCGACAGTTCAACACTCAACGGGCGCGAGGAAAAATTCACAGGTTGTATAGAGAGTGAAACATGGCTGAACAAAAACAATAGTAATTATAAACTGATTATTTTGGAATTTCTAAAACTGAAACGAAGTCTAACGGAACCAAAAATTGAATTACGGTAATTGTCTCACCGAAAAAGGGGCCCGACGTCAACTTCACCTAAACGAAAAAGAGACTAGTGCTTCCCGAAGGTTTCGACGCGTAGAATCCGAAAACGGCGTCCGTTTTTTAAACCGGAAACTGTGGTGGCCGGAAATCGACAATTACAGTCCGCCCAAAGCTTTGGAATGCGATGAACGAAGCTCTAATCGATATAATAGACACTAGAAATGGATTCAGAAGTCGATTTCGAGTTAGATAGTAAATTTTGGGACTATTTCGTGGCAAAACGAGAGGGAACGTGAAGAGAGAAGTATTGCGCTGACCTCTAATGGCGGCTACGGTTGTTATTTGCGTGAACTTGAGAGATGATTAAGATTTGATATTTTTGAAAACAAATGGGTCTGTAGGTTTACATTTGAAAGATGAGAAAGAGAACATGGGCTAATAAGAGTTTGGGCTACAACATAGTGAACTAGTGGATCCACTTTTATTTATGTTTAAAACAAAAGTAAAACAAAGTCCAGTTTTCACGCCGGCATTATCAACATAAATCCAGCCTATTCTTTTATTTAATAATAAAAAGTTATATGGCAATATATTATTATCACACATAAATAAATAATCATTATAAAGTAATAACTACTATTTAATAAAAGTTAAACAATAATATATAACCAAAATATACACAAATAGCAAAATAGTTACTCATAAAATTATAACACAATTGCTAATATGTGTACATACTAAAAGAAACACAATGCACGAAAATCGGGGTGTCACAATTCAACCCCCCTTAAAAAAATTTCGTCCTCGAAATTTCATTGGTTTAAGGACAAAATAAAAGGACAGATACCTTGAAAGCTCAAACTTATGGGAGAATAGTCTAGACCTTGTCAGAGTCAGAAAAGAGGATGAGTTAATGACATTAGGGCAAAGAATTGGAAAACATCAACGAATGACAAGACACAGCGGAGAATTTTTTTTTTTTTTTTTTTTTTTTTTTTTTTGACCGGGAATAGTGAACATTTAATGTACAAAATACCTCCAATATATATTCTGTATTGTAAACTGTGTCGGCCTAACACATCCTTAAAAACAAGACTCTATCGAAGTATATTTTTCCACGTAAATATCCACCAGTACCACGACTCAATAGAGTAAAGTCGTGACACATTTTGAAGCAATGAACTTTCAAATCAAGGATGAGTAGTGAGCTTTGCTTACTCAAATGTCTAATACAATTTCGAGTAAGTAGAAGAGTCAAAGAAAATAACATTTAAATTGCAAGGAAGGATAGATATAGTATCAACAAACATAATTTGAGTTTTCGGGAAGGAGGGTTACAAGATTGAGTCCTGACAAACCTTTAGCGAAAAATCTAGAAGGAGAAATTAGTGTATAGTTTGAGACTTGAGAGTCTCACCCCCAAAAAATCATAAGTTACTAGTCGCTATAAGAGTAACTATTGAACTCATGTCGCAAGGTAATTTATCATAAAATCTTAAAAGAAGTATTCCACCATCAAGTACTGAAATCATTCCACATGATATTAAATACAACTCACTACAAAATTTAAAATAGCACAGACAAAAGTTAACCACTTAATGTAATAACCAATATGTTTGGTGTAAAGATTAACAAGCATGCACCACTTTCAGTCTTTTTATCCTTAAGAGGTAACTAACAAGTATTTTACTATGTTCAGTAGGAAAGATATAGTACTTGATACGACCAATTCAATTTAATTGCAAGTCATCAATTAATATAATTGAAACATAGTCATGCACATTCTTTCAGGTCTAACTTGAGAAGTAGAGTATATAATTTTAGGTAAAACTAATACCGTATCCCTAGATTCTTATTAGGAGGATGAAAGTAAGCAATGCAATGCACAAACTATTTAGTCACTCCAGTCAGAAATTTCACACAACGATAATCACAAAACAAATGCAAAAATTACAGAGTTCACATAATAGATACACAACGCACGACCTAAAGAACAAACCAAACTCTATATAAAAAAAAATTCTCTCCAAGGGAAGGAGTCATTTGAGTTCTCACTAAGATTCTAACTTCTTTTTTTTTATCTGTTATAACCTTGATGATTCCTCTACGGAATACCTATCCCATATCTCATTACCTTAAAACTTACCGATTGAATTAGTCAGCTTGACAACTACCAAGAATAAAATAAGCGATGCTTGCAACTCTACTCAGAGTTCACACATCGGAAAGCAAAATAAACAACACAAACAGTCCGGTTAGGACCGAACAATCCAAAAAAAAGTTTACCTGATTCGAACAACCTGCAATGTAAACAATGGTTAGTACTAAAAGACAACAGTTGGTCGTTAACCGACACAACGACTCGACGACTTGGCCGGACGGACCAACCATTGCTCTGATACCACTAATGTAACACCCCTTTTCTACCCATTAATTTATTTGCATAAAAATCAGAGTTTTCAAATTTTAAATACACCACAAGGGATGTCACACTTACTTCGTTAAACATCACGCGCCAAATTACTCGCTTTTCGAAAACAGTCTTATAATACTTACGAAACGTCATTGTAAATTAAAATATAACCTCACAGCGGAAAATCCAACAATTTAATTGTAATAGGCATTGCAACCAGGCAAGGCTGACAATACTAAAATCCAACAACAACAACAACAACCATAAGTAACTTAAACAACATCATTTCCCCCTAGTGTTACATAATCAGAGCAGACGACCCGACTCAGCTAGTGAAGATACCTAAGCCTTCACTCAAGATCACCTGCACGTTACCGCATAGGGGTAACATTCAAACAGAAGGGGTGAGTTCATCTAGCAATATAATAAAGCTTATGATAAGTACTATGCTAGGGTTATGACACTATATCAACCGCGTCACGAATTATCAAATCCATCATCAATATTAATCACCACAACAACCCATCGCAACACCAGCTATATAGACCACATCACAAACATCAATTCAATCACTACCAAAGCTCATCACAATGTTATGTAAGTATATGAAGTGCAACCCACTCGCGGGCATATGCATGATGGTACCATATTCATCACAATTAAGAGGCCGAGCCTATTCTTCACAGGAGGCCGAAGCCTATTCGTCACAAGAGGCCGAAGCCTATTCGTCACAAGAGGCCGAAGCCTATTCGTCACAAGAGGCCGAAGCCTATTCGTCACAAGAGGCCGAAGCCTATTCTTCACATTATGCACATGGGATGCATGGGACACTACGACATGCATCACACACAAACACACACAAACACAGTCAACAATGTGACCCGTCACTTACCAATTTGCCAAAAAGGGCACAGCACCTGTCAATTCATAACAACACCCAACATCGTCGCTATAATTCATCGTCGCTTATTATCATCGTCGCTTAGCCTTTTAGGCCTTAACATCACTTAGTTTTCATCGTCACTCATTCATAAACATCATCAACTCAAACAATAGCCACTGAGGGCAAAAACGTCATTTACTAGTCACCAAGGGCATCATCGTCATTTACACATCATTATAGATAATAATAGCCACTAAGGGCAAAACGGTCATTTAACTAGCCACTAAGGGCGTCATCATCGTTTACACATCATTATAGATAATATTAGCCACCAAGGGCAAAACAGTCATTTACACGTCATTATAAATAATATTAGCCACTAAGGGAAAAGCAGTCATTTACACGTCATTATAATTAATGTTGGCCACTAAGGCAGAAACGTTCTTTAGAACATTGTCATTGACACCAAAAAGGTTTAGACACCGAAAACAGTTTTGCAACGCAACAACAACTACCATCGGGGCAGCCACTTGGGCGCCCAGAACCATCAGAAAATAATAAGTTTTCGCTTTTAAAAATGGGACACACAGATAGACAACGAATGGGCTTCACAATACTTTTTGAAACGTTTAAAACGGACACCCGAGTCAAAAGTTATAGCGAAAACAGTTTTTATTAAAAATCGAGAACGTCCTGAAAATGGCGCCCAGGCACTGGGCGCCTAAGACACAACTTAGACATCCGGAAGCAACACGACGCACGCACACTGACACGCACACACAGCAAGCACAATTCAGCACAACAACAAGCACAATTCAGCAACACAAACTTTGGCTCATGCGCCCAGCACAAGTGCGCCAATTCCTGAAATGGAAAATTCAACCAAAAACGCAACAACTTGGCACGGGGCGCCCAATCGCGAGGACGCCTAATTCCGTGGCCAAAATTCCAGCAACAACAATGCTTGGCACAGGGCGCCCCACTCAGGGCGCCTAATTCTGCACCTAGACAACAAAATCCAGCAACAACAATTCGAGCAACACAACTTCATCAAATCACATACAACTCATACAAACAACTTCAAATCGCATATCAACCGTAAAAATAATATCACATCACAAATCAATCATGAACACGTAAAGAGTCATCAAAAATCATCCACCGAATCATTATCAATCACAATACCATCAAGGAGTATCCAAGCACTTAGCACGCAAACCACAATTTCTCAACAAGAAGTTGTCATATGCCTAGGGTTCATCAATAATCACTAGAAATACATAAAATGGCATACATAGAGTCTACCCCTACTTAGTCCCCATCATAAGACCCTATTATAGAGAAGATGAGACCCACCCTTACCTTGATAAGAGTAATCTGCGGTATCAACAAGAGCAAGAAAATGTGCCGGTGCGACAGTTCAACACTCAACGGGCGCGAGGAAAAATTCACAGGTTGTATAGAGAGTGAAACATGGCTGAACAAAAACAATAGTAATTATAAACTGATTATTTTGGAATTTCTAAAACTGAAACGAAGTCTAACGGAACCAAAAATTGAATTACGGTAATTGTCTCACCGAAAAAGGGGCCCGACGTCAACTTCACCTAAACGAAAAAGAGACTAGTGCTTCCCGAAGGTTTCGACGCGTAGAATCCGAAAACGGCGTCCGTTTTTTAAACCGGAAACTGTGGTGGCCGGAAATCGACAATTACAGTCCGCCCAAAGCTTTGGAATGCGATGAACGAAGCTCTAATCGATATAATAGACACTAGAAATGGATTCAGAAGTCGATTTCGAGTTAGATAGTAAATTTTGGGACTATTTCGTGGCAAAACGAGAGGGAACGTGAAGAGAGAAGTATTGCGCTGACCTCTAATGGCGGCTACGGTTGTTATTTGCGTGAACTTGAGAGATGATTAAGATTTGATATTTTTGAAAACAAATGGGTCTGTAGGTTTACATTTGAAAGATGAGAAAGAGAACATGGGCTAATAAGAGTTTGGGCTACAACATAGTGAACTAGTGGATCCACTTTTATTTATGTTTAAAACAAAAGTAAAACAAAGTCCAGTTTTCACGCCGGCATTATCAACATAAATCCAGCCTATTCTTTTATTTAATAATAAAAAGTTATATGGCAATATATTATTATCACACATAAATAAATAATCATTATAAAGTAATAACTACTATTTAATAAAAGTTAAACAATAATATATAACCAAAATATACACAAATAGCAAAATAGTTACTCATAAAATTATAACACAATTGCTAATATGTGTACATACTAAAAGAAACACAATGCACGAAAATCGGGGTGTCACAGATTACATATGCAAAAATTTATCTTTGTTCTATTCATATCATGAAATTCACTCTGTTAGCATTAGAATGCCTAATGGGACATGCACTTATGCTAAATATGCTGGCACAATTATATTTAATTCTGATTTAATCCTTCACAATGTTTTGTATGTGCCTGAGTTTGATTTCAATCTCATTTCTGGCTATAAATTGTCTCATTACTTGAAATGCAAGATAGTTATTGATGATGATGATTGTACTATACAGGAAAAGCCTTCATTGAGGACGATTGGGCACGCTAGAGCGTTCCACTCACTTTATGTACTTGATCAAGGCTCTAAATGCTTGTCTGCTTTTACTATAGATAGTGATAGTTGGTGTGGTTTATTATATGCAAGTATACATAGTCACACAAGTAATAAAGTGATAAGAAAGGTCGAACCCACAGGGATTATGTATTGTAAATTTTTGTAGTTCAAAGTGTACACTTAGTGCGTCTACACTATTCAGTATTTTTGGTTTGGAGTTTTCAAAGTAAGTAAAATAATAATAAGCAATAAAATGTGTGAGAAATCAGTTGGAAAAAGCAGTTGAGATGTTTTTACCAAGTACTTTACTTCTAAATGTTTTAATGGAGTATGTAGTGTGGGAACACTGGATGTAGTTGCATCAGTTTGTGCCTTTCAGCACTTCTCTTCAGAGTTTCATTACAAGCTCTTATGATCTTTGTTTTCTACAGTAAAGAGAGGTTTGTCAATTCCTCCATTGCCTCCTAACAATGATCCAAGTTGCTAAATAGGTTCACTCTTGTAATTTTATTATCCTAAGAACTATGCTATCCTATGTCTAGGTTTTAGCATATATTTAACAAGGTTTCCTTTATTAAATATTTGTCCTTATTAACTCTTGAGTTCATAAATGTAGCCCATGTCTGCTGCTACAAGTTTTTACCTATTCTAAAGTGATCAATTCCAGAATAAGTTGAAAGAAGTATTATGCAAGAGTTTAAAGTGTTTACACTACATAAACCATAATAACATATTTAGAAGTTCATTACAAGGTTAGAACATCTCAACTTAAGGGAATTTAGCTCATGTTACTCATGTTATAAAGCAAAGAATATGCAAAGAACATAAGTAAATGAATAATAAGGCAAAAGAACTTAAAAGAGTAGAGATTACTTGAATAGAAGATCTTTTGCATTAAGTTCCCAAGTTGAAGTACAATAAAGATTTCTTACACGAATTTCTTCAAAGTAGAAGTGAAGGGAATGGTTGTCAAGCACTTCCTCACCTTCCTCTCCTTATAAACTTAAAATGAAAATAAACTAAACCTAAACTAAACTGAAAGATAAAGGATTTAAAGATGTGAAAGATGATATATTATAGGATGATGGATTTGGCTTCTATTTATAGGCTTGAAAGCTTTCCTCTTGCAAGGGGTTTCCTTTGGCGCGAAAGATCAGCTGAGGGGATCCGAACATGGTTAGTTTGTTGACAACCAATCAAGCAAGCTGCACAGTTTTGGTCGCTTGCATGCATAACAAAAGAAGAGGTCCGTTGGAGAAGTGCCACATGTCTTTTAGATAAGTTTGAGTCTTACAACTTGATTTTTATGTTTATCGCCGACTTCAGCAAGTGGCTCAGCTCCAGGTGACTAGGCATGACGTCACTAATCAAGTGTGGAAGCATTGAAATGGTCTTTGGATGTTTTGGTGTTAACTGCAGAATTTTAGCAGGTGTTGGCAGTGTTTCCACTCTTAGGGTTTCCACTCCTGGTGTTGGCAGTGTTCCCACTCCTGCAGTAGCTGCACTGAACAAAAACATCAAACCTAACAAGATTTGTGCATTTTGCCTAGATCATTGCCCTTTATCCATTTGAATATTTAGAATGTTGTTCCTTGATAAATAAGCTATAAATATATATAAATGTTCTTGAAAATAAGCAATAACTCAAGCTTAATTGTATGAATAACTCTATATAAAATAGAGTTATCACACCCCCAAACTTAAATTGTTGCTTGTCCTCAAGTAACGACAAGAAACAAAAACACAAGATTTATATAATTATGAAGACATCTCAACTCATGTTTTTCAAGAAGTGTTTGAAGTGTATTGATGAGCTTTTCTCTTTTGGTGCTTTTTCTTCCATGCCTTTGCTTTCTTTAAAACATTCAGAGTTATAAAAACTCATTTGTGTGAGTGTGTGGCCCATTGAGTTTCTAATTGGTTCCATAACTGAACAAAGGGCTTTTCCTTAGCTTTTTGAAAAAGATGGAACTCTTTTGGTCACTCTTAGAGATTTTTCAAAATATGGCCGAGACTAACAATTTCTTCAAGTATTTAGGGGACTCTTAAGCACAACAAAGGGCTTTTGGTGTTCCAACTTGCTGAGCCAATACCTTGGTGTTTGATTTTTTTTGATGATGTAATGCAGTGAGTGCAAAAACATCATTTTTGGATTGTAGGTTCACCTTATTTTGAGTGTAGGTGCCTTTTGATGTAGATGGTGTTGGCACACTAAGTGTTACCACACTTGGAACTTTTTGAGTATTTTTTTGTAGCGTACACTGCCCTCCTCACTGACCTCCACATGCATTTTCTTCTTTTTCTTGGTTTGTTTTTCTTTTTCTCTTTGAATTTTGTTCATATTTTTCAAACCAAATTGCACTTAAGGGACAGGTTCAGTTTATATGACTCGGGTAAGTGTAGCTCTTTTTTTTGGGATATTTTTGGTATTTTTGAGTGGTTTTGACACTTGTGGCTTGCACTCTTCAAGCTGTCATACTTTGGCCTTTGTATTCATGGAATTTCCCCCAAACTTAAGTCTTTATGCTCTTCTAAATTTTTAATGAAAATCTAATTTTGACCTCAAATTTCCAAAATTTTCTTGGCTTTAGATAGCTCTTGATCTAGCATGGTTCTTTTCAAAACTCAATTTTGTTGTGTCAAAGTTTTTATAAAACTGATCATTTCTAGAAAACAAGGTTTTTTCATCATTTAAAAATTGACTCATTGACACACTTCTTCAATTTTGTTGAGAAAAAATATGAATTGATCATGTTTCATAATCATTTAAGTCTAAAAACAAGTTGATGCACTTAATTCACCATGTTAACAAATTATCATGCTTTGTTAAGTACATCTAAAACTTAAAACATACTAACACTACATACTCACATGCTATAAATACTTATTCAAACATATTTCTATAATTATACATATATATTAGTACTAGGTTCAAAACATGCTGCAAATATAGTGCATACACAAAAAATATATACTATTCTCCACTCTCCCCCCCAACTTAAATACGAGCAGTGTCCCCACTGTTCTAAGTTTAGGAAACAGGGGAGTACTAATGTTGGGAGAAACAAACAAAAGTTTTTAACACATAGTAGTAAGTTAACACATAGTATTTAGCACATAGAGTATACTACTAAAGCATATTATAAATACTGGAAACAACATTAAAATGTATCTTTTTACTCTTTCTTCTGGAATCTGGGGCTGGCTCTCAGAGCAGGGCTTTGCTTGGTTTTTGTCTTCTTTGATTTCTTAGTAGTGGCCACATCAGAGGTAGGCACACCAGGATCATCTACAGCAGCTTCAGGCATTTCTGCCTCTTCAGGTGTAGCTTCTGCAGGAACATCTGGTGTAGCCAGTGTTTGGACTTCAGGTGCAGGTACACCACGTTGTACTGGAGTTTTCTCAGATTGCTGCTCAATTCCCTCTTGATGTTGCTCTGCTACCTTCTCAGCTTCTTTCTCTCCTTCTTTGGGTGTAGCTTCCTCAGATACTTCCTTCTCACCAGTTTGTATCCCTGTACCCTGTGTACCATAGAGTGAGCTCATTGTCCATTTCTTCTTTGTTGGAGCAGGCTTCATGGTTCTCCTTGTGTATCCCATCATCTGCTTCTTCTCTGCTAAGGCCTTCAGAACTGCAGAGATTGTTGCTGCAGGACTAGTTGCCATGACTGTTGATTTTGAAGCTTCTGCAGTTGGTGTGGGAACACTAACAGACTCCTTGACAGTATCTGCATGCATCTTCAACTCTGAACTTCCTTTGCCTTTCTCTTTCTCAGGTTCTTCAATGAGTACCTGCATTTGAACTTTCTCAGAAACAATGTTAGTTGGCTCAATAGGTTCTGTGCTTGGGGTGGGAGATTTCTGGGGTGGGATGGTTGTTTCTGCTTGTGCATCTTGTTTTGGATTTTCAGATTGGGGAGTATTTTCAGTAGGCAGTGTGGCTGCATTAGGTGTGGAAACACCTAGTGTGGGAACACTGGCTACTCTGTTGTCCTGTTTTTCCTGCAAAATAACAAAGCATGAAATTGCACAAAATAATAAATTTAACTATATAGTGATGGGTTGCCTCCCTCAAGCGCTTGTTTTAAGAGTCTTACAGCCTGACTTGTACCTTGGTCTAAGGTTTTGTAAAGTGGGTGGTGATCTTGTCTCTCTCTACATGCTCTCCATAGTACATTTTCACTCTTTGTCCATTTACTTTGAAAGTGGTATCAGTGGTTGCATCATATAGATCAACTGCACCATGGGGGTAGATTTTAACTAATTTGAATGGTCCTGACCATCTTGATCTTAGTTTTCCAGGGAAGAGTTTCAACCTAGAATTGTACAACAGATCCATTCCTCCTTCTTTAAGTTCTCTCCTTTGGATTTTCTTGTCATGCCATACTTTGGTTTTAGCTTTATAAATTTCTGCATTCTCATAGGAGAAATGCCTAAATTCTTCTAATTCATTTAGCTCAAGAAACCTTTTCTCTCCTGCCTTTTTGAGATCAAAATTCAACTTTTTGATAGCCCAATATGACTTGTTTTGTATTTCAACAGGGAGATGACATGGCTTGCCATAAACTAACTTATAGGGGGACATTCCTAATGGAGTTTTAAATGCAGTCCTATATGCCCATAATGCTTCATCTAAGTGTAAGGACCAATCTTTTCTGTTTGGTCCAACCATTTTCTCAAGCATTCTTTTTATTTCCCTATTTGAAAGTTCAGCTTGTCCACTTGTTTGTGGGTGATAGGCAGTAGCAATCTTATGTTTCACTCCATATTTTGCAAGAATATTTTCAATAAGTTTGTTGCAAAAATGTGAGCCTTCATCATTGATGATTGCTCTTGGAGTACCAAATCTTGAAAAAATATTTCTTTGGAGAAATTTGCTAACAGATTTAGCATCATTATTTGGCAGTGCTACAGCCTCAATCCATTTAGACACATAGTCTACAGCCACTAAGATGTATTCATTGCCAAAAGAAGGTGGAAAAGGACCCATGAAATCCATGCCCCAAACATCAAAAAGTTCTATTTCTAGAATATTAGTCCTAGGCATTTCATGTCTATTAGATATATTACCACTTCTTTGACATTTATCACAGGTTTTGACCATATAATAAGCATCTTTAAATAGAGTAGGCCAGAAATAACCTGATTGAAGTACCTTAGCTGCTGTTCTTTGGCTTCCAAAGTGACCTCCATATGGTGCAGCATGACAATGCAGGAGCACTGCTTGCTGTTCTTCTTCAGGAATGCATTTTCTCATGATTTGATCAGGACATATTTTGAATAGGTAAGGGTCATCCCAATAGTATTGTTTTACTATGTGGAAGAACCTTCTTTTCTGTTGATAGTTCATGTCACATGGTACAATTTTGCTTACAATGAAGTTTACTATGTCTGCATACCATGGTGTTGAAACATGAGGTGTGGCCACACTGAGTGCAGAAACACTGGCTGTATTCATGGTAATTGCTAGTAATTTCTCATCAGGGAAACTTTCCTTGATTTCTTCAATTGTACCTGCATTATTACTTTCAAGTCTAGAGAGGTGATCAGCCACTTGGTTCTCTACTCCTTTCTTATCTCTTATTTCAAGATCAAATTCTTGAAGTAATAGAACCCATCTTATTAGCCTAGGTTTTGCATCTTTTTTTGAAATTAGATACTTGATGGCAGAATGGTCAGTGTACACAATTACTTTGGTGCCTACCAAGTATGATCTAAATTTTTCAAAAGCAAAAACCACTGCTAATAGTTCCTTCTCTGTCACAGTGTAGTTCATTTGAGCCTCAATTAGTGTTTTGCTAGCATAGTATATGGTATGAAACACTTTGTTATATCTTTGCCCTAGGACTGCTCCTACTGCAAAGTCACTAGCATCACACATGAGTTCAAAAGGCTTACTCCAATCTGGAGTGACTACAACTGGTGCTGTAACTAAGGCCTTTTTTAGTTTTTGAAAAGCTTCTACACAAGATCCATCAAAATTAAAAGGTACATCATGTTGCAAAAGCATACACATTGGTTTTGAAATTTTTGAAAAGTCTTTGATAAATCTCCTATAGAATCCTGCATGACCTAAAAAACTTCTAATCCCTTTGATTGTTGATGGAGGTGGTAGTTTCTCAATTACCTCTATCTTTGCCCTATCAACTTCAAGACCTTTTTTAGATATTTTATGACCAAGCACAATACCTTCTTTTACCATGAAATGACATTTTCCCAATTAAGCACTAAGTTAGTGTCTTCACATCTTTGAAGAATTTCTTCTAAGTTTGAAAGACACAATGAGAATGTTTCTCCAAAAACAGAAAAGTCATCCATGAAGACTTCCATTGATTGCTCAATGAAGTCAGAAAAGATTGACATCATGCATCTTTGAAAGGTAGCAGGAGCATTACAAAGTCCAAAAGGCATCCTTCTAAAGGCAAAAGTGCCATAAGGACAAGTAAAGGTGGTTTTCTGTTGATCCTTAGGTTCAATTGCTATTTGATTGTATCCTGAATAACCATCTAAGAAACAATAGAATTCCTTTCCTGCTAACCTATCTAACATTTGATCTATAAAGGGTAAGGGGAAATGATCTTTCTTAGTGGCCTTATTGAGTTTTCTGTAATCCATACAGATTCTCCACCCTGTTACAGTTCTAGTTGGGATTAATTCATTATTTTTATTGGCTACAACTGTGACTCCACCCTTTTTAGGAACACATTGCACAGGACTAACCCATGCACTATCTGAAATAGGGTAGATAATACCAGCATCTAGCCATTTAATTATTTCCTTCTTAACAACCTCTTTCATTACTGGATTTAATCTTCTTTGCCCTTCTATGCTATTTTTAGAATTTTCTTCTAAAATTATCCTATGCATGCATGTTGAGGGGCTAATCCCTTTAATGTCAGACATTTGCCAACCTATAGCTTTTCTATGTTTTCTCAAGGTGTTAATTAAATCAAGCTCTTGTTCTAAAGATAGATCAGAAGCTATGATTACAGGAATGGTGTTATCCTCACCTAGAAAAACATATTTTAAATGCTTAGGTAGTTCTTTTAATTCTAGCTTAGGAGGTTGTTCAATAGAAGGTACATTTTCTTTAAGGTTGGGATCTTCTAAATTAAGAGATTCATAAGTTCTAACCCATACCTTAGGTGTAGCTTGTTCCTTGGGCAATATGCTTTCTTCAATAAATTTCTCAGCAGGCAATGCAGAAACATTAGGTGCTAGTGCATTGGCAAGGTGATCATACTGCTTGTGGAACTGCTTCTCTACCAAATGATCAAGTGAGATTGATGAACACTCTTCACTCTCCTCTGCAGGATACTTCAAAGCATTCAAGACATTAAATTTTAGTTCTTGATCATTCACTCTCATGGTTAGCTCTCCTCTTTGCACATCTATCAGTGTTTTCCCTGTTGCCAAGAATGGTCTTCCAAGTATGACTGACACTTCTTCATCTGCAATAAAATCAAGTATAACAAAATCTGCAGGAAACACAAATTTGTCAACTTGCACCAATATATCCTCAATAATTCCTTCTGGATATGCAATTGATCTATCTGCCAAAGATAGTGTCAATGTGGTAGGTTTTGCATTTCCAATCCCTAGCTTTGTGAAGATAGATTTGGGCATCAAATTGATGCTTGCACCTAAATCACATAATGCTCTTCCTGTATAGTACTTACCTATTGAAAAAGGGATTGTAAAGCTACCTGGATCCTTTAGCTTCCTTGGAATTTTGTTTTGTAAAATCAGACTACATTCTTTTGACATGACAACAGTTTCAAATTCCCCTAATCTTCTTCTTTTAGAAAGCACATCTTTCATGAATTTGGCATAGTTTGGCATTTGTTAAAGTGCCTCTATCAAGGGAACATTGATATGCATTTGTTTTAAAACATCTAAAAATTTACTGAATTGCTTCTCCTCATGTATTTTTTTCAATCTTTGAGGAAAGGGAGGAGGAGGGTATTCTGGTACTAACCTTGGAGTAGGAGATGTAGGAACACCAGGTGTTTCTGCATCTTGAGAATTTTTTTCATTTTTATTTTTTTCTCCCTTCTCTGTACCTTCAAGCTCATATGGTTCTGTTAGATCATTGCCACTTCTCAAAGATATGGCTTTAACCTGTTCCTTACCATGCCTTTGTGAGGGTGAGGCTTCTGTGTTTGATGGCAAAGTACCTACTGGTCTTTGCTGCAAAGCAGTTGCTAATTGCCCTACTTGGTTCTCTAGGTTCTTAATTGATATATCATGAGCTTGCCTAGCAGTTCTAGTTTCACTAATGAATGATCTAAGCAATTCTTCTAGAGAGTTGGTACTGGCAGGTGGGTTTGATCTTTGTTGGCTTTGAGGTAGGAATCCAGGAGGAGTACTTGGTGCAGGTGCACTTTGTGCAGGTGCATTAGAATTGTTCCACCTAAAATTTGGGTGGTTCTTCCATCCTGGATTGTAGGTATTAGAGTAAGGGTTGTTATTTTTATTGTAACCTACATAATTGACAGAGACAGGGTTGCTAGGACATTCTTCATATAGACGGCCTCCTCCACATTACACACAACTTGTAGTTCCTGGAGGGGCTTGTTCTATAGTTGCTGCAGTGTTTTCTTTAGGTGTTGCTACACTAGATGTAGGTGCACTAGTGCACTGTTTGATCAGATTGGTTAAAGTGGCTACTTGATCAGATAGGGCTGATATATCATTAATCTCATGTACTCCAGAGGTTCTCTTTTAAGCACTTACCCTCTCAGTAGGCCAACTTGAACCATTTGTAGCAATTTTGTCAATAAGATCACATGCTTCATTATAAGACATATTCAAAAGAACACCACCAGCTGATGCATCAAGCATCACTCTGGTTTGTGGTTCTAGACCATTGTAAAAAGTTTCTATTTGTATAATGACAGGTAAACCATGATGTGGACATTTTCTTAACAGTTCTTTCCATCTCTCCCATGCTTCAAACAATGATTCAAATTCTTTTTGCTTAAAAGATGTAATATCATGTCTCATCCTAGCATTTTTAATAGGAGGAAAATATTTGCTTAAGAATTTTTCAGCTAATTCATTCCATGTATGAATAGAATTGGGCTCCATAGAATTTAGCCATGATTTTGCCCTATCTTTCAAAGAGTATGGAAATAACTTAAGCCTAAATGCATCCTCACTAATGCCAGGAATGATAAAGTTACTACAAACTTCTATGAATTGTTTTAAATGTTCATGGGGATCTTCATGTGGAGATCCACCAAATTGATCAATTGTTTGCAACATTTGAAACATCATAGGTTTAAATTCAAAATGAACAGCATCAATTTGAGGTCTAGCTATACTAGTTTGTATGTGCTGCTGGTCATATTGAGCATAGTCTCTCATAGGTCTATCTCTATCATTAATCATACCTATTGGTCCCATTTGAATGAATTGTTGTCTGTGATCTGGTCCACCTTCAGTTTGTTGATGTGAATTAGGTCCTCCTCTTACTGAGGCATCTTCACTGTGGTGAGACATTGTTCTGCAGTCTTGTTGTCTTTGTCTTTGTTGTCTTAGCAATCTCCTAAATCTTCTCTCAATTTCTGGATCACAATCAAATTCTGGTGGTCTATCTCTGGGCATAAACTAGTGTTTCCACACTGAGTGTTTCTGCACTAAGTGTTTCTGCACAGAAAACAGAATACCAGTAGTACTAATAAAACACTAAATTAACAATCTAAACAACAAAATTTTACTATAATCCCCGGCAACGGCGCCAAAAACTTGGTGTGGTTTATTATATGCAAGTATACATAGTCACACAAGTAATAAAGTGATAAGAAAGGTCGAACCCACAGGGATTATGTATTGTAAATTTTTGTAGTTCAAAGTGTACACTTAGTGTGTCTACACTATTCAGTATTTTTGGTTTGGAGTTTTCAAAGTAAGTAAAATAATAATAAGCAATAAAATGTGTGAGAAATCAGTTGGAAAAAGCAGTTGAGATGTTTTTACCAAGTACTTTACTTCTAAATGTTTTAATGGAGTATGTAGTGTTGGAACACTGGATGTAGGTGCATCAGTTTGTGCCTTTCAGCACTTCTCTTCAGAGTTTCATTACAAGCTCTTATGATCTTTGTTTTCTACAGTAAAGAGAGGTTTGTCAATTCCTCCCTTGCCTCCTAACAATGATCCAAGTTGCTAAATAGGTTCACTCTTGTAATTTTATTATCCTAAGAACTATGCTATCCTATGTCTAGGTTTTAGCATATATTTAACAAGGTTTCCTTTATTAAATACTTGTCCTTATTAACTCTTGAGTTCATAAATGTAGCCCATGTCTGCTGCTACAAGTTTTTACCTATTCTAAAGTGATCAATTCCAGAATAAGTTGAAAGAAGTATTATGCAAGAGTTTAAAGTGTTTACACTACATAAACCATAATAACATATTTAGAAGTTCATTACAAGGTTAGAACATCTCAACTTAAGGGAATTTAGCTCATGTTACTTATGTTCTTTGACTCATGTTATAAAGCAAAGAATATGCAAAGAACATAAGTAAATGAATAATAAGGCAAAAGAACTTAAAAGAGTAGAGATTACTTGAATAGAAGATCTTTTGCATTAAGTTCCCAAGTTGAAGTACAATAAAGATTTCTTACACGAATTTCTTCAAAGTAGAAGTGAAGGGAATGGTTGTCAAGCACTTCCTCACCTTCCTCTCCTTAGAAACTTAAAATGAAAATAAACTAAACCTAAACTAAACTGAAAGATAAAGGATTTAAAGATGTGAAAGATGATATATTATAGGATGATGGATTTGGCTTCTATTTATAGGCTTGAAAGCTTTCCTCTTGCAAGGGGTTTCCTTTGGCGCGAAAGATCAGCTGAGGGGACCGAACATGGTTAGTTTGTTGACAACCAATCAAGCAAGCTGCACAGTTTTGGTCGCTTGCATGCATAACAAAAGAAGAGGTCCATTGGAGAAGTGCCACATGTCTTTTAGATAAGTTTGAGTCTTGCAACTTGATTTTTATGTTTATCGCCGACTTCAGCAAGTGGCTCAGCTCCAGGTGACTAGGCATGACGTCACTAATCAAGTGTGGAAGCATTGAAATGGTCTTTGGATGTTTTGGTGTTAACTGCAGAATTTTAGCAGGTGTTGGCAGTGTTTCCACTCCTAGGGTTTCCACTCCTGGTGTTGGCAGTGTTCCCACTCCTGCAGTAGCTGCACTGAACAAAAACATCAAACCTAACAAGACTTGTGCATTTTGCCTAGATCATTGCCCTTTATCCATTTGAATATTTAGAATGTTGTTCCTTGATAAATAAGCTATAAATATATATAAATGTTCTTGAAAATAAGCAATAACTCAAGCTTAATTGTATGAATAACTCTATATAAAATAGAGTTATCAATAGTCCTGTTCCCATTTGTAATATGAATTCTGTTAACCAATCTGCTTGTAATCACATTGCATCTGGTAAATTTGCCTTATGGCATCATAGGCTAGGGCATCCTTCTCATAGTGTTATTAGGAAAATTTGTAATCATTCTTCATATGTACAAGACATTCATAATAAAGTTTGTGATTCATGCCATCTTGCCAAGCAACATAAGTTACCATTTCCTATTAGCAATATCAAAACTGAGAATGCATTTGATCTAATACACATGGACATATGGGGGCCCTTTTCCACTCAATATGTCCATGGTCACTTGTATTTTCTTACTGTTGTAGATGATTTCACAAGACACACTTGGCTATTTCTTATGAAGAGCAAGGCTGAGACAAGGGACTTGATCAAAAACTTCATCAACATGGTGCACACACAATTTGGGGTCTCTATGAAGAGCATTCACAGTGACAATGGGTATGAATTCATGATGACAGATTACTATCAAGAGAAGGGGATTCTGCACCAAAAGAACCTGTGTGGAGACTCCCCAACAAAATGTTGCAGCAGAGAGGAAGCACAAACACATATTGAATGTAACTCGTGCCCTGATATTCTAGTCACATTTGCCTAAAGTATTCTGGTGTTATGTTACATGCTGTTCATCTCATAAACAGGTTGCCCTCCACTGTATTGAGTAACAAATCACCATATGAAGTGCTACATCATCATATACCTGATCTTGCCTGCCTCAGCTTTGCTTCCACTCTACTACAAGACAGCAATAAGCTTGATCCTAGAGAAAAGAAGTGCATCTTCCTTGGGTATAAGCCAGGAATTAAAGGATACATACAAATGGAGTTGAAGTCCAGAGAAATTTTTGTTTCTAGAAATGTTGTCTTCTATGAAGACACATTTCCATATATTACTCTCCACCAACAAACACCCAATTCCATTCCCACTCCAAACACATATGACTTCACCACATTTGACCTAGAAAATCCAAACACAAACAATGCTCCAGATAATTCAGTCACAACTCCAACTGATACACCAGATAACCTACAAACCTCACAACCAACTGATATAGTAGACACTACACCAGATACTCTCCCCCACAGATACACCAGAAAACACAACCACAATAGCTTCACAAAGGCCAGTTAGAACCATTAAACCGCCATACGTTACAATGACTTTATATGTAACACTACTGTCACTAATCCAAAGATTCTGTACCCCATTCAGTCTGTGGTTGGTTATGAGACGCTTATGCAACCCTACAAAAAATTTGCCCTCTCCATATCTTCTTCCAATGAGCCAGCCACCTATAATCAAGCCTCCAAGTTTGAGTGTTGGAACAAAGCAATGAAGTCAGAATTAGAAGCCCTAGAACAAAACCAGACTTGGGAATTGACTTCTCTCCCTCATGGCAAAAGAACAATAGGTGTAAATGGGTATATAAGATCAAGTACAAAGCAGATGGGTCCATAGCAAGGTACAGGGCACGATTGGTGGCCAAAGGGTACACCCAAACTGAGGGCATTGACTACTTAGATACATTTTCTCCTGTTGCCAAGATGACAACAGTGAGATTATTGCTGGCTATTGCTGCAAGTCAGTCATGGCACCTTCAACAACTAGATGTAAACAACGCTTTTCTCCATGGTGACCTAGATGAAGAGGTCTACATGGGTATTCCTCAAGGGTATGATTCTCAATCTCCTAATCTAGTGTGCAAGTTACTGAAATCTCTATATGGTCTGAAACAGGCAAGGTGACAATGGTTTGCAAAATTGTCTACTTTCCTTATTTCTCTTGGCTACATTCAATCCCAATCAGATCACTCTCTCTTCACCAAATACCATAATGGGAATTCCACAGTACTTCTTATATATGTTGATGACTTGATTCTAGCTGGCACTGATATTGATGAAATCAATTCTATAAAAAGTAATCTGAATGCTGCCTTCAAAATCAAAGACCTAGGGTCCTTGGCCTTGGCATTGAGGTAGCCAGATCTTCTGCTGGGATATCTCTTTGCCAACACAAATATGCATTGGATCTTCTCACTGAGACTAGTCTATTGGGCTCCAAACCAGTATCCACACCTATGGTTAAGTCTCCTCATCTTGATTTAGCAGAAGACTATCCTGAAGCAGATGCCAACAGCTATCGTCGCCTCATTGGAAAGCTTCTCTATCTAAATACAACTAGACCTGATCTGAGCTTTGCTGTACAACAGCTAAGCCATCGTGTGCCTAGAGAAAGGCACCTACAAGCTGCACATCGTGTGCTTAGACACATCAAGAATGCCCCCTGCTCAAGGCCTGTTTTTTCCAGCTTCATCCACTCTATAGTTAAAGGGTTTCAGTGACTCAGACTGGGCGACTTGTGTTATGACAAGAAGATCTGTTACTGGCTTCTGTATATTTCTTGGGGAATCTCTCATTTCCTGGAAATCAAAGAAACAAACCACAGGATCTAGGTCACCCACAGAGCCAGAATACAGGGCTCTAGCTTCAACTGTTTGTGAACTTCAATGGCTCACCTACATTCTACAGGATCTGTCCTTGCCATTCATAACACCTGCTGTTTTGTATTGTGACAGTCAATCTGCTAGACACATTGCTGCCAACTCTAGTTTTCATGAACGAACAAAGCACATTGACATTGATTGTCATGTGGTTCGTGAGAAACTGCTGGCAAATCTGTTCCATTTGCTGCCCGTTCCATCATCATCTCAATTAGCAGACATTTTGACAAATGCTTTGGATCCTCAACCCTTCAATACTTTGCTATCCAAGCTTGGAGTGCACAACATACACCCTCCAGCTTGAGGGGGGGGGGGTATTGGAGTATAAAAGTATTTAGAATAAATGACTATTGTAATAAACTACAGTTAGTTTAGGGTCAACTACAGTTAGTTGACTACAGTTAGTTATTAAGTTTGTTACACTATTTAGATATTAGTTAAAGTTTGTTAGATGATTAGTTAAAGTTTGTTAGATGGTTATCTGATATTGATACATTGTATATAACATTCATTTCACTCAATGGAATACAATAAGTTTAGTTTTCACTATTTGTGAATTAGAGTCTTTTAACTCGTTATTGTTCGAATGAAGAACACTGAGATAGGAGTTGACTTGTTTATTCAAAAGATTTATGTTTTTGTTGTAAGTTATTTGGAAAAAGTCATAAAACAAGTCACTTAGCAAATAAAGATTTTAAGGATTGCATTCATATTTTGAAAACGCTTAAAGAACTTTAATGCAGTGGTGCTCACATGACTTTTATGAGTGAATGGTTTGACTTACAATTTAGATTTCAGAAAAATGTAACAATTGATAAACACTTTAAATAGCTTATAAGAAAATAAAAAGAACATTAGAAGAATGAATATATTATTAACAATTTACCAACAATGGTTCATCCGAGCGGTAACTACGCTCGGATCCCATTCCAAGGTCTCAAGTTTGAGTCTTGTGTTGCGTTAAAAACACACTTAGAGCAAGTGTACTCTTTCGCAGAAGTAGTATAAAAGATTATCGTGTCCACATGGATTAATTAGCAAGTACCAAACTAATCAAGATTGTCTATTGTTTAGACGAACTAATAATTGAGTTGTAATGAAAACAAATAAAAAGAAATAAATAACAATAATTAAAATACTAGATTTAATAAATGGAGAGAGGTCTAGGATCACGGTTTCACTTGCAAGCTTCGATTCCCCCTATGTCTAATCCTACCTGAATTCCCTTATTTTACTTAATTACCAATCTCTTTACTAAAACTATTAATCTGTTTGGTCATTCGCGATTAATATTCTTTTTCCTAAATTAACCCCCGTTTGGTCATGCAAGAATTTAAATACAGGAAAAGCATAAAGAGCAAAAATGTTGAATGATTGGAAGACTAAATTATGGTTTGGTCATGCCCTAATTATAGCCCCAATTATCCTATAGATCCTAGAAGTGGTCTCTAATCATGCAAGATCCACCTAAGATCCTAGAAGAGGATTTAGCTATCCAAAATCATAAAGAACAATAAAATAGGAATTAGAGTCATGAATTACAGAGATAAAAATAACCCAGAAATTAAAGAAATTCTTATTCTGAATATTCAGTCTCTTTTTCCTGCTACAAAGCTCTCTCACGGTACCAAATCTTCCTCCTCACTCTCCCTGTACTGTTGCCGTCCTACTGTTTTCGTGGCTTCTATTCTCCAATTGTGAATGTGCGGCCACTGTTCCTCTGAATTCAATTGTGTTGAATTCACCTTTTTTCTCTCTTCTTGCGGGTGCTACTGTTGTCCTCTAGTATATGTGTGGGGTGCGGCTCCTGTTTGCGTATGTACGGTCGTCCCTTCTTTTAATTCATACCATCTTATTTATAAGAGTATGCCTAGGGTTCCATTTGTTTTTGCCATTCTTTCTTCTCACGTGCTTTTCCTTTTCTTTTCAATTGGCCATGGGCCTTTTCATTCCAATTGCAATTGGGCCATGCATAGCCAATTGAAATTGGCTTTTATATCTTGGGTTTTACTTTCCCCACACCCCCTCCTACTCAAAACACACCCCTTCACCCTACACATTTACTAAACTAACCCCACTTAAAATTGATTTTCCCCCTTTACCCCTCTCCCTCTTCTTCTCCTTCAACACAACACACCCCTCTAAAATCCCAAACCTCCCCCCCTCTCCACTCCAAACCCACCCATCCTCACCTTCATCATTCACTCCTATTCAACTACCCAACATTGGCAACTAGCTCAAGGTAATAACCCTACCAAACGTTTTTCATTTTTGTTCTGTTTTCAGTTTTTCACGCCATTTTTTTTTTCTGTATTCGCGCTCCGTTCGAACAGGGTCGTTCGAACATGTTCGAATGATCGTGTTCGAACAAGTGTTTAATGGGGTGTGACTTTGCTAGGTTCGAACACTATCATTCGAACGTGTTCGCATAAGGGCGTTCGAACAGCGTTCGCATAAGGCCGTTCGAACAGTAGCAGATGAGATGACAACTGACATCGTAGAATCCCAAGATTTTACTAGTTCGTTCAAAACGGATACGGTAATAATGAATTAGTTGTTTTAATTTTAGCGAACTATTCAATTTATTTAACTGACACTTAGTAATTGAATTTCAGTTATTCCCTAGTCGTGAGGAGCTGCTGACGTGGGTGCGTGCGGTTGGAAAATCTCTTGGGATGGTGATTGTTATAGGAAGATCTGACACCGGACGACGATCAGGTAAACAATACTGCATGTTGATTTGTGATAAAGCTGGATCTTACAAGACAAATGTTGAGGAAGGCACAAACACTAGAAAATGTTGTTGTCAGTTCAGACTGAAAGGGAAATTTATTAAGAAGCTTGGAGGATGGATTTTGAGGGTTATGAATGGAACTCATAACCATGGTATGGCTACTTATCATGAAGGACGTCCGTACATTGGTAGGTTATCTTCAGAAGAGAAGGATCTAGTGGCTAGAATGACTAGGAACCATACTCGGCCAAAATTGATACTGAATGAGCTGAAATTGATGAAGCCTGATGATAACTATACGGTTGTGAAACAAATTTACAACTGTCGTCAAAGGCAAAGGTCAGCTATGCGTGAGGGTAGGACTGAGCTCCAACAACTGATGTTTTATTTGCAACGCGATAATTATGTTTACTGGACTCGACTTGCAGAGGGAACTACCGTTGTGAAGGACATCTTTTGGGCACATCCAGATTCCATTGAGCTTCTAAACACCTTCCCGGTTGTTTTGTTGATTGATTCCACCTATAAAACCAACCGGTACAGGTATCCGTTGGTTGAGATCGTTGGTGTAACATCAACAGAGAAGACTTACTATGCTGCATTTGCTTATGTCAATTGGGAGAGGATGGATAACTTTGCATGGGTTCTTGAGAAATTGAGGGGTTTATTTAGGAGACAGGATGAAGTACCACAAGTCATACTTACGGACAGAGACACGGGTATGATGAATGCTCTGGCAGGAATATTTCCAACATCTGCAAACTTGTTGTGCCAATTTCACATTAAGAAAAATGTGAGGGCCAAAGCAAGGCTCATTGTGAAAGACCAGTCTGTTGTTAATGACATTATGGGTGCATTTCAATCTGTTGTGCATGCGAAGACCACAGAAGAGTATGATTATGAGTTGGGTCTGTTTAACGACTTGGCAGGACCTTATCCCAGTTTCATAGAGTATGTCAGGACCACCTGGCTAGACCCCTTCAAGGAAAAATTCATTGATGCATGGATAAATAACCATATGCACCTTGGCAACACTACCACCAACAGAGTTGAGTCTGCACACTCTCACTTGAAGCAAATATTACGAGACAGTAGGGGAGATTTGTGTAAGTGCTGGGATGGAATGCAGACCATGCTTAGGATACAACATTCTGACCTTAAAATGCACTTCGAGCATAGTTTGAGTAGAGTGAAAGTACACCACTTGAAGAAGAAGATTTTTGATGAAATTAAGGGTTTAGTTTCATCTAATGCTATAGACCATATTTTGGATGAGATGCAACACACTGGATCCGTTTCACTTAACCCATCATTATGTCAACACACGCTCCGGACCACACACGGACTACCATGTGCATGTGAGCTTTCAAGGTATGATGTACAAACTCATAATTATATTGTGTCTACAAAAAAGACTTTGTTATGTCAATTGGGTTGTCACTAAATCAATGTCGCATTTTTTGTAGGGTTATGATGGACTGCACTCCAATTCCCTTGAGCATGATTCACCAACATTGGCAGAGGTTGAATTTCAAAATACAGACAGAGGTAATGGATGATGAGTTGAGTGTAGACATTGAACTTGAAGCTATCAAAAGAAGGTTTGAGGCCTCTGATCACGCCGGTAGAGTTATGATTAAAGCAAAAGCACGTGAATTGGCATTCCCAGACACGACTTCCATGTGTCCACCTCCGGATACGATCATTACAAAGGGAGCACCAAAAAAAGATAAGAAAGGGAAAGTTGATTACTCAACAAAGCGAGACAAGTCTTTTTGGGAGCATGTAGATGACAAATTTGACTCCCCCGATGGTTCATCTAGTGGATGTTTTGCTCAGTCTCGTAAACGCCCTACTCCTCCCCAAAGTAGGAGTGGAACGCCTACAAACCCACACAGTTCGGGTTCCACTCCTACTTTGTCAACGTGTCCAGCACCTAATCCATCAGAAAGCAAAAAGAGAACTCAAGCTGACAGTGCTACTACAATCCCTACTCCTCCACTACATAAGAAACCAACACCCACACCTATTGTTACAGAAGCTGCTGCTACTACTGTTTCAACAGCTCTTATTTTGACACCAACACTTACTTTGACACCAGCTCCTCATCCAAAACCCACACCTATGGATGCTGCACACATTGATGTTTTTAATACTTACATAATAGGGATGCCAGAATACATGCGTTCCTATGTTCAAAAAATTGTTAATGTGGTAGGTGATGGAAATTGTGGCTTCCGGTGTATTGCTGCATTTCTTGGTAGGGGTGAGGAGGCTTGGCAGTCAGTCAGAACTGATCTGATGGAGGAGCTTAACCAATACAATGACTTCTACACTAGACTGTATGGTGGTATTGGTAAGGTCACATTTTTGATGAGGGCATTGTTGAGGGCACATCATGGACATAATGTTGAAGATAATTGGATGACTACACCAGATATGGGGTATCTAATCAGTAACAAGTACAAAGTAGTCCTGACTTGTTGGTCACCTAATTGTTGTTACACAATTTTTCCATTCAATGTTGCACCATTCAGAACTGCCCGACAGTTCAACATCCTTTTGGTACCAGAACACAAACACTTTGTACAGGTAAACTGTCTTCTATTTAGATTCAATGTAGTAATTCCAAAACATTACATAACATTCTGTTTTTTGTTGTCTTTTTGAAGGTCTTTATGAAGCCTGGAAGTCCAATGCCCTTGCCGGATTTGATATGGAATACTAATAAGGCACCCATAGCAAAGGGTTGGGACTCGCTTTTTGTTGGCCGGATACAAAAGTGGAAGAATTTGCTCATACAATCACAACCCCCCCATCCCCTTCCTTGTGTAGATTTAAGTAAAGATAGTGATGGTAGTCAATGTTAAGTTAGGTTTATAATTTTGGTACACAATGTTGTATAATTTTGGTACATAATGTTAAAGTTATGTTTATATTTTGAAATCACCAAAACTGTGTGCTGATTTATTTAGTTTCTGTTTCTGCATAACAGTGGTTCGCATGTGGCCATTCGAACGCCTGTTCGAACGCACCCATTCGAACACGTTCGAATAAAGCCATTCGAGGCAGCCAAAACACACCCTCACACCATCAGTTAACAATATTTCTTAACACAGATGACATTATTCGAACAGGTTCGAACGATGTCATGCGAACAGTACCAATTCCTTAACACGCACAATGTCGTTCGAACTGGTTCGCATAACCTCGTTCGAATAGTCACTTAACCCGTGTTACACGAGCGTCCCACGCGAGGTCATTTTGGGGAAAAATAAGTTGGGGGGTGTGCGAGGAGTAGGAGGGGGTGTGGGGAAAGCAAACTCCTTATATCTTCTTTCATTTCCCAGCCCATACATATATAAATATATATTATTTTGAACTTTGAGTGGCATTAAACCTGACTTTCATTCTTTTCATCTTTTTCTACCAATCTGGAAAAAATAGAGAAAATTAAGTTGATGATTCATATAGTTAATAATAATTACTCTAAAAATAATCCAAAAGTATCTCTAAAAATGTACAAAATTAGAGTTTATCAACTCCCCCACACTTAACTTTTGCTTTGTCCTCAAACAAATTTTCTGGCTCAAGAAATTTTTCAAATAAGTAACAGAGACAGCCAAATAAGGGACCCTAAATTAGAAGCACAATGACAGACTATAGATAATATAGCACACATGAGGTGTCAAAAGGTTGCCCAATTAGAGGCTCATGTCCCTGAAGAATACATTTCTGTGAACAAAGGCACTCGCTCACAATCTCTCTAAGTGTTTAGGGACTAGGGAAATATACACTCAAGTTTCCACAAAATGCACATTACCATATGCTTGTAATTTGACCAAATCTCCACTAAATAGTTCACATGCATGCAAAAGAGGGGGTGTTAAGGGTTGTAATGGGGCCAGGGTGAATTCATGCAGGGTAGGATATAAGAAGAAAGGGATAATCAAATGGGTAAAAACAAGAAACAAATAGTAACCTTTGAAAACAAAATATGGAGCTCCTATCTATTTTACAATTTTTGTCCAAACTCCAAATTAATTTCAGTTTCATTCTTCACTCTTTTTCTATTGAGTCGACTCTTTTTGATTTGCTTTTTCTCTTGAGTAGACTCTTTTTCTTTTCCTTTTCCCTTAGGCTCTTCCATTCTTTTGATTTGCCTTTTCCTTCTTCTTGCTTTCCTTTGTTCTCTTTTTTTTTTTTCTTTCCAACTTTTCATTTTTTTTTATATTTTTCATAGGAGGAAAAGGTACTTGTAACCACACTCGCCACTCTTATTTTGTTTTTATGTCCCGATGAGTTAGACAATTGAAATACAGGACAAAATTGTAACTTTCAATAGTTGCTCCAAATTTAATTTCAAATGGTTACCACAAAAAAAGAAAAAATTATATCTGGGTAACAAAGAAAAAATATAACAAATAGGCTCAAATGGGGCAACTAATGGATAAATTCAACAAACAACTCTGAGGCCAGAAAAATACCTAAATTCCCCAAATCTTTTTACATGATGCAAATCAATTTTCGCCTTGAAATGGTCAAAAGACAAATTCTAGAATGTAGCAAATTGGGAAACACACTCATACAAAGAGAAGGGGTAAAAATATATGATTTAGTATCAATCCCCTTATGAAGGCTCAGATCTCACATTTAGAAGCTAGTTCACAAAAAGTACTCAACAGAGACAAATGCTAATTATCGGCTTCCTAAGGAGAACCTCATAGTTACAATTAAGCACAAGTGTGTCAAGTAAATTGATTATGGAATCCCCTAAAGGCAAAATCTCTATTTTTTTTAGTTTCTATATCCAAAACTAGCCAGAAAAAATGCTATCAACATATGTAGTGGGTATATGCATTAATAGAGATGAATTGACAAAGTTAAACTCTCCTCCCCCACACTAGCATAAAACATGGTCCTCAATGCAAAATATCAAATTGGCACAAAAATAAATAAATGAGAGAGTAAGAGTGACTTCCCTGAGAGAGCTTGTAGTCTGAGCTTATTCCTAAAAACAAAACAAAACAAAAAGAAAATGAAAATAACTGAAAATAAAATAACTGAAAATAAAACACAGGTTGCCTCCTGCGAAGCGCTTGTTTAACGTCATGAGCCTGACGATAGTTGGTGCTCAATCTGGGGGCTCTCCAAGAGCAAATTTTACATCTAACGCAGTACACCTTCTTAACTTTCTAACCATGTGATTCACATTGTTCTTTCTTTTTCCACGTGGTGGATGAACTTCAAAGGATGGTGAAATTTTTATTTTATTTCCATCCACCACTATGCTAGGATCCTGCAAAATAAGATTTTTTTCCAAAAGGTCTTGCATCTTTAAATCACCAAATTTGTTAGTTTCAACCACATACTCATCAAAATAAGGAGAAGTAAAAAGAGAGAAATTTTCACTAGAGTTTAAAGCCTTTATAACATCATCTTCTTTACCACTCCTTAAAGTTAGCTTTCCCCGGTGAACCTCAATCAAGCATCACCAATGGTTAAAACAATTTGCCCAAAAATTTGGGCTTTCTTCTCTTTCTTCAGATCAAGAACCAATGGATTTTTCTCATTCTCCTCACAACCGCTCTCATTAATAGGATCTTTTGTTTCAATATAACTCCCTTCAGTAGGAGCTACTATTTTGATTTGACTCTCTTCAGTAAGAGTCTCCTCATCTTTCTTGAGAGCTTCTTCCTCTAGATTATATTCCATGGAGACACCTTCAACTCTCGTAGGAATACTTTCTTTGTATTGCTCAGCTTCTTTGTTTTGGGTAGACTTAGTTTGTGAAAGAGTTTCTTGGGCCTCTTAAGATAACAAGGCAATGAGAGTTGAGATTTGACCCTTCAGGCTTCCAAATTCGTTGTTCATGGCTCTAATTTGACCTTCCAAGCTCTCAAAATTTTCATTTGTCTGCTGCATAAATTTGGCCAAGACCTCATCGACATCCGACTTTTCCTCCTCTTGCCCTTGCACTTGTAGTGACTCATAATTATCCAAGTGGGAGGAATAAGGAGGTGGCTCATAGTCATCCCAATAGTCTGGATAAGGTTCATAAGGAGGAGGAGAAATTTGAATCTGGCATTGAGACATATACCAATACGACTTCTCTAAATTTCTTTGTGCCTCTGCCTCTCTAATGTAGTCTCTAAGAGTTTTAACCATGATTTAGACTTTTCTCTGCAAAACAAGGTAACTTGCAGTGGTCTCTTGGGAAAGTATTAGTAACTTTTTTTTGAAAAAATAAAGAAAAAAACAAAATTTAAAATTAAAGCAAAAAATTGTCTAAAGCAATAAAAATTTCTTTCGTATAATATTGCTAAATTAATCCCCGGCAACGGCGCCAAAAACTTGTTGCGTTAAAAACACACTTAGAGCAAGTGTACTCTTTTGCAGAAGTAGTATAAAAGATTATCGTGTCTACAGGGATTAATTAGCAAGTACCAAACTAATCAAGATTGTCTATTGTTTAGACGAACTAATAATTGAGTTGTAATGAAAACAAATAAAACGAAATAAATAACAATAATTAAGATACTAGATTTAATAAATGGAGAGAGGTCTAGGATCACGGTTTCACTTGCAAGTTTCGATTCCCCCTATGTCTAATCCTACCTGAATTCCCTTATTTTACTTAATTACCGATTCCTTTACTAAAACTATTAATCTGTTTGGTCATTCGCGATTAATATTCTTTTTCCTAAATTAACCCTCGTTTGGTCATGCAAGAATTTAAATTCAGGAAAAGCATAAAGAGCAAAAAGGTTGAATGATTGGAAGACTAAATTATGGTTTGGTCATGCCCTAATTATAACCCCAATTATCCTATAGGTCCACCAACTAATTGCAGTACGGTCGCTGATCAACTAATTGATTATAAACATGCAAAGGGTAGCTAATCCTAATCATGTGATAAAAACAATAGGACAATATTAATTAAAATAAAAACAGGAATTCAAACCAGAAATTAGAACATAAAAGGTCTCTAATCATGCAATATCCACCTAAGACCCTAGAAGAGGATTTAGCTATCCAAAATCATAAAGAATAATAAAATAGGAATTAGAGTCATGAATTACAGAGATAAAAATAACCCGAAATTAAAGAAATTCTTATTCTGAATATTCAGTCTCTTTTTCCTGCTCCAAAGCTCTCTCACGGTACCAAATCTTCTTCCTCACTCTCCCTATACTGTTGCCGTCCTACTGTTTTCGTGGCTTCTATTCTCCAATTGTGAATGTGCGGCCACTGTTCCTCTGAATTCAATTGTGTTGAATTCACCTTTTTTTCTCCTCTTGCGGGTGTTACTGTTGTCCTCTAGTATATGTGTGGTGTGCGGCTCTTGTTTGCGTATGTACGGCCGTCCCTTCTTTTAATTCATACCATCCTATTTATAAGAGTATGCCTAGGTTCCATTTGTTTTTGCCATTCTTTCTTCTCACGTGCTTTTCCTTTCCTTTTCAATTGGCCATGGGCCTTTTCATTCCAATTGCAATTGGGCATGCATAGCCAATTGAAATTGGCTTTTATATCTTCTTTCATTTCCCAGCCCATACATATATAAATATATATTATTTTGAACTTTGAGTGGCATTAAACTAGACTTTCATTCTTTTCATTTTTTCTACCAATCTGGAAAAAGTAGAGAAAATTAAGTTGATGATTCATATAGTTAATAATAATTACTCTAAAAATAATCCAAAAGCATCTCTAAAAATGTACAAAATTAGAGTTTATCATCTTGGGTGTGACAAAAACGGTAAAATCGGGGGCACCTGGCCAGCCAGGTTCCCTGGTGAAGATTAGTCTCCGGCAAAGCAGGGAAATACTGTGCACCAATAACACAGCAACCAAAAAACAACCACTAACAATTTTGCAACAAAAATGCAACGAGGAAAATATTGCAAGATTAATAGGTGAATGTTGATGCTACCGTGGAATGCTACTATTACATGTTAAGTTGATAGATACGTGCATATTAATTTTTGCTATAATTATATTGTAATCTTGGTTTAAACTTTTCAATTTTGATGTAAACTTTGAGCTCTCTTCCACAATATTTTATTTTACTTGAGGTTGTATTAAAAGAATCAATTTCGGTATATATGACTTATAAAACATAGGGCACCAAATTTAGGTTTTTGCACATGGCATCTAAAATTCCAACGACGGCCCCGCGTTAGTATAGTATGTAAGTCCCTTTGTAAGAATTTTTAGATTTTCTTTTACCCCGGCCAGTCTCGGTACTCAACTAGCCTAGAACTTATGCCAACAAAAAAAGATTACTAATAAATTTTAACTGATCTCACGTGATTTAATGACATCCGTCCTAAAATACCCAAAACATTATTTAGGTTTTATTTTCTCACAACATTTTTATTCTCATAGAATAAGCTCTTATGAAGGGTAGTTTGGAGAACACAATTATATCTTTAATTTTTTGAATAGATTAAACTAAATTAATTTTACTCGTTTTCTTAAAAAATATGTGATATTTTTTGAATAGATAAATCCGTTTTGTAAAAAAAAAAGCAAATATACCTATAACACCTCTGCAAATAATAAATATAGAAAATAATTACAAAAACTACTACAAAAATAAGTAAATGAAACGTCAATCTAAATCATCTGAATTAGCTGCTAAGTCTACAACGATGGGCGGATGAGCGGGTGGTGGCAGGACCGGAGCGTGACAAACCCATAGCTGAAAACGCCCGGTATACGGATCCAACCATGAAGTAGATTCAGGAGATGTAAAGCGCTCCCATTGAAGACAAATTGGAGGCAACAGACAGTCAGGAAAGAGCGCAACATGCACCCAGTGGCAGTGGTTCACGTGAAGAATAGAGACGATGCTGCGACTCTTAGTAGAAGAATAAGTACCTCTCAAAGGCAAATAAGTAAATGTCTGTCCCAAAGATAATTCAACTAGGGCAACATTATATTTGGTAGATATAATGTACCCCATTTCAGGCAAGCTCAGCCACTTGTCCTTGTTCTGCCTCCCATAGCCTCTAACAAATAGGGACTCCTTAATAACTGCAAGCCTATCAACCCCAAATAATTCAGAATATAGCTCAGAACGAGATTTTATTTCTTGGATTAAATCTTGTCTAATTAAAGACCAACTTTCCTCACCAAGACCAACCAAGTTCTGTTGGGAGGGGAGAACCACACAGACCGGCAAAGTCGGGTATACATGTGGCCAACCAAGTTCCCCGGCGTAGATTAGTCATCTACGAAAAGGCTCAGGTATAACTAAGTGCCAAGTAAATTAGGCATAAAAAGTCGCCATCTTCATCACCAACATTAGGAACGCCATCTATTGATACATTTGCCTGATCATTATTAACGTTTTCTAGATCGCGAGCAACACCATCATTTGGTAGAGTATATATAATTTAGTGAGATTATAAATGATTATGTTTGTAGAGTATAGAAGACACCGTCTTCTCTCATGGTGCCCGTTATCAACATTAGGAACGCCATCTATTGATAAATGATTAATGTTGGGGCACAGTTATCAAGGCGAACTAAATCTGACCGTTGATCAACATTGGTAGTGGAATCGTGCCCGTTGAATTTAGGCCAAAACGGATTTACCTAACAGGTATGTAAATCCGCTTTGGTATTTAACAAAGCAAATTTACCTACCTGATAGGTAAATCCGTTAGCAACATTATCAAAGCGGATTTACCTACCTGATAGGTAAATCCACTTGCACATTTTCTCGAAACGGATGTATCTAGCAGATAGATACATCCGTCTTTGATATTTTAGGAAACGGATGTACCTAATTCTACCTACATCCGTTGATCAATTTTGAAGATAAACGGATCTACCTAGAGCTGTTTGGTTTTTTTGGAAGCGGATTTACCTATCAGTTACGTAGATCCGTTTTAGTCAAAATTTACCAAGGGTATTTTCGGATTAAAATTTTTGATGGGGGTATAACTTGAAAGGGTGGGGGTACCAAAAAAACCCTTACAAAATATGTAAAGAAATCATAAGAAGGCCCAGATTTATAACACTCCCACTCCTACTTACCATACACCCTATGACTCTGCGAAATGATTAAAATACCCTTAATGAACAAAATAGTTCGAAACACGTCTCTTTTTTCTCTGGGTTTCAACGGGTACGGCACTTTGATACCGTACCAGGTACGGTACTTTGATACCGTACCAGGTACGGTCCCATAGTACCGTTTCTCATATTTTTTTTGCACACACTCCAAGTACGGTACTAAGGTACCAAACCGGTTTGGTACTATAGTATAGTACCTATTAATTAAAGGTAATTAAAACCGAACCGCACCTTGAACCGACAAAGGCAGGGGTTCACGGTTCTCGCGGTAGTACCGGTTGAATCAGGGGTTGAAGGAGAAGAAAAAAGGGGAGAAGGATGTGGTTGTGGTGGTGGTGGTTAGAGGGAGGTGGTGCTGGTTAAAGGGAGGTGCTGGTGGTGGTGAAGGAGAAGAAAAGAGTGGAGAAGGATGTGGTTGTGGTGGTTAGAGAGAGGTGGTGGTGAGAGGGAGAAAAAGATGGTGGGAGGTGGTGGTGAGTGGGAGGTGGTGGTGGTGGTGAGAGGGAGAAGGTAGTGGTGGTGGTGAGAGAGAGTGGAAAGGTGAAAGAGGGGGGGTGTGAAGTGAAGAAGAGGGAAGGAGAGTGTGGGGAGGAAGGGGTTTTGGGGAGGAGTATTTTTAGGATTTTTAAAAACTGGGTGGGAGAGTGTAATAAGTTTGCGCCTCATAAAAATTGCACAAATCATGCACTAGTGGAAAAAAGGCATTTTATATCGGTTAAAATTGACATTTCATATCGGTTCTTGAACCGATGCCGAAAAAGGAGATATAAAAAAACTGGACATTTCATATCGGTTCCTGAACCGTTATGAAAAGTTTTTTCATATCGGTTATATAGGCCAACCGATATGAAAAGTCATTTTCGCTTATTTTTTATATCGGTTATATATTTGAACCGATATGAAAAGTCAGTTTCCGCTTATATTTTATATCGGTTATATATTTGAACCGATATGAAAAGTCTTTTTAACATCGGTTTTCTTCCAGAACCGATATAAAATACGGATTTTTAACATCGGTTCAATATAGAACCGATATGAAAACTGAAGGTTTTTTTTAAAAAAAAAGTGTTTTCTGTTCAGCAACATAATGGAATAACAATTCATTATTAATTGGTAACCAATATTAGAATTATTGCATTCATAATATTCAGTATTTGATTGAACTGAAGTAATTCTTCATTGATTGAAATAAGCTAGATACAAAGGATTATATAGAGATCCTTTACATAGAGACTTGAGTAGCAACTATAACAGAATCTAACTGAATAACAAACTGAAGCTAACAGATTAACAAACCGAAACTGAAGCTAACAACATCAGTTATATTAAGACTTGGCTTATTATCTAATATGGTTGAACACAAACAAAAATGTACAACAATACAAATGGAGCCACTGAAAATCACAAATGGAGCCACCTCCAGCAAAGCCACCGACCACCTCCAGCAAAGTGAAACTCAATAATAAAAATGGAGCCACTGAAAATCACAAAGACAATAATTCAGTTTATTAGTGCAGACAAACCATCACCCAAATGGTAAAAGTTAAACAGCATTCCTACGGTTATGAATGCAGCAGACCTAAATAAGCAGTCTCACATGGCTGCAGCAGACAGTTTAAACTGAAATTAAACAGCATTCCTACGGTTATGAATGCAGCAGACATAAATAAGCAGACTCACATGGCTGCATCAGACCTACAGTTTTCAGATAATACACCAATTTTTATTTATAGACACTCAGCCCTTCTATGAACTAAACCAGTTGATATCAGCAAGACAAACATCAAATGTACAATGATTTCAGCATAGGTATAACTCTCCTCATCAACTACATACAAAGAAGGTGAGATCTTAAACTTAGAACTCAAAATCCATTTGACTTTCATTCTATATAAATTATGCTAAGCTAGTAAAAGTAGAAAGCAGCCAATTGCTGCATCTATATAAATCCAGTTGCTGCATCTAACTGGGATGTGACTTTATATTTTCAAAAACAGAAGAATGAGGTTGGAAATACTGTTTGGGTTTTTGCTTATGCTATACCTTGATGATGTTTCAGTTATCATCAAAACCCAATACAAACAGATTTCATCAACAAATATCCTTCCTTTGTTTTCCATTGATTCCCAGTCTACATGATTTACACTGATTACAGTAATAGATCAATCCAGAATCAAAACTGTCCAGAAATCAAAATTCAATCCAGAAACAAAACTGTCCAGAAATCAAAATTCAATCCAGAATCAAAATCAAAATTCAAAACTGTCCAGAAATCAAAATTCAATCCAGAATCCAGAAATCAAAATTCAATCCAGCCAAAAGACAATACTACCCTTGGTTAATTAGTAAGTACCAAAAGACATAATGGATTTACCTTTCTAGCCTATTATCACCCAATAGAATGATTTCGGTAAAGTTCAAGAAATAGTTGTGCCCACCGACACCGAATATCGTATAGATCGTCATCATTGAATGGTTCGGTATTGTTGAATCTCTACAATATGATATGACACAAGACCAAACATTAGTTAATCAACTAAAACACATTTTTAATATAACTTGTAAAAAATTCTATTACGTACCTCCAACCATAAATCAACAATACTTGCAGAGACAATGTTGAACATATGTCTCATAACATAAAATCCACACTCAGTGTTGCCAGCTTGCCTTCGGGACTACAAATTATATGTCATAGTAAATATTATATATAGTAATAAAATACATTATAAAAATTGTAATTAAATCTCAAGAGTTAAACTTACATCGGGGTTAATCCATATAGGTGCCTTCTTTCTAGTCCCCATCAACTTATGATATCCTTCCATAGCACTAATAAAAAAGAAAGACATCATACAAACTCTCTAACTTTGTTGTTACTTTTCTACACATGATGTATAATAAATAAGAGCTTACATATTAACTTTTTGCTTGAGGGATGCAGTCGGCTTCTTTCCAAGCGAGCAAAGGAAGACAATTTCATTACTCATAGGACAAATGATCAACAATTGCCAATGTGACCTACATTGGGAAACAATTAGTGACAGGGCCACACAATCTAATTTCCCTCACTAGATGAACAATTAAGTGAACCATAATGTCAAAAAAAGAAGGAGGAAAATACATCTCCAATTGGCACAATATAATGGCAGCCTCATTTTCCAAGTCATCCAACTTCAAAGGGTCAATGACTTTGCTACATATAGCATTGAAGAATATGCACAATCTAGTTATGACATGTCGAACTTTTTTAGGCAAAATGTCACGAATAGCCACCGGTAGAAGTTGTTGCATTAAGACATGACAATCATGAGACTTTAGGCCAACTAATTTGAGATCCTTCATCGAGACAAGTCTCTTGATATTTGAGGAGTAACCTTGTGGTACTTTGACACCACGCAAACACTCACAAAAACTTTTTTTCTCTTTTTTGGACAATGTATGACATGCCGGGGGAAGATATGTGGATTTACCTCTTTGTTGCGGAGCTAACTGCTCTCTAATACCCATCACAACCAAATCTAATCGAGCATTCACACCATCCTTTGTCTTTCCCTGAATGTTGAGAAGCGTTCCGATAACACTATCACATACATTTTTTTCCACGTGCATGACGTCAATACAATGTCTAACATCAAGTTTGGACCAGTATGGAAGATCAAAGAACACTGACCTCTTCTTCCATTTATTTTTCTCATTAGGTTGTTTTTGCGACTTTCCAAATATAACTTTGATGTCCTTAACTCGTTGATAAACTTCTTCTCCAGTTAAGGCTTTTGGAGCAATTTCATTCTCTTGATATCCATTAAAAGCTTTTTTCAACCTCCGATATGGATGATTATGTCTGAGAAATCTACGATGTCCAAGGTAAACAGTTTTCCTTCCATGTTGTAGTTGATGATAACATGTGTTTTCATCACAAATAGGGCATGCTTTATGCCCCTTAACACTATACCCAGACAAGTTCCCGTATGCTGGAAAGTCATTGATTGTACAAAATAACATGGCACGCAACTTGAAATACTCATTTCTATATCCGTCAAACACATCAACTCCTTCCTCCCATAGCATTCTCAAATCTTCAATCAAGGGACTTAGGTAAACATCTATGTCATTCCCTGGTTGTTTTGGGCCCGAAATCATCATAGATAACATCATGTATTTGCGCTTCATGCACAACCAAGGGGATAAATTGTAAATTATCAAGAGAACGGGCCATGAACTATGGTTACTACTTAAGTTACCGTACGGATTCATTCCATCCGTAGCAAGTCCAAGTCTAAGATTTCTTGGCTCATTGCCGAATTCCGAAAACAAACAATTAATTTTCTTCCATTGCAAAGAGTCGGCCGGATGGCGAAGCTGTCCATCACATATTCGTTCATCTGAATGCCACCTAATGTTCTTTGAGTCATTTGCATTAGCAAACAATCGCTTGAATCTTGGAATTATTGGAAGATACCATAACACTTTTGCTGGAGAACCCTTTGTGCTCACATCACAACTAGAATCATCATCTTTCACTTTGTAGCGTGATGTCCCACAGGTAGGACACACATGCTTATCTTTAAATTCTTTCCTGTACAATATGCAATCTTTAGGACATGCATGTATTTTTTTATACTCCAAACCCACAGGACACAATATCTTTTTCGCCTCATAGTTACGGTCTGGTAATGTGTTACCTTCTGGAAGCATGTCTTTCAGCAACTCAAGCAATTCTGTGAAACTTGTATCGGTCCACCCGTTTTTTGCCTTTAGGTTGACCAATTTTAACACGGCTGACAACCGTGTGAACTTGGTGCACCCCGGATACAACGACTCTACGTTGTCGCTGCACAAAGTATCATACATACATGTTTGCTGAAAAGACTCTGGTCCAAGATCTCGAATCATCTCTTCTAGTCGATCATTCATATCTACATTAACCTCCTCTCTCTGGGATGTGCTTGGTATTCCCGACGATTCACCATGCCATATCCACCTTGTATAACTCTTGTTAAAGCCATCACAACGAAGATGATCGCGAATGTCCTTAACAACTAGTTTGTCAGTATTCAAACAATTGACACAAGGACAATAAAACTTACAGCTAACACAAGGACAAATAAACTTTTCATTATTTTTTGGACAGCTTCTTTTAACAAATTCTAGAAACTCTTCCACGCCCTTCTCATACTCATCACTTAGACGGCTAGTATTGATCCAACTACGATCCATAACTACTTAGGCAGCTAGTATTGATCCAACTAGAGTGAAAGCATAGTAGTAGTGGAAAAAAGACCAAAGTAATTAAAGATAGAGTAGAGGAGCTTGGAATCCTCTGCAACGAAGGAAAAAAGCAGGAAACAATCAGCGAACAGCCCCAGTGGAAGCAGGAAAAAACACAAGCAACATGACTTCAGAAAGAAATATTTGGTGATTCTCTTTTTCGAAAAAACACAAGCATGAGTGCCATGCCTTATCTTAAAATTCAATGTTTTTGGTCCTCTAAATTAGTCAAAATATTCAAATGAAGCTGAATTAATCATTACAAAAATTGGTCACGTTTTCTAAAGCTAAATGGATGCTTACTATTATTTACGTTTTCCTAAGTTTAGCATTATCAACATCCAGAACATCCAAAAAATTTGCATTGCTTAAATAAGTCTTTCTATTTCATATCTTGTAGGATTATAAAGATGTCTACCTCTATATGATACCTTTTTTGTTCTGTAGGCAGCTTAAATCAGGGAAAACAAAGGCTCTCTTCTGTATATCTTTCCAATATCAATCCTGCAAACATAATGCATACCTATTAGCTAAAAAGATAAATATTCAAAGATAGGGTGGAGGCGTGCAAAAGATAAACACATAAAATAAGTTGAAAAAACAAAAACAAAAGAAATCAGGGTTCTAAGATTTCAATTTAATCCAGACTAAGTACAATTTAATCCAAACAAAAACAAAAACACAATGTACAATTGTACATTATTTGAGTAGAAGCCTTAAAGGTCACTAATCCCAACTAAGTACTAACTAGTTTGAATGAATAAGGCAAACTGTAAAATGCAATTTTTTATTTATTAATGTCATGGATGAAATCATAAACACAATGAAGATTATAGGTCTACAGCTATTGCTATGCAGGTGCAGATTCTAGCAAAATATTGTTCTCATAAAAAACTTGAGAACTTTTTTAAATGAAACAACATTTAGCAAGCTAATGTGCACAGCCACCTAAGGACTACAGAGGAATGAGGTTGGAAATACTGTTTTGGTTTTTGCTTATGCTATACCTTGATGATGTTTATGTTCTGATTATTAACCATATGTTCCTATTAACTTGCTAGCCTTAGTTACATTGTAAATACTTAGTCAATGCACAGGTTTAATTTCTGTTATTGTTAAAGAAATTAGGATAATTCTTTTAACATTTTTCTTAATTTAGAAGTACTCTTAATAACATGTTAATATCACAGTCTAGTTACATTGAATTTTTAATTAAACAACAAAAATTAAAAAATCATCAAAAAAATTAATCGAAACTGTTGCTCTCCGAAACGGTAAATACAAAGTGAACTGTGAAGTGAAATTTAATCTTTGCAGATTTTCTGTTCTATACTTTTTTATTTTCTGTTTGTTTCCCTTGCGAGCATGAAATAATGGTTAGTTGTTGTGGCTATAGATGCAGAAGCAATTTGTGCTTCTTCCTACTAGAAAGGGGATATAATGGTTAGTTGTTGTGGCTATAGATGCAGAAGCAATTTGTGCTTCTTCCTTACATGATCTCTGTGTGTTCAATGTTTTAATAAAATCTTTTTTTTCTTTTCCTAATTTTACATGCTGCATTTCCTTTTTTGTTGCATCTCCTTTTTTGTTGAATCCCCCCACTGGGTTAATGGTTTACTCTATGCTAATATTGTGTTTGTTGTTAAGCATAAGAATGTCTATTGTGAAACATAAGTTAGTAAAATGTTTATGATGGTTTAATAGTCAACGTTCCTAGTATTTTTTTTATGAAGTTGTGATTTATATCAAAAAATATGAAGATGAATCTTGGAACATAAATAAGAAAAACCCAAACGCTTCTTGGAACTCTGGTTTAGGTCCCTTTAGCTATAACTTTAGGTTTGATTTATTTACATGTGGCTTGCTCTTTTGCTATTAGGAGGCATTTATGCAGATAATCAAAACATGGCAGAGAAATGTGCAGTGAAGTTAGAAGAGCAGCAGTGTTTTTGTTGTGTCACTTTGAGGTGAGATGGCTTCGGCTTTGATTGTTTGGGAAGTGGAAGTAGCTTGTAGTTTTGAGGATATGAATTTGGTGGAAATATATGGAAGAGAAGTTGCTGTGAAGTGGCCTGATGCAAGTGTATTTAGCAGCAAGTGGAGGTAGCTATATTTAGCAGGAAGTGAATTGGTTGGGGTAGCTATATTTAGCAGCAAGTGTATTCCCTATTAGCTGAAACATCATAATACTGAAGAAACTTAATGTACTTGAAAATCAATTAAAAAACAAAGTTCTAAATTTGCACTCAGTATGTGATACAAACCTCCAATTGCATCGCTTCACTAGGGTCTAATATTTGACCAAGTATATTCAAACACTGTAAAAGCACATCATATCATAAGTAACAGAAGAAGTACTAATAACTTTGCTACAATACTCCCAGCTAAAGGACTCCAATTGTGTGTTTAAGTTGTTTATTGGTCTATTATTATTTGCTTATTTTAATTATTGTATGGATATGTCCTTAAATGATCTTAAGCTTGTATTTTTATTGTAAATTGCCTCAATTTAGTTCATTTCAAGCACCTTCTGATTCAACAACCAATGATGGGCATCGTTTTTCTGATGAACTCGAAGAACTCGTACGGTGAAAAGACAATATTGGGTGGACAAAGTGAGAAGTATGTCAATTAATTTTTGTGTTGATGAAGTAGTTTGCCATTTTATAAAAATTGAAGGCGAAAACAAAAAATAAAAGATGATTCTCATTCCTTGGTTGCAAACAGCAGAGTAACAATATCTTCTCGCAATTACAGTGACAGCACCGAGCAACAACAACCAGAAGAAAAAAGAAATAAACAAACAAAAAAAAACCCTAACATTTCTGTTCTGCAGTTTTTGCAAGATCCTGATGTATATTTACAGAGAAATTAAACCTATTAATCGAATTGAAAACTTCTTAATAAGCGCTAATCTATCATGCACAAAACGACTGAGAAAGATACAAACCTGTTATGGGCGGTGATTGTGCGTCCAAGCCGGTTCGTTCCTCTTCGTTGGTGATTTCAGTTCGCAGGAAGCATAGAGAAGTGAGATGAGGGCTCGCCGGAGCTCCTGGCTGCGGGGTGGTGGTGAGGCTTGAAGTTGGGCAACAATGGTTTGAGTAGGGTTTCTGCGAAGGTCCAGAAAGAGACAACAGGGCCGAGGAAGAAGACTAGCGTTTTCACTTTTCTGCGTACGTAGGGTTTTCTGCGAACGGTTTTCTGCGAGAGAGATGCGAATGAGAGGGGAGAGATGCGGGTTTCTGCGAATGAATGAGAGTGAGAGGGGAGAGAGATGCGGGTTTCTGCGAATGAATGAGAGTGAGAGGGAGCGAAGGGGAGCTAAAATTGCTTCGTTTCTATAACGGGTGGTCTCTGGACCCGTTATGGAATGCCAAATTTTTGGACTTTTCATATCGGTTATATACATGAACCGATATGAAAGATAATTTTTTCGCTTTCTATATCGGTTCCAATGCCAACCGATATAAAAAAAGTAATTTTAATTACAAAACTGCCACCGCGTCACTTTTAACATCAGGTTGTTTTTAACCGATATGAATTCCTGTTATAAAATGTGTTTTTTCCACTAGTGAGGGCACACACATCGCTCAAGATGATCAACATCACCATCGCCCATTCAAGTGCTCATTTCAAAATTATACGTTTTTAATGTCCTTTAACTCAACAACTAAACTATCTACTTTGAACCAATCGCATTATGATTTATTCTGGCCACGACTCTAATTGCCCTGTCCTATCCTAGGTCCTACTAGTTCCCTTTATAATAAATATTTAATAAATTCTCCAATCTACTATATCTTGAACATCCACCATCTCGTTTTCTTTTCTTTTATCTCTGATAACAAATTCCCTAATCTATTAGTATTAGATCTTCAACTTGTTTTTTCATGTTTTTCTTAACTATAAAAGACAATGTTATGAGTTTAAAAAAAAAGACAATGTTATGAATCTGGATAAGGAAAAAGTTACATACGTTTATTTTCTAAAATTATATAATCATTTTTTTCTCTGTTGAATTATATGATTCTCAATTTTTGAGAAATGATTTCATGTCATTGCAAAAAAAAATTTGATCAATATGTCATTGCAAAAATTAGAAATATTAGTTCTTTGGTAAAATTAATTTTGGGCCTAGAATCAATTTTGAGCCCGATAGTGAAACATAATTAAATTTGGGGATTTTCTTTTCCATCCTCCCCTCCTACTTTTCCACCTCCCCATCTCACCTAAACTTCCAACAATACTCATGTTTTGAAATACTCTTGTGCGACCCATTTTTTTCCTGCAACGTAACGCGTGACACCTTGTTACCGAGAGGATTCAGTATCTAGATATTGAGACCCCCTCGATACCTTCGTACCAAGTGTGTAATGGTAATGAGTTCTCACACAACACACTTGATACCTTGGTATCAAGGGGTCTTGGTATCTTGACCGAATCCTCTCATTAACAATGTATCGATGTGTTTAATTTACGTAATTGTGTGAGAACTTATTCTCATTACACACTCTATTGGTACCGAGGGGTCTCAGTATCTTAATATTGATTCTTCTTAGTACCAAGACCAGTGGCGGACCTATGCACAACCCAGGGGGTTCAGTTGAACCCCTTGAAAAAAATAATTGTACTACGTGAATCCCCTGAAATGTTAATTTTGCACCCAATTTACATCCGATTTTTAATAAATCTGTCTTACTAATCTCTGTAAGGGACTATTTATAAAACTTTAGGAAGTAATTTTACCAATATCACACACTTTTACGAGCTACTTCTTATTTTCGTATACTTTAGGACTTAAATAGGAAATGACGTGTAAACTTAGAGACTAATTTGACGATTTACTCTTAAATAAATTTGGAATTAGATAGATTGATTCTTTAATTTTAGTAAATTAAGTGAGGATATTTGAAAAAAAATTTAAACAATCCTATAAACCAACATATTTTATAATGAATTTTTTTTTGCACCCCTGGCCTAGAGTCCTGGGTCCGCCACTGACCAAGACACCGAGCATTAACCAATTGCAAGTGGTGGCGTGTGACGACGACTGTGGTGATGGCGGCGTGGCGCAGTTGGCCAGAGTTGTGATGGTGGTCGGTGGGTTTGGAGGTTTCAAAAGGAGGTGTAGAGAGGGAAGGGAGTGAGGGAGAGGGAGTGTGAGAGAAATGAAAGGGTAGGAGAGACCGAGAGGTGAAGAGAGAATTTAAAAGAGGGATATTTGTGGGATCCAAGGTTAGGTGGAGAGGTGGAAAACTTTGAGGGGTTCAGCAAGCAGGTAGCTCAGTTTATGCAATTCATCAACAAAATTATAGTAAAAAAACAAGAAAAATAATTAAAGATGAGATATTCTCTTATATCCACACACATTTGCACAAAATAGACAAGAGGTGTTCATTGCAAACCTCCAACTGATGCTGCCCAATAGCATACATTATTCAACACATTATTCAACTTGCATGATGATCATGCTCAGAGTTACTTATTCAATACATTTTTGTCATTATATCACTTCCATCATTTCCAACGATTGCCAAACTTTCCATTACCATACCCGCCATGCTGCTTGCCAAATTTTCCATGCTTAAACTTTCCATGACCATAGGAAGCCCCGTGTCCATAACGATGACCTCCATGTGCGACATGGTGAGCTCCATATGCAGCAGTAGTCCCTGCCAACAGTCCTCCAACACCAGCCCCATGCCCTGTATAACAACAGCAAATCAATTTATACATGGTGCATGCATAACACTCCCAAAGTATGAGAAGTAATCAAATTTGTAATACATGTCGAATCATTAATCCAACATTTGCCTTATTGCCTTATATGTGAATAATTATGTATTATGCATTGTGGACCGTCACTTAAGGTTATGTGCAATTAAAGTGATAAGGTTTGGTCAATATGGGCTTATAGGTAATAGGACATATGTATTTATTGTATAGAGACTAAAGGGTAATTATAACTATGTGATGAACTAAATTAGAAATACCAATAGATTGTGCTCTTTAACTCTGTCCTCAACAATTTTCCGCTCTATATGTTCTCTGTCTTTAAAGGCCCCAAGATTGTTCTTCAAGAGCTTGTTAAGATTCACAGGTAATAGAGAGGGTCGACCCGTTTATTGGGTGTCTTGGGACAATGTGTGCAGACCCAAGAAGGATGGTGATTTGAGGGTGAAGAATTTGGAAGCTTTCAATTTGGCTATTTTGAGCATGTGGAAATGGAGATGCATTAATGACATTAGCGCTGGTTGGCGGTAACTTCTCTATCACCTGTATGGTGATTTGAGGTATGTTTTCACGGGGGCTCTCTCGTCTAGAGGAGGCACTAACGATTCTTTATGGTGGAGAGATTTGTTACTTTTGGAAGATGGTAAACCTTCGTGGCAGGGCGCATTTGACTCTACGATTAGGCTTGTGTTGGGTAAAGGGGATTTGATTTCTTTTTTGGTTGCACAAGTGGGCCAGCAATGAGACTTTTAAAGACTTGTTTCTTAGTATTTTTGAGTTGGCAAAGCTTAAACATGGTAGTATTATGGAGAATGAGTATTGGCTTGATAACACTTGGTGTTGAAATCTCGATTGGGGTCGTGCTTTGTCTATCGAGAAGTGGGCTGATCTTGACTTGCTTTTGGACACTTTACATATGTTTCATCCTGAGGATTCAGAGCAAGATCGTTGGTAGTGGAGGCTAGATAAATTTCATTCCTTTTCTGTTAAATCTTGTTATGCTATTTTGTTGAGTTTGTTGCAGCATGATATGTTCGATAATGATACTAAGAATGCTCTAGATGATATGTGTCAGCTTTCAATTCCCACTAAAGTGGGGGGGCTTTTGGATGGAGATTGTTGTTGGGAAAGCTTCCAACCCGTGATGCTCTTATTTCTAAGGGTATTATCAAGGACCCTCATGGGTCGTGCTCCCCCTATGTTTTGAACAAGATGAGTCTATTTCCTATTTATTATTTTTTTGCAGGTGTTCTCGGGCAGTTTGAATTGCTATTCATAATTGGTTGGCCATTGCGGTTATCGATTATCTGGTTGATGTCGCGCATTTTCGGGCTCATTGTCTGCAAATTGATTCCAAGAAGCCTGGTAGATTGAAGTACTTGTTTTGGATGGAGGTCACATGGTGTATCTGGCTTCACCGAAGCCATATTCTTTTCAGAGCTCATGTCTTTAATCCACAGGTGGTTGTCAATCATGTTTATGTCTATAACCTGGAGTTGATTCATAAGCATAGAAGGACGCAAGTTTGCTTTCAAGATTTCTGATTGGTGGGGAAATCCTCTTGTATGTTTGAATATAGTGTAATTGGCTTCTTATACTGTGTCATTTTTCCCAGTGTACTCTTTTTCCTCGTTGGGTCTTTTTTTCATGGGGTTCTGGCCTAGGAAAGTTTTAATGAGGCATCTTGTATATGTAAGGGTTGGGGTACCCATAGTACTCCATTTTATATGATATATATTTTGCTTATAAAAAAAATACCAATAGATAACCCTAGTTAGAGTTTTATATATAAAGAGGTTAATTATACTTCTCGGGCACACACACTTTGGACCTGTTATTGTTTGACATCCTATTATCATAAGGATACAAAGAGATAGCTAAAAGGTTCTTCATAGAGAGTGTTGTCAATTATGACCTAAAAGGCTAAACCACGGACCAAATCATCATCATTTATTCAGGTGCACTTCCGCTTTAGTATTTTCTAGTGTAAGATTGTTTCTGGATTATTAATATTTATTTGGATCTAACGATATACAAAGATATATATAATATCGAGTATAGCCTCAACACAAAACCCATGCAAGAAACACTACAGGGTGTTTGTTTCAAGATTCTTAAATTTATTCCCAGAAACAAATTTTACCACCTCCCTTTCCTGACTTCTTTTACTCTTTTATGCTTATTTTTATTCTTATCACATTAATATTATACATCACTTCTCACAAAAGAATATATTCATACTATTATTTTTATTTTTATCTCATCATATACCCTTATAAAAGAATGTATTCATACTATTATTTTTATTTTTATCACATCTATGGAAGTTATTTTTCGCCTCCAAATGTTTTTATAAAAAATAACTTTCTTTAAAAAAAATATAACAAACATGGGAATGTTCATTTTTCCTCTCTATATTCTAGGAAATGTGTTTAAAATTTGTAAAACAAATGCAACCTTGGGATTAAGATGAGAAAATAGGATATTAGAAAGTACTAATTATTACTTTCTAATATCCAATTTTATCCACAAATTCTATTTATAAAACTTTTTAAATAAAAAAAAGTTAGAGACGGAATATAGAGACAGATTTTGTCTCCGTCTCTAACAATTTTATGAGTCCAAATAATATCATTAACTATATTACAGACGGAATTAGAGAAAAAATTTATTTGCTAAAGAGGTTTTCTGTCTCTATAGGCCGTCTCTAAATGAAGTTTTAACTTTTAATGTCTCGGAACGGCCCAGCGGAGATGGATTTAGGGATGGACAAATTTCGTCTCTAAATTTCGTTTCAAATTTGTGTAACTCCAATTCCGCCTCCAACTCCAATTTTCTGTCTCTATACGCGTCTTTATTAGAGACAGATAAAATTTCGTTTCTAAGTTCCGTCGGTGTCTATGATTTTTCTGATAGTGTAATAATCCAATTTCAAAAATAAATAATAAAATATAGTCTATAACAAATTGGGATGATCAAGTATACCTGAAGGATAGCTATGTGAGGCATGATAAGCTTGTTGATGATGGTTATGATATCCTGACTGAGAATAACCAGCAGGTGGATACCCTCCTGAATATTGTGGAGGATAATTATAACCTGAAGGTGGTGGATAGCCTCCTTGAGATTGATATCCACTTGGTGGATAGGAATAGGATCCAGGTGGAGGAGGATAGCTCATCTTGATTCACCTAAAATTTATTAATAATTTCCCACTTCAACAAGAAAAGAATAATAACTTTCAAACTGCTATCCAAACAAAATAACATCAAATATCAAACAAAAATTATATATTCAAATGAAATATGCTCCATGGTTGTTTTGAAAATTGAAAATTTTCATTAATTTATTGAAAATCAAATGGAGTCTACTCCTTAGAACTCAAATTCCATTCATCATGTTTTATGAAAATAAACAATGTAAAATGGTTATCGTCTATAAGTTAGTTTATAGCGAATGTGCTGATAGCGGATATATATATATAGTTTATAGCGGATAAGCTAGCAGATTGAATTTAAAATGTTTGGTAAAACTAATAAATGAACTAGCTAGCTAGCTTATAAATAAAAAATGAAATAAATGGACATTTGTAATTAATTAATGCTTAAAAATGAGAAAGAAGATTCATTTAATTGAACATAAATATTGAGGAATTTAATTAAAATTATAAATATAAAAATAGGAGAAAAAATGAAACGCTATAAACTATAAACTCAAACGTTACTTCAAGTAGCGTTTCAAAAACACTATAACTAGTAAAAAAAATGTTATAAAATAAACATGCTAAACACATACAACGAACTTATCGTCTATAAGCTAGTACGTAGACTGGTCTTACCAAACAGAGCCTAAAACAAGAACAAAAACACAAGAAGATTACATTTTCATCCCCATATTTTCTAGTCCTTCCTGTTTCTCCAAAAAGGAAAACACATACTCCCATGATATCAAAATCTAGCAAACCCATAAAGGGGAGAATCATAGAAAAACAAAGACCATAGAGAGAGCCCAGTTGATCATGCCAAAGGTATTGAAATTTATCAAGAAATTCAAACATTTCACACCAAGACACATAGCAACAATTTGAAAAATAAAAAGTACTAATAATTATTGCTTTGTCCTTACTCGATATAAAATCACCCAAAGGGGCGAAAGAGAATGGTTGTTGAGACTTCACTTGAGACCATAACAAAGGTGACACTTATTCTTATATAGTTATCATTTCTTAATATTGAAAAGCATACGCTGTTTCTACGCGTTTTGTTTAACGAGCTCCACTAACAATATGGAATATATACATTATTATTATTATTATTTTTACAAACATATAATGGGTCATTAATTATATAATATATTTTTGGTATAATATCTTTTTTGGCATCATATATTTCTTTTTGGTTCCAATGGAATATATGTTCTACTATTTTTTTTTGGTGCAGGGGTCTTTGGCCCCGTCCGATATTCAGGAGAAAGGGGCCCTGAATAATCTAGAGTTCGGTCGGGAGGTAAGTAAAACCTGACTCCAGGATATTTAAAAAAATAACTTATAATGAAAAGAACATAATCAAAAAGGCTACATGCATGTGCGTGTTTGCTATACTTTTTTTACCATGTTATTGATGCGTGTTTTGCCGGTGACTAATCTATACTAGGGAATCATGTGTTGGATATACGTTCAGGGGAAACGGCCCCTGAATAAGAGTTCGACCGGGAGGTAAGAAAAGCATGGCTCCAATTTCTTCCATCGCTCCGGAACGGACTTAAGTACTAGTCGAGTCGGCCCATTTAGATAGAGTGCATTAACCACTTAGACCCAAATTTGGAGTATTGTGTTTGATATACCTAATACCAAATCTGGTTATTAGTATTTTTTTCCCCTAGATTTCACCTGCTGTTTTGGATGGCATGAGTAACATTATTGTACGGTTACACGTTACGCTTGTTTTTCTATAATTTCCAACTTGTTTTTTTTCATGTTTTTCTCAACTATAAAAGACAATCTTACGAATAATCTGTACACTTATTTTCTAAAATTATATAACAGATTTTTCTATTATATAATTTTCAACTTTTGATAATTGATTTCATGTCCATGCAAGATTTAGAAATATTAGCTTTTAGGTATAATTGATTTTGGGCTTAGAATCAATTTTGGGCCTGAAAGTGAAATATAATAGGGTTTTTTTTTGTACCCCCATCAACTCTCATCTACCCCCATCAGCCCTATGAAAATACCAAAATACCCTTAAAATTTTGATAAAATTACAAAACATTTATCATTTATCACTTTCATCCGTTTGACCAGATTTTTTTTAGAGATCATCGGATTTAACCTTCAGAGATACATCCGATTTCCCATCGGACTTACGCATCGGACGTAGCTATATCCGATCCACACATCCGCTTCGTAAACAAGTGAGTCGGAATTACGTAAATCCGATTCTCCAATCGTATATACCTAAATCCGATTTCCCATCGGATATAGGTAGATCCGATTTGGTTTTTATTTTTCTAAAAATTTGTTTTTTCAGTGTCAAACAGGTATCGAGGGGAGTCTTCGTCTCGGGCATCACCAGGTGCTCCGAGTACACGCACCCGCCACAGGATTGCGGGACATGCGTCTGCCCGCCATAGGCGACAGCAGCAGTATCAGCAGGTGGAGGAGGCCCCGGACTATCAGTATGAGGAGGGCCAGCAGGGGCATCCTCTTGATGAGCATTCTATGTCCGAGGGCCATTCTATGGCTGAGCAGGAGTATTATCAGCAGCAGCAGTACCAGGAGGAGCCCTATCATCAGCCTCAGCAGCATGAGGAGCAGCATGAGGAGCAGCATGAGCTATTCACTGGACTAGGATCTCATGTCTGTTCTATTATATTGAGAGACCCGGTAAATTTTATTTATTTACGTAGCCTTTTTAGTTTAATTTTTTTACATAGCCTTATTTTTTTATTTTTTTATAATGCAGACATATGAGCGTAAATTGAAGGTTACCAACCATGGTAACAAGCTGGCTCAGAGATTGCTTGGGTTTGCCCAAAACACCCGGATGTGGGATTTTATCACGGGTTCCAGATTAGCCCCTCTTGTCTCGACCGGTCATACAAAGGTGGACCATGAGCTGCTGTCTGCTTTTGTTGAGAGGTGGCACTCTGAGACATCGTCATTTCACCTACCATTTGGTGAAATGACGATTACTTTGGATGATGTCTCCTGTTTGCTGCATCTACCCATTACGGGGAACTACTTCAGAGCCCCACCTACCTCGGTCACCACTGATCAGGCCATCCACCTAGCACATGTTTATCTAGGTGTGACTATAGAGGAGGCGGGGCTGGAGTGTCGAGCTTCATCTGGCCCGTATTACCGTTTTGAGTGGCTGCAGGAAATTGTTACTAGAGGGTCCATAGAGGATGACATGCGTCCTGCTGTCAGGGCCTTTATCCTTCTGATTCTGAGCTGGTCCATCTTCACGGTCAAGACCGGCGACAGAGCTGAGGCTAAGTGGCTGCTGCTACTTGAGGATGTCAGTGAAGCTGGAGTGGGATCATATGCATGGGGGGCAGCAGGGCTTGCTTTCATGTATGACCAGCTGAACTACTCCTGCTTGGATCAGGCGCATCAGTTAGGAGGGTATGCGACCCTCTTACAGGTAATAATTTTAAGTTATATTTTCCGAGTTTGGTTAAATTTCTGTTAAACAATTTTTAAGTTATCTTCTTTTTTTCAGAGCTGGATTTTATGATATTTCCCTCAGCTGGTGGAGAGGAGGAGTGGATTGCGGCTTGGAGCACTGTGTGGGCGTTGGAGGAAGAAGAAGACAGATGGAGTGAAGCTGGGGGTATACAGGCAGAGGATTGATGCACTTACCTCGGATGATGTCTGCTGGCGACCATTTGAGGAGCACCGGGAGGAGGGTAGAGACTTTCACATGGTCTCATTTTACAGGGGCCACATCAGCTGGGGAGACATCACTGTTCCCTACATGCCCGATAGGTGCCTCAGACAGCTTGGGTACGTGCAGGTCATCCCACGTCACCCTCTTACCGATCGTCCGAGCCATGCAGACTGTATTTTTCGGATTGCACATTATATGCCTGTGGTGCAGGACGTTTTGCGTGCTACTTATGCTGCTGAGGAGTTGGGTCAGGTTGCTCCGGATTACATACATTGGTATGTGAGGGCATCTATTCCTAGGTAAATCCGCTTCGTAATTTAGTGAATCGGATGTATCTACAACGCAAGTAAATCCGCTTCGTAATTTAGTAAATCGGATATACCTTTTGTGGGGGTACATCCGCTTTGCTAAATTACGAAGCGGATTTACCTTCTTCCAGGGTAAATCCGACTTAAAAAAATAGTTAAAACACTTAATATTTGTATTTGGTATATATGGATAGATAGTTACAAAAAATGTCAATGTAAATAATAAATACAATAAATGTCAATGTAAATCGTCGGAATCATGGGTTAAGTCTACAAAAGTGGGAGGGAGACATGGCATCTTCAAAGCGGTAGACTGCCAAAGGGCAAAACGACCGGTATAAGGATCCAGCCATGAAGTAGATTCATCTGATCGATTGTGAGACCACATCAAAGCAACTGGAGGCAACGGACAGACAGGGGAGATCGAAATATGCATCCAATGGATATCTCTGACGTTAAGAATACATATGATTTTATACTTGGAAGAAGAATAACTACCTCTCAAAGGAAGATAAGTAAAATTCATATCCAAAGACAATTGAACTAGGGCCACATTATACTTAGTAGCTATAAAGTACCCCATCTCAGGCAAACTCGACCACTTATCCTCCTTCTGGAAACCGGGGTATTCAATGGATAACGCTTTTCTAAGCACAGCAAGTCTGTCCTTTCCAAACATGTAACTATATAGTTGCTCCCTCTCCTTTGTTTCTTTGATTAAATCTTGCCTAATTATAGGCCAACTATCCTCACCAAGATCGAGACCAACCGCTACTGCTCGGAACCCACAATTACCATCCCGTTCAACATCAATAATTTTTTCCACATATGGTTGCACGTGATGAGGAACCGACGGCAAATTGAATTTTGTGTCACCTTGATGTGTTAATTTCTTAGAAACACTCTGAGATAGGATTGAACACCGCTGTGATGATTTTATACAAGAAGACCGCTGTGATGAATTTTTGGAAGAAGTTCCAGATTCTTGAGTCAGTTTCATCTTCTCATCCACATGCTCCCATCCAGAAGGATCACGCTTGACATCATATAATTTCTGCTTCTTCTTCTTTGGTGCACCTTTTGTTTTAACTTTAAATGGTGGTGCAACCATTGAAGAAGTGGTAGGGAATGCAAGCTCATTAAGTTGTTTCTTGAATACAAATCTCTCCTCACGAGTCATACGATTATATCTCGCCCAAATCATCTCCATTTGGTAAGAAATATCACAGTCAGTCGATTTTTCCTGCGAGAATTTATCATCCATAGAATCCAAACTCAATTTTTTCCAATGGTCATCTATAACATCCAACGGAATAGGAGTACCGGAGACATGGTACACACCTAGCTCACAAGCACAAGGAAGAAGATGTGTCTTTCTAATAATGCACCCACAGCGGGCTTTGTCATATCCAACCCCAGATGTCGATTTTGAAAACTCTTTAACAATATGATCCAAAGCATTTAAAGAGACAAGACCGCGAAGCTTTTTAAACAAAGGAGTATTGGAAGCCACTTCAATACGGTTGATGCTTCTTTGAAAAGACCCGATGACTTTATCAAATTGAATAGTAAGCATCTCATGCATAGATGTAAAAGACTTAGACAAGTCACCTCCAGAAGTCCTCAACTGTCTCTTCAAAGTCCAATGAGCTGACTCGACTCTTAAATAATAACAATAAACACGTGTCAAAAAAATTTAAACTACGATAAAAATACTAAACACGTGTCAAAAAAATTTAAACTACGATAAAAATACTAAACACGTGTCAAAAAAATTTAAACTAAGATAAAAATACTAAACACGTGTCAAAAAAATTTAAACTAAGATAAAAATACTAAACACGTGTCAAAAAAATTTAAACTACGATAAAAATACTAAACACGTGTCAAAAAAATTTAAACTAAGATAAAAATACAAAACACGTGTCAAAAAAATTTAAACTACGATAAAAATACTAAACACGTGTCAAAAAAATTTAAACTACGATAAAAATACTAAACACGTGTCAAAAAAATTTAAACTAAGATAAAAATACTAAACACGTGTCAAAAAAATTTAAACTACGATAAAAATACTAAACACGTGTCAAAAAAATTTAAACTACGATAAAAATACTAAACACGTGTCAAAAAAATTTAAACTAAGATAAAAATACTAAACACGTGTCAAAAAAATTTAAACTACGATAAAAATACTAAACACGTGTCAAAAAAATTTAAACTACGATAAAAATACTAAACACGTGTCAAAAAAATTTAAACTAAGATAAAAATACTAAACACGTGTCAAAAAAATTTAAACTAAGATAAAAATACTAAACACGTGTCAAAAAAATTTAAACTACGATAAAAATACTAAACACGTGTCAAAAAAATTTAAACTACGATAAAAATACCTATTGGTGGTCTGATTCCCGAAGTGTGGGATCTGGTTTGTCCATGCCAAGATAAATCTTTCCTTATGCTTTGTCAACCACGTGTCATGCACATACTTAATAAGAGCGGGCAAATCAACGCAGGAGTCCTCAAAAATCTTCAAGTGACCTGAGTACTCTGACTCGTCAAGTGAATCAATAATGTTATGCCAAAGACAGATGACGTCCTTTTGCCTATCCACATGCACCAACTCTTTAATCTTCGCTTTCACATTTTTAGTCACGTGCCAAGAACATAACAAATTTGTAGCGGAAGGAAAGACATCAACAATACCGGACATAAGACCAAGATCTCTATCAGTCAACAACACCTGAGGCTGAAGTCCGTGCAAGACAAATAATTCTTTTAGTTGCTGCAATGCCCAAGTAAAATGAATTCCAAGCTCGTGTGAAATATAGGCAAAAGCAACCGAGAAAGTTAACTCCGTTGAAGTGACACCTACAATCTCCAATAGAGGTAGATTGTATTTGTTGGTCTTGTAGGTGGTGTCAAGAATAAGAACCTTTGGAAACAACCGGAATAACTTAATAGAAGTGGGATGCGCCCACATGATGTCACTGACCACATCGGAACCCTCAAATTTTCTGCTCCAACATAAATAATTTTGCGTCTCAATCAATCTCAATAGCTCTTGAATGTCCGTTCTAGGACCCCTCTTAGAAGACCTATAGGCGTAACGCTGCCTATATATTTGAGGAAGAGAAGTGACGTTGTCCGGATAATGGTTCTTCAAAGCAGTAAGACAATCTTTCGGGGCAACATTCAAATCAGTGTGCTCATTAACAATAGCTTTCTGCGGCTTAGTTAAACGACCAAAAGCTGTCGACCCAACCGGGGTAGTAAGCAACTGATGTGTGTGAAGACCACACCTAACACTAACACGCCAACCCCCATGACGTTTTGTACAAGTAGCTCTCAATGTAAACGGACAGCTTCTTCTTTTAGACCCGAAAACTCTAGAATCATTAGACCAATTCCCTTGCTTCTCACAACCAAATATAATCTTATCTCTAGAACCCCTTTTACCTCCAGCTTTGTCAGATCTTACGATGATAACCACAACTCCAATACGCCTCCCAACTGCGTTAGCCCACTCTTCAACATCCTGGCGTGTAGAAAAAATCTACAAAATAGAATAAATAGATAAATGGGGGTACTTAATTAATTAAATATCTACCAAACTTTAATTAAGAAAATTGGTTTCAAAAATATACCCTCTCTGTCCAGAATGCCTCTGTAGTGTCTACCACAAAAGGAACGACCTGCGACTCTGTATTCACTGTATTTATTTCAAAATAGAACAACAGTTATAAAGTATATATTTAAAAGGCTAAATATATATTTTGGCCCTTTATCTTTGGGGTTGTGGTCACTTTGGCCCTTTATCTTTTTTTTTTCTCATTTTAGACCCTCATGTTTTTTGTGTGTGTCATTTTGGCCCCTACTGTTATGTTTATGTTTTTTTAGGCAAATTTTTAAGGACGAAAATGAAATCAATTAAAAACATAAGGGCCCAAAATGAAATCAATTAAAAACATAAGGGACTAAAATGAAATCAATTAAAAACATAAGGGACCAAAATGATAACAGTAGGGGCCAAAATGACACACACAAAAAACATGAGGGTCTAAAATGAGAAAAAAAAAAGATAAAGGGCCAAAGTGACCACAACCCCAAAGATAAAGGGCCAAAATATATATTTAGCCTATTTAAAAATAAAAAAAACAAAGCGGATTTAGGTGACTTTAAAGGTAAATCCGTTTTCTAATTTTTACAAATCGGATATAGCTTCACCAGGTATATCCGATTTCTTAAACAATAAAGGCGGATTTAGCTAAATCCGATTTCGCATCGGATTTAGCTAAATCCGATTTGTAAATATTTTGCCTCAGAATTAAATCGTATTTAAAGCTAATCGGATTTACCTTCCATTTAGGTAAATCCGATTTCCAGATTAAGTGGTCCCCCACCCGAGAATCTTCCAAAAGTCAATTTTTGTAATTTATGTCAGGGGTATTTTTGGAATAACGTTTTTGGGTGGGGGTACATGGAAGCTGATGGGGGTATAAAAAAAAAACCCAATATAATATGGGGCATACTTCTTACAACCTCCTTACTCACCACACATCCCCTAACCCTATGTAACATAATTACGCCCGACACTCTTAAAAATCCCCCCCCCCCAATCTTTCCTCCTCCTTCTTCCACTCCATTTCCTACACACCCCCTCTTAACCCCCACACCTCCCACCTCTCAACTCCAAACCAGAACCACCTCATCAACCTCATTCACATTCTAGTCATATTCCCCATTGAGTCAACATCTTAAGGTATGATCCCTACTAATCTTTTCCTTTTTTTTAATGCAGAAACCGTGTATCTATCATTTTATGTTTCTGGTTTCGCACTTGGTTCGGTACTATAGTACTGAACCATTTTGACATCAAACCATTGTACCTTTAATTTTTTTAAAAGGGGGTGATTTCAGAACCAAAAGCCACGGCCGTATGCTACCGAACGTGTTCGGTGACATAGTACCGAATGTGTTCAGTGACATAGTACCGAACATGTTCGGTATCTTAACACTGTACCGTAGCTATTAAACAGAGTTTCCAGAAACTGTTTTTTTAAAAGTGTGTTCTGTTTCTGTACAGTATTTGAAGAATAAAATGGCAGAAAATGGTACAACCTCAAGAGGAGATGACATCCCAAGAAAACTCAATGGTTATGGACTATACTCGTTCATTCACAAATGAACAGATATATTATTAGGTCTAAACATAGTACCAAAGCTATTTCTGTTACATTTTTTCCAGTTATTTGCTACTCGTGACGAGCTTTTGGCATGGGTACGTTCTGTCAGACAGTCCCTTGGAATGGTAATTGTGTTATCTAGATCTGACAACGAACGGAGGTCTGGAAAAGAATATTGCGTCTTGGTATGTGGAAAAAGCCGGAAAATCACTATGCAAGCAACCGAAATTGTACAATGGCACACTTATTTTTCTTTGGTAAAAATTGCACACATACTTGTTTGGCTAAATTATAGTTTTTGTCCCCCCTATTTTTTAAAAACTCATACATTTGGTGTCCATATTTTAAAACTCAGACATTTAGTCCCCCTATTTTAAAAAATTCAGACATTTAGTCCATTGAGGAGTTTTTAATTTTTTGCTGATTTGGAGGCTTGTCCAAAAAAGCTGAGGTGACCCTCATTAAATGATGTGGCGCCTGATGTTGGCACCACATGTGATTGCTGTTGAACCAAAGGTAAACACTCCTTTATTTTGTATGATAACAAATTACATCATATCTACTAATGTTTCAAGTTGAGCAAAGTGCAGGACTTAATTCAAAGAGAAGAAGACACAAAAGAAGAGAAGCTTGAAGAAGAAGCAACATATGAAGTTCAAAACCCTAATTTGTGTCTAAGCCTTATTTAGGACACCTTGTAAGGTCCTATCACCTAAAGTATATGGCACTTTAGTAGTTGAGAGAGATGACTTTTCAAAACATGCATGATGCATCAAAATAGTTTTGAAAAATATTTCATAAAGTTGCATGCATGCATAAGGTGGAAACTTAAACCCTAAAAATATTTTTGTGAAAAGCATGAAACCAATTTCTACCTTTTTAAATAACATAATCGATTATCATCTTACCTCTACCATATACATAATCGATTATCAAGCCAAGATTTGTTTCTTTTTTTTAAAACTATAATCGATTACCACCTCATTTGAACCATATGTCATAATCGATTATAGTGTTGCCTCACCTTCCATTTTTAGAACCATAATCGATTATAGACTCAATGAACTCCCTCCCATAATCGATTATTGTCCTGATTGACAACAATAACCGATTATCCCTTCCTAGAACTACATATGATAATCGATTATCAAGCAATCCAACTTTCCATATCCATCAAATTAATCGATTATCACATTCCCTTTGTTCTCATATAATCGATTATACCATACCATAAATGAGAGTTTCCATTTCTAACCTTTTCTAAGCCTATAAATAGAAGTGTGTTTTCATTTCTCAAACACACCTCTTCTTCTCACAATTTCTCTCTACTCTTCATATTCGAAATTCTAGATCTATATTCTTGTGCTTCATAGTTTTATTTTTGAAAGCTTTTCATTTTCATCTAGATCTAAGAATATAGTGCTTCATTGTTAAATCTTGTTAAAAGCTTTTTTGTTTTTCGAAAATAATATATCTTTTCTAAAAAGCTTTTATATTTTTGCAAAGCTAGCTTCCATTGTCAAATCAATCTTTAAGCTTTTGCAAAAACAAGATTTCATATTCCATATCATTTTTAGAGCATCTAAAAATCCTAAGATCACTCATCTCTCTCAGTTCTAAACTGACACATTCTAAGAAGTGATTGGATCTCTAGATCTCAATTGTGTAAACCTTATATTGTTTTTGTGGTTTTCTTGAAATCCTGAGAAGTTTTACTTGGGTCTCTCAATCGGGTGATTGAGTTGGTTTTGAAATCCTTAGCGGGTGCTTGGGTTCTCAGTTCAGGGGAATTGAGATTCACTAGTGTTGAAGTCGACTGTTTGTATTAAACTCTCTTCAATATAGTGGTTGCTAAGTCCAAGGGTTGAAAAGCCTAAGGCCGAGGACGTAGGGGTTTTATCCCAAACCTCGCTAAATATCTGTGTCCCTCTATCTCTTCTCTCTTTACATTTTGCACTATTATTATAACTGTTTATTATTAATATTATTGTGCTTATATATATTGACATTATCACTATTATTATAACTGTTTATTATTAATATTATTGTGCTTATTGATATTATCACTATCATTATTACTGTTTATTGTTAATATTACTGTGCTTATATTATTCAATACTATTACTACTCTGTCATATCAATAAACATATTAATTGTGATATTATCAATACTCATCAATCATCTTCTACTCCTCTTCTCTAAGATCTACTATATCTCATATATCATCTTTATCTCACTAATAGATCTAATATATTCAATATCCTGATTATCTCTTATAATATCTTTATTGGCAATATTGAATACAATTTAAACAACTCTTGCTTGTTTTCATATCCAAAAGTTCAAATCACATTTTCCGCATCCGATTTGAAAAAGAATAATATAATCATCATTTGCGAAAAGAATCCATATTTACTCATAACCTTATTCACCCCTCCTCTAAGGTTATACAATAAGTCTAACAATTGCCACGCCATTTAATGATCCACATGTACATGTCAGGTCATAAAATTATTTATAAAATATTAAAAATAAATTTACTAAAACTAAAATTTAAATAATTAAAATAGGTTTGAAGACGTGGGAAGAGGTTTGAAGATCTGGGCAAAAACACCAACATTCTCAAAATCCACTCTCTTCCATTCGTCTTCTTCTGTGTACCAACAACAGAAACACCATTCTTCTTCTTTCAAACACCAACATCCACGTTATCATCAGTGTACCAACAACAACAACAGAAATCGAAACCCGGTACTCTCTTCCATTCTTCTTCTTCTTCCAACAACAAAAACAGAAATCAGAATCACAGAAATTAGAAACCCAGAATTGCAGAACAACTACCGTCGTCAGGAACAAAAATACAGAAATCGGAAACCCTACTTTTGAGTAAATATGGATTCAACCTTCGCACAAACTAGAACCCTCATCTCTCTCACTCTTTCTCCTTCCTTGTTTGTTCGCCTTTGATGTTGTTGTTGTTGTTGTTGTTCGAAACCCAAAATCGCAAAAACTAGAACAAAATGGGTTTCAATTTCTGGGTTTGTTGTTGTTGTTGGAAGAAGAACAAAATGGGTTTCTAGGTTTTCAAACACAAAATTTGTTGCGGTGAATTTTTTAGTTTCTGGGTTGTTGGATTGATAAATAAGATTGGGTTTACTTTTTATGCTCTACTGTACTAGATATTTAATTTTAGTTTTAGTAATTTATTTTTTAGTTTTAATATTTTATAAATAATTTTATGATGTGCCATGTATTTGTGGATTTGAACTCTGGACCTCCTTCTTGCAATCTTGCAACTCCTTCATGTCACTTAGCTCGTCAACTAAGCTACCTTCCTGGGACATATATTCATATATTACAAAGTCCTAACCTAGACTTTTTTTTTTGGTAAATAGTTTTAACCTAGCTTTTATTGACCACTAATTCTGACTATTAATTAAATATGTCTCAACCTAACGTTTACTCGGCTTAGAAAAGACCATTAATATGTCACGTTCCTTATTATTTGCTAATAACCCCCTACCCTTAGTGCACCTTACCCCCTACCCTTGAACTTAGGAATGGTTCCACATCTCTTGCATGCAGTTTGAATGTGTATTTTATCACGTGGCTACCCTTCCAGGCTCAATTCTTTTTTAATCACACCTTTGCACATGCTCTTTAACCCTAGTTTCTAAATTGGCTAGCTTCCTATAGCTAGAATGTCACTCAACTCCCTTCAAAGTGCGACAAACTTTTCAACTTGGCTAAGCCCTATCTCGACCAATGCTTAGTAGTTTTTTAGCTTAATTGTAGTTTTGGTCCCTATATTTTATGAAATCCGTAATTTTAGTCCTCTTATTTTATTTCTCGCAGTTTTGATCCCCCAAATTTTATCAAATCCGCAATTTTAGTCCATCTATTTTTTTCTCTCATAATTTTGGTCTCTCAGTTGTATGAAATCCGCAATTTTAGTCCACCATTAATTTGCAATCCAATTTATTTTACGGAAATACTAACGTGGCCAGATGTGTGTCGTGCTAGCGTTGTAACACCCCGCAATTATAACTAAAGCGGAAGCTAACATAAATGAAATACAATCAGAGTATAACACACTACTATGGATTCAGACAGATAACTTAACATAATAACGGGATTAACTCACAAAATAGCATAAGAAGTCTCAAACTGAGAATCATAAGATGCTGGAATACAAGTCAATACTAATACAAACTCGAGATAAAACTAAAACAGATCATAAAATACAAGGATTACAAAACAAAATACATATCATAAAATCTAGCCTCCGGACACAGATCAAGTACAAGGATTACAAAACAAAATACATATCATAAAATCCAGCCTCCGGACCCTACAAGATGAAACTCAGCTCAAACGTTGGTACCTGTAAATCACAAAACAACAACAGTGAGATTACAAATCTCAATGAGCACCTCCGAGACCCCTTACGGTTCCTCTCATTCGTTCCTTTTAAGTCTAATAATCTTTCCATTCTGAATAATGCCAGAGTTCCCATTTAATCCGGGAACCCCAATTCGGTGATACCAATACATCATTTTATCTTTTCCTTGGCATAGCACAATCCGTGAAACGAAATCTCACGAGATCACGGAAACCCCAATCCAACAATCACCGAGGAATAATGCCAGGGCCTTGGCTTCCGGTCTCATGACTTCCCTCCACCAAGTATGCTAAATAAATTGGGATCGTCATCCCTTAACCACTTATGTATCATAATCATCAGAATCATTTTAAAACACTTTAAAGGTTCTCACTCGATATTCGGTATTTCGGTCAATCGACAATTCATTTATCAGGTTCAGTATCATAAGGTCATAAGTCATACAATCATATCATCCATAATCATGAAGGAACTATAGCCAAGACATGATCATTCAAGCATTTCAATAGATAATCTAGGTGCAGTAATTTTTCAACAGTGGTACGTAAACTTCGACAATTCATTTAACATATCAAAAAATATCGAAATTAAGCAAACAAATATTCATTGGAAACCTGAGAGTGTCTAGTTTCTGGATATAATTTTTATTCAATTGTTTATATAGCCAAAAAGTACATTTTTTCAAAATAAAACATAGGGGTCCAGAAACAGGACAGCCACTGTTGCCCAACTTGTAACTCAGTTTTCTTATTGAATTCTCAACCAAATGAAGCAAACCAAGCGTCCAAATTGAAGAAAAACAAGTTTAGTTTCCAATGAAACAGAAATTATTCAAAACGGAGTCCTACCTAAGTCGCTACGAGCAAAACACCGAACCCATACCTAAAACAGTCCCAGATTTTTGACTCGACTTGCAACCAGAAATTCTCCCATCATACTTACCCAAATTTATTAAACTCAATGCCTAAATTGTAGAAAATTGTGTTTAGTTTCCAGAAAAACAAACCCTACAATTTTCGGACACACAGAAAATTCACAATCACAGAAATATTGAACCTATATCAAAACGGGTTCAAACAGAAATTCGGCACAACAATATACACAATTAACACCACCAACCATCAAAATCTCAGCAACCACATTCAATACATGCTATCAATTTAGAACACTTACAAACATTTAAAACACATAATGTGGTGAGGACACTCACCCGGTTGGCGAATCACTCGAGACTTTGACAAATCGGAAAACCGAAACTCACGAACCAAACTCCTAGACCTCCAATACTCCTCTAACTCGAAACCAGAAGTCCCAAAACTGGGTTACCCCTTTTGAATACCCTAACAACTGAAATTTACTTGCTTGTAGACCTTAGAACCTCCTCCAAACTCAGAATTTATAGAATGGTAAAGTTGTAAGCAAAGAAACTTCCTCCTCTCAACTCAAACCCGATTTCAATGGAGGAAGGGGAATGAGTGTTTGAGCTTGGTTCAGCTTATGTTTTTGGTATCATTGGAAAGAGGATGAAAAATGGAGAAGAATGGTGGTGGAAGTGAGGACATGCATCAACAAATGAGGAAAATTCCTCTTCTTCTTCTTCCTCTCTCCCTTCGCACGCTCCTCTATCTTTCTCTTCTTCTATTTTTCTGTTTTTGTTCTTTCTTGTGTTTTTCAACTAATGAGTGTGTGTGTGTGTGTTTAAGTGATGTAGTTCAGCTGAGGGTTGGGTGGAAATGAGGGAGTGTTTGGAGAGTGAAAACCCCCAAAATACCCTTAGTCTACCCTTAATTCCCTAACACAGCCAATTCTATTGTTTAATTCAATTTTTCCCCAACACACAAATTTCACTTTTACCATCAAATTTAACCAATTTTTTTTAGATAAGAAAAACTTCATTGATGGAGCACTAGGGGTGCTCGAACCCAAACAACAAGAGAATTACATATTGTTTAGGTAAATGAGAGGATTATTCCACCAAGTGGGAATAGATAAAGTAGAAATACAATCCCCTCTATATACCAATCAGCTCCAAGATAAACTCTTAATGCGAGTAAAAACAGAATCGATGCTTGATTCCTCATTCCTAAAAACGAGAGCATTGCGGGATAACCAAATACACCAACAAGTAGTGACCCAAATCAAGAATTTGTATTTCTTCGCCTTCTTCCCCTTGCAAAACTTGCCAAGGCCGCGTAAATGATCAATAAGACTCAGCCCTTTACTATGTTCGACCCCCATCCAATCACAAACACGGATCCAAATGTCATGAGCGAAGCTACACTCCAAAAACAAGTGTTGAGTGTCTTCACGATGTTGCAAGCAAAATGGGCACATTGCATCATTGTCGGATTGAATGACATGACGACGTAAGAGAAGATCCCTCGTGGGTAGAGAATTACGTAACAATCGCCAACCGAAGATGGTGATTTTAGATGGAGTGATTGTTTTCCACAACTTCTCTAATATGACATTTACCTCGTCGTCATTACCTTCAATAGCTTCGGACTTGAGCAACAACTTGTAACACAAACTGACGGAGAAACTTCTTGAAGATTCCAACGTCCACAACTAAGTGTCTCGCCCCTCCCCCCTTGACGGTGTTACATCTTGAAGAATTGAATGCAAAAGACCGGCCTCCTCAGCACATAAATGATTCTGAATGTGCATCCACGGTTCCTTCCAAAGCCACCTGTCATCACTCCAGGATCCTATGTCAGAGACCTGTGACATATTTGTGATCACAACCTACATAAAGATTAGGAAAAACCAAGTATAAAGGAGATTGGCCTATCCAATGATCCTTCCAAAAGTGAATAGAACCACCATTTTCCAGCCTTCTTCTCATCACCGAACCGAACGAGCCATTGACAGAATTACTACAATCTGAAGCCAATAAATCACGCCACCACAAAGATCCCCCCCGCGCCCCTGAAATCCATAGAACCGTGAACAAAGGCAGCAGCAAAATCACCATATTTGAGCGAAAGAATACTCCTCCAACTAGCATTAGCATCCGTTAGCATCCTCCACTTCCATTTGGACAAGAGAGCCGTGTTAAACAATTCCAGATTTTTGATACCGAGACCACCCTCCTTCTTTAGACGGTAAATCTTATCCCAAGCGATCCAATACATACCTCTATCGCCATCATTTATACCCCCATAAGAAATCCCTTTGGATCCTCACTAAGGCATTAACAACCACTTTCGGAGCTTTGTAGAAGGAAAAGAAATAAAGAGGAATGCTATTCAATACCGACTTTATAAGAGTGACCCGGCCACCAAGAGAGAGGAAGCGACCCTTCCAAGAGGCTAATCTTTTCCGAACCATATCGATCACCGGCTTCCACGTGGCTGCCCTTCTCGGATTAGCACCAATCGGAATCCCCAAAAATTTAAACGGAATGGATTTCGTTCTACAATGAAGGAAGGTTGACGCCGAAGCTAAGAAACCATCTGCAACGTTAATACCGATAAGTTTACTTTATGAAAGTTGACCTTTAATCCCGAGACAAGTTCAAAGCTCCTCAAAATAGTCTTAATGCTCCAAAGATTCTCTCTCGTTGCCTTCCCCATCAACATTGTATCATCCGCAAATTGCATAACCGAAAAGACAAGTTATCGTTAAGAGAGTAACCATGAAAGGAGCCATTCAACACCGCTTGATCCACTAGAGCCGTCAAACCTTAGGGCACAATAAGAAAGAGGAAAGGTGACATAGGGTCCCCTTGTCTCAACCCCCTATTCACCTTAAAATCACTGGTAGGACTACCATTAACTAGCACCGAGATAGTACTAGAGCAAACACACAATTGCTCAATAAGGTAAATTATTTTTGGGGATGTTACAAGCGTTATCATTGGGTGTTGATGTGGCAGATACATGTCATACTAACACCCAATGGTATACAAAAAATAAACTTAATACTCTTGGTTTAGTTTAATAATATACAAAATATATAAATAAAAATATAAATATGTGAACACCCAATGATTAGGCTAGCACGACAGCTTACTGCCAGGTCAGCATTCCCATCAAAATTTAGATGAAAATTTAACGGGGGACTAAAATTGCTGATTTGATAAAATTGCGGGATCAAAATTGCGGGAGAAAAAATGGACTAAAATTGTGGATTTGATAAATTTAGAGGACCAAAATTGCGAAAAATAAAATAAAGGGTCTAAAACTGCGGATCTGATAAAATTGAGAAACTAAAACTGCATTTAAGCCTAATTTTTTAGGGGTGTTTTTTTTATAAGCAAATGTTAATGGAGGTGAATGAATGTTAGTTTCCGGGATTTGAACCCTGGACCTCCTTCTTACAACTTTGCAACTCCTTTATGTCCCTTAGCTCGCCAATTGAGCTAACTTCCTGGGACAAAATTATCTAATTCTCAACTTTTGAGAATTGATTTCATGGCAATGCAAAAATTAGAAATACTAGCTTCTAGGTCAAATTAATTTTGGGCCTATAATCAATTTTGAGCCCAATGGCGAAACATAATTTAATTTGGGAGTTTTCTTTTTCACATTCTCCCTCCTACTTATCCACCACGCCATCCCACATAAACTTCCAAAAATACCCTCATTTTAAAATATCCTTGTGCAACTAATTCTTCTTTCTTCAACTTTTGTCAAAAAAAACTTTATTCAACCGACTAACATTGGGTTCTCACACAACACCCTTGATATCATGGTACCGAGTGGTCTCGATATCTTGATACTGAATTCTCTCCATAGCAAAGTCTCTATCGTGTTGAATGTGCAGAATTGTGTGAGAACTCATTCTCATTATACACTCGATTGGTACCGAGGGGTTTCGGTATCTTGATACGGATTCTTTCGAGTACCAAAGTGCTGAGGGAGGTCAGATGGGTGGCGCAAGTGTCCAGAGTTGTGGTGGTGGGTTTGGAGCTTTTCGAAAGGGAGGTGTAGAGATGGAAAGGAATGGGGGAGATGGAGGTGTGAGAGAGAAATGAAAGCCTGGGAGAGAAGGAGAGGTGAAGAGAGATTTTCAAAGAGAGATTTTTTGGGATTTAATGTGAGGTGGAGAGGTGGAAAAGTATGAGACAAGGGGAAAAGAGTTTCCCTTAAATTTGTGATAAAACCATGTTTGACATTTGATCAACGCAAACGTGATTCTAGAGGCCTCACCGCGGATCCAAACAGAGCACACTTTAAATCATCTCAAGTTTATGCCATTCATCAACAAAATAATAATAAGAAAATTAACAAGCAAAATAATTGAAAAAGAGCGTTATCTTATACACATGCATGTAGGATCCACACACATTTGCACAAAAGATACACATACTTAAATGACCAAGGTGTTTATTGCAAACCTCTAACTGATGCTGGCAATAGCATACATTATTCAACACAGTATTCAACCTGCATGATGATCATGCTCATAGTTTCATAATCAACACATAGTTTCATGACTTCAATCATTTCCAACCCTTGCCAAACTTTCCATGCTTAAACTTTCCATATCCCCCATGCTTGCCAAATTTTCCATGCTTATAGTTTCCATGACCATAGGAAGCCCCATGTCCATAATGATGACCTCCATGTGCGCCATGGCGAGCTCCATATGCAGCTACCGCCCCCGCCACCAGTCCTCCAACACCAGCTCCATGCCCTGTACGTATAACAACAATTCAATTAATACATGGTGCATAACACTTCCAAAGTATGAGAAGTAATCTAATTTGTAATACATGTTGAATCGCTAATCCAACATTTGTCTTATATGTGAATAATTATGTATTGTAGATTGTCGTTTAAGGTTAAGTCTAATTAAAGTGATCTAATAAGGTTTGGTTAATATTAGCTTACAGGTAATAGGACGTGGGTCTTTAATGTATATAGACTAAATGGTAGTTTTATTCTTATCACATCTATGGAAGTTATTTTTTGTTTCCAAATGTTTCCTCTATATATTCTAGGAAATGTGTTTAAAATTTGTGAAACAAACACAAACTTAGGATTGAGATGAGAAAATAGGATATCAGAAAGTAACTACAAATTAACCCTTGTAAGATGTACGGGTTATGTTTATTGAAAATATATATATATATATATATATATATATATATATATATAGTATTATATATTTTTTTGATTAAATTGTCTAATAATTCAGTTTATTACAATTATATTGGCCAATTATATATTCAATTATTTTATTTAAATATGAAACAAAAAAACATCCTTAAAAAAGCAAATAAAAGAAATCATTCAATATAAAAAATGCGAGAGATCAAATGGTAGCGCATGTTAGTAGTAATCATCCGGAGAATTGATGGATATATATTATCTCCGCACACAATATTTCATTACATTCATTGCAAAATAGTTTTTTAGAGGGAAACAATGTTAGCATTGCAAAATAGTTTAATGACAATATCAAAGCTAAAATTTAAAATGGAAAAAAAATGCTCACTTGAGTAATTTCAGTTAAAAATGAAGACAAAAATAAAATTTTTTTTCAGGAGAAAAAGATAAAGTTATTATTAGAAATCTCCCAATTATTTTAAATTCAACTCTATAATTACTTTTTAACTAAGAGCCTCTATGAATTGGGTTTTAAAAAGTGTTTCCTAGTTTTTCAAATTTAACAAAGAACAAATTTGTTCATTAAAAATTTCAGAAAACTAAAAACTGTTTTTAAAAAGAGATTTCAAACAAAAATGTCTAGCTTCTTCCCAATGTCCACTTAATTGTCTAGAATTTTTTAACTAAATTAAGAGTCATTTATTTGTCATTTCCATTTTTAAAACGTGTGGACCCCATCCTCTCTCCAGACCAACTTGCTTCGCCTCCCTATTTTTTCTGAAACTCTCTCATCTCCCAAGGGCTCTTGCTCTCACACTCCGTCCTCTTCCCCTTTGGTAGCCCCACCACAAAGTGTAACAGCAATGTGATTGTTTCTCGCGTAGATGATGACAACAACAATTACAAGGTGTCACACAGTAGATCCAACAATTCAATAGACAACTACGCGATTTTTATCTCCCTCTCACGCTCATTTTTCCCTTCTTCAATCCTCTCTCGCCTAGTTCTCCCTATCTCAACCCTCATCACTCATCTCTCAATCTTCCTTCACCACCAACGAAACAACCACATCATTTTGTCACTGAACAACAGATCCACTCGAAGTCCGAATATACAAGCTCTCAATCACCAGTCACTCACTCTCCAGCTCCAAAACTGCGACTCTTCACTCCCTCTCCTCCTTTTTTGCATGATGCACGTGTGGGCTTCACTCGTCTTCATATTTCAGGTTTGCAATATTCAACTCTTCCCTCTTGTTTTAACTACTTTTCCTGTTGAAAATTTGTGATGGTCTTCTGAAGCGTGTGTGGGTTTGCTGAAGAAAATGAAGGGTTTTGTGATGAGTAGCTAAATTTTTTTCCAAACTCTAAAGTACCCCAAAACACACCGATAAGCATCACAGGTTTACATAATTTTGTCACGAACCTTTAATTGTGTAAGCCGATTATTGAGGAACGAACTTCACATATTTGAACAGATAAAAAAATTTCCAAATTCTAAAGTACCCCAAAACACATTGTTTTCCATCGCACTTTACAAATTTTGTTACAAAATTAATTTTTTTCATTTAACTGATTAATGAGAAACGAACTTCGCGTATTTGAACGGTTAAAATTTTTTCCAAATCCTAAAGTACCCCAAAACACACTTCTTAACGTTGCACGTATTTTATCACGAAATTAATTCTCTTTTCACCAAACCGGTTGTTGAGGAACGAACCTTCGCGTATTTGAACGGTTAAAATTTTTCGAACCCCTAAATACCCCAAAACACATTGCTTAGCGTTGCATTGATGAAAAAAGTAACGTGCAGACCAAAGCCCTCAAGCTTGAAGCTTTTTAGAAGTTGAATAAACAAATTGGAAAGTATATAATTTCAGAGTTAAACTGATTGCTTAGTGCAAATCAATTTAAGGGAGGAAAAGTAGGGATAAGCATTTATTCCCCCACTTTTATTGCAGGGAATAAAAGTGGGGAAAAAATGAATAGGCATCTTATAAAAGAATATATTCTTATTCTTATTCTTCTCACATCATGCATCACATCTTACAAAAGAATGCACCTAATAATATTTAATTCTAAGAGGATGGAACTCGTGCCTATAAACTTTGAAGATATAGTCTAGTGTGTGTTGGAACTAGAGAAAGTAAATCCAAAAACTGTGTTTCATTTCATTCAACCTTATATAGGGAGTTCAATGTACAAAAAAATTAGTTTCTCTAAGTAATTTGTCACAAAATTAATATTCAATCTAGCTCTAAGATATAAAGATAATTTCCAATTTCAAAACGAAATCATAAAATATACTCTATAACAAATTGTGATGATTAAGTATACCTGAAGGATAGCCATGTGAGGGATGATAAGCTTGTTGATGATATCCTGACTGAGAATAACCAGCAGGTGGATACCCTCCTGAATATTGTGGAGGATAATTATAACCTGAAGGTGGTGGATAGCCTCCTTGAGATGGATATCCACTTGGTGGATAGGAATAGGATCCAGGTGGAGGAGGATAGCTCATCTTGAATTCACCTAAATTTTATTAATAATTTCCCATCATCAACAATAATAACTTTCGAACTGCTATCCAAAAATTGTCAAAAAAACTGCTATCCAAACAAAATAGTTACATCAATTATCAAATAAAATAGGTTTAAATATTTTTTCCGTCTCAGCAAATATTACAATTTTTTAAATAATTCCCTACAAAAACATATTTAATTAGCTAACAAAAATATTATATAATCAAATGAAAACTGCTACATGGTTTACGTCGACGGGGATTCTGATTGGTCATGCTCTTAATCATTTATATTAAGGAAAAAAAACAGTGTAAAATGAATAGAATGAAAGTAATAACACACCAGTAATCTCCATGTATATCAAAAAAAAAAATTCTATTTCTAATTCTCTATAAAAACACGACAAGATTTGAAATTGTAAAAAATAGAAGTACGTACGTCATATAATACAATTTAAAAAGTACTTCATATAATTTGCAGAAACCTGTGTTTCTTTTGTACCATGATCAATAATCATAGAAAAACAAAGACCATGGAGAACCCAGTTGATTATGCCAAAGATATATTGAAATTTATCAAGGAATTCAAACATTAATTCAAACCAAGACACATAGCAAAACACAAGATTGGCTTGGCAACAATAGGAAAAATAAGTACTAATAATAATTGCTTTGTTCTTACTCGACTTAAATTGTGAACGCTTTCTATAAAATCACCTCAAGGGGTGAAAGAAAATGCTTGTTGTTGAGAGCATAGACAAAGGTGAACACTCATTCTTATAGTAGTTGTCGACTTGTCGTTTCTTAATATTGAAAAGCATATGTTGTTTATAAGCGTTTGTTTTACGCGCTCCACTAATAATATGGAATATATACTTTTTTTTTAAATAAGCAAAGATTTCATGAGCACTAGGGGTGTTCAAACCCAAACAACAAGATGAGTTATATATTGTTTAAGCAATCTAAAGGATTAATCCACCACGTAGAAATTGACAAACTTGAACTAGACCCCCCTCTATACACAATCCAGCTCCAAGCTAAGCTCTTAATGCGGATCACTACGGATTCAATAGAAGACTCCTCATTTCTAAAGACAAGCCCGTTGCGAGCCAGCCAAATACACCAACAAGTCGTGACCCAAATCAAGTATTTTATTATTCTTGACCTCCTCCCTTTGCACAATTTTCCAAATCCACGCATGTGATCAAGAATAGATGTTGCTTCTAAACGTTGAACCCCCAACCAATCACAAACACAAGACCAAATGTCGTGAGCGAAGCTACAACTCAAGAACAAATGACAAAAGTCTTCGCGATAATCTAAGTAAAACGGACAACCAGCTGCTGTTTCAGTTTGTATAACATGACGGCGGAAAAGAAGATCTCTGGTGGGCAAAGAATCACGAAGTAAACCCCAACCGAAGATAGTGACTTTGGACGGAGTGATTGTTTTCCAAAGCTGCACAAGAATGCGCTTCAAATTGCTTCCATCTGCTTCGGATTCAGAGACAACAGCCTCGTAGCCAGGGACAGCAACAATTTCCGTCAACAACCTGTAGCACGAGCTGACCGAAATACCTTCGAAACTTCCTGCAACCAGACCCAAGCATCGCGCACCTCCCTTAAAGGGGAAACATCTTGTAAAATATTGTGTAAATACATTATTATTTTGGTAAATTCTACAAACATAAAATGGGTCATTAATTATACAATATACTTTTGGTATAATGTCTTTTTTTACATCAATATATTTCTTTTTGGTTCCGGTGGAATATATTTTTTTTTGAGTAAACTCGGGTATCCTCCACGACGACTGTGGAGACTAATCCCTCGAGGTACTAGAGTTCATTTAAGGGCTGACATCTCCCAAGCGATGTATATATGTTCTACTGTTTGTTGAGGATAGTTAAAAAGGATTTAATTGATACTCCATCCGTTTTCATTTATATGCAAATAGTGGTTGAACACACCATTTAAAAAAGTGATAAAATCTATAAAAAGAAGTCGAGGTAAAATCCTGATCTCTTGACCTCCTTCCTCGTATTAAAAGTATTGAGAAAAGAAAAGGTAAGCAATTAATTAATAAGAGTAATTTGAGTAAATTTTAACTAAAAAAACTTTGACTTGCTTAATTGAGTAACATGAGAAAGTTGATGTTTTTGCTTATAAATGAAAATACAAAGAGTATACACCATCACAATACAAGATTTTTTACGACGTCGACTGATAACTCTATTTTATATAGAGTTATTTACGCATCTAAACCTAAATAATTGCTCAGTTCTAAGTAAAAATATATAGTAAATAAAGTCTTATAAATAAAATAACAACATTCAAAGTTAAAAGAGGGTTATGCATATAACTTAGCATCTTGCATATATTTTGGTATATGTTTGTTCAATGCACCTGCACGTGATGCCCCTGCATTAGCAATTCAACAATGCACCTGCATTGGATGCACCTGGACTCAAAATAGACTACAATGCTTGAAGAAATCGTAGAAGATCAAGATGCTCAAGCACTCAGCTGATGATGTCATGCTTGGTCATGAAAGCACATGCAAGTCACAAATTTCGGCGCCTACCATAAAAGATAGCTTTGAAGAGTCACTCATCTAGGGACACTTGGCCATCCATTAGAGGACCTCCCTTCTTGGTTGAGTGGAGGATTTGCTTTACTTTTTGGGCTGAAGTGACTAAAGGCACCCCTAAATTTGTTATCAAGCAAACCCTCTTGTGAAGGAAAGCTCCACTTGAAGCCTATATAAAGACCTCCATCTCTCACTTGAAAATGATCTCTCATCTCTCATCTCTCATTTTCCGTACACTAATATAGATAGTTTTAGATTTAGTTTTTCATTCTCTTGTAAGAAGGCGAGAAAGGAATTGACAACTCTTTCTTTACTTCCACACAAGTAAGTAGTGCTAGCTGAATGCAGTGGAGTTGATGCACATGCATTGCTTGGCAATTTCATACAAAGGGAACTCCAACCGTGTAAACTTTTACCTTATTGTTTCCCTTTTGTGATATCAAATATATGAATATGATTTATTCTGTTTATATATGCCTCGTAATATCTAGCATGAACTAAACTCTTTTAGTTGGGATGTTCTAACCTTATAATGATCTTTTAAATAAGTTATTGTGATCATATGTGATGTGTGCATTTTAGTTCTTGTTTTATACATCTTCCAACACTTATTTTGAGATTGATCACTTAGAACAAGTAGAGTTATAAATACAGACATGGTTTATAACTAGAACTCAAGAACTAATATGGGTAGGTATTTCGATTAAGGAAACTTGGTTGAAACCATGCTAAAACCTAGACATAGGATAGCATAGGCCATAGGGTGATACTGTGGATACTTAAAATACAAGAGTGAACTTATTTAGCAACTTAGACATAAGAGCTTGTAATGAAACTCTGAAGACAGTGACTGAAAAGCACAATTCTAATGCAACAACATTCAGTGCACCTGCATCACATCTAAACACAAAACTATTGAAGGTGACTTATTTGGTAAAGAACATCTCAACTATCTTTCTCACTTAACTGCAAACTCATTTTATTTAGTTGTTTACTTTCTGTTTCCACACCACCAATTATTGTTTGTTACTTGGTTACTTAATACTAATTTATCTATCTATTTAAATCCTAAATATTAATCCAATCCCTGTGGGTACGATACTCTACTTTCACTTTATTACTTGTTGTCGACTATGTATACTTGCACATTATCTTTTTCGCACACCAAGTTTTTGGCGCCGTTGCCGGGGATTGTCATTAATTTTTGTTGTTTAGATTTATAGTAAATTAGTGTTTATTACTCTGGTATTTTGTTTTTGAATGCAGGAGCACGGATGCTCTAGCATATGCACAGGACCAAATCACCAAAATTCAGATTAAATCCTGAAATAGAAAGAAGATTTAGGAAGTTGCTTAGACTCCAGAAACAAAGACTCTAAAGCTACAGAATTACAATGTCTCAACAAGGTGAAGGAGAAAGATCCAGATTAAGCTCAAATAGAGGATCAGTTAGAGGTGGTCCTGGCTCACATCATGAACCTGAGGATGATCACAGAAATCAATTCATTAACATGGGTCCCATAGGTATGATTAATGATAGAGATAGGCCAATGAGGGACTATGCTATGTTTGATCATCAAAATATGCAGACTAGCATAGCCAGACCTCATATAGATGCTGTGAACTTTGAATTTAAACCCATGATGTTCCAAATGCTTCAAACTATAGGTCAATTTGGTGGATCTCCTCATGAGGATCCTCACGTGCATTTAAAACAATTTTTAGAAGTATGTAGTAACTTTGTCATTCCTAGTGTTAGTGAAGATGCTTTTAGATTGAAGCTATTTTCTTATTCCTTGAAGGATAAAGCTAAGACTTGGTTAAACTCTTTAGAGCCTAACTCTATCCATTCTTGGAATGAATTGGCTGAAAAAATTTTGGCAAAATACTTTCCACCCATTAAAAATGCCAGAATGAGAAATGATATTACATCTTTTAGACAAAAGGAGTTTGAATCATTGTTTGAAGAATGGGAAAGATAGAAAGAACTTTTAAGAAAATGCCCCCATCATGGATTGTCTGTCATTATTCAAATGGAAACTTTTTATAATGGTTTGGAACCTCAAACCAGAATAATGCTTGATGCATCATCTGGAGGAGTGTTACTAAACCTATCTTACAATGAGGCTTGTGAATTGATTGAAAGAATTGCAACTAATAGCTCTAGTTGGCCTACTGAGAGGGTGAGTGCACAAAAGGAAACATCAGGGGTGCATGAAATTAATGAAGTATCAACCATGTCTGCTCAAGTAGCCTCACTAATAGCTCTAGTAATTTTAGTATTTTACTTCCGTTCTAAAGTATTAGGTATCGTATCCACAGAGACTTGGTGATATTATCGGCCATTCAATCAGATTTTTCAATCTTAAGTTAAGAAAAGAAAATTGTTTGTTGTTTTGTGAACTTTAAAACTAAAATCAATAATTTGATAAAAGGAATTAACAAGTAATAAAAAGATGTTGAGATTAGATTTTATTAACTTATTCCAATGTATTTAACTAGTTCATATACATAACTCTATTTTATTCAATGATTCATCATCACCGTATCATCCAAGTTAGCTAATTCCTTAGACTAATATGAAATCAACAACTAATTTGCGTAAACAGAGATTCCTCAACTATTTAAGAAAATAGTAGCATTAAGATTAGGTGATATATTGACTAGAAAACATGATTCTATTCCTAGATATCAAGCTTAATAGGCGATTGAATTTAGTACATAACCAAAAGCTTATTTTCCAATACAACTTTTAGATTCATAGATCAAGTATAGGAGATCAAACTATAACAAGCATTAAGAACAACATTCAATCACTAAATCAATTCATAAAACGAGATACATATATTCTTGAATTAGGTTCAATACATGGATATAAGATAATTAAACCTAACCTCAGCAAAAGAGAGTTTAGCTACTCATTTTCATGATAGCTATCATACAAAATATAAAAGAGATGAAAAACCTCAAGAATGTAGCACCCTTGATCCCTCAAAATGATGCTCCAAGCCTTGATTCTTCACTCTCTTTCGTTTTTGTATTCAGTGTATGGTGTTCTTTAAAGTTCAGAAATGAAGTTCTATTTATAGGAAAATTTGTTAGCTAAGTTAAGCATGAGGTTGCTTAGCTAACAAATGGTATGCTTCCGCCCTTGCATCATCTTTCTTGTTAGCTAAGCTAAGGCATGAGGTTGCTTAGCTAACAAATGGTGTGCTGCCGCCTTTTCATCCTCTTTCTTGTTAGCTAAGCTAAAGCTTGATGTTGCTTAGCTAACAAAACTGTGTGCTGAAGTCTCTTTCTTGTTAGCTAAGCTAAAGCTTGATGTTGCTTAGCTAACAAAACTGTGTGCTGAAGTCTCTTTCTTGTTACTGAGCTAAGGCTTGATGTTGCTTAGCTAACAAATTGAGTGTGGCCGCCTTTCCTTGCTCCATCTTGTTAGCTAAGCTATAGTTTTGATGTTGCTTACCTAACAAACTATGTGTGGTCGCCCTTCTTTGTTCTTTCTTCATGGCGAAGCAACTCTATTCTGGCTCAGCAAATGTTAACTTTAGCTTAGCTACCAGTGTCTTCTGATTTTGCTTCTTTTTTATTTCTTTCGGCTTTGCTTCACACCTATTTGCACAACTTTCCTATAAAAGGATTAAGTTCATACATTTTGCAATATTTACTAATATTTATGGGAAAAGTTAAATTAGTTTGCATTTAAATCAAATAAGTGCTTATAAATTGTTTAGGATTTTGAAGTAAATAAAGCACTTATCAGTAACAGCACCAGTGATTGTTACACCAGACTGGAGCAAGCCAATTGAATTAATGTGTGATGCTAGTGATTTTGCTGTGGGAGCTGTCCTAGGGCAAAAGTATGACAAAATCTTTCATTCCATATATTATTCTAGCAAAACATTAATTGAAGCTCAAATGAATTATACTGTTACTGAAAAAGAATTATTAGCAGTGGGTTTTGCATTTGATAAATTCAGATCTTACTTGGTTGGCACCAAAGTAATTGGTTACACAGGTCATTTTTCCATCAAGTATTTAATTTCAAAAAAAGATGAAAAACCAAGGTTAATAAGATGGGTTCTCCTCCTTCAAGAGTTTGATCTTGAAATTCGTGACAAAAAGGGGGTAGAGAACCAAGTTACTGATCATTTATCTAGACTTAAGAGTGAAGGTACAGGTACAAAGGAAGGTGAGATCAAGGAAAATTTCCCTGATGAAAAACTGTTAGCAGTTACCATGACAGCAACCAATGCCCCTGCACCCAATGCAGTTGCATCAAATACAGCTACACCATGGTTTGCTGATATAGTAAACTTTCTTGCAAGTAAAGTGGTGCCAGTGAACATGACATATCAATAAAGAAGGAGATTCTTCCATATAGTCAAACAATACTATTGAGATGATCCCTTTCTTTACAAAATGTTCCCAGACCAACTAATGATGAAATGCATTCCAGAAGAAGAACAGCAGCCAGTGTTGCTACACTATATGAAGGACACTTTGGGAGCACCAGAACAACAGCTAAGGCATTACAGTCAGGTTATTATTGGCCAACTTTATTTAAAGATGCACATTTTTTGGTCAAAAACTGTGATAAATGTCAAAAGGTAGGAAATATTTCTGAAAAAACATGAAATGCCAAGAACCAATATTTTAGAAATTGAGCTTTTTGATGTATGGGGAATGGATTTCATGGGACCTTTTCCACCCTCTTTTGGCAAATTATATATCTTAGTAGCTGTGGATTATGTGTCCAAATGGGTAGAGGCAGTAGCATTACCAAATAATGATGCCAAATCTGTGAGCAAATTCCTTCAAAGAAACATTTTCACTAGATTTGGTACCCCAAGAACAATCATTAATGATGAAGGTTCACATTTTTGTAACAAACTTATTGAAAACCTTTTAGCTAAATATGGGGTAAAGCATAAAATTGCTACAGCCTACCACCCTCAAACAAGTGGACAGGCTGAACTATCAAATAGGGAAATCAAAAGAAGGCTAGAAAAGATGGTTAGCCTCACAAGGAATGATTGGTCTTTACATTTAGATGAAGCTTTGTGGGCATATAGAATAGCATACAAGACACCCTTAGGTATGTCTCCCTATAGGATAGTCTATGGTAAAGCATGCCACCTGTCTGTGGAGTTAGAAAACAAGTCATATTGGGCTATCAAAAAACTCAATTTTGATCTTAATAAAACAGGTGCATCAAGGCTTTTGGAACTTAATGAATTAGAAGAAATAAGGCATGTCTCTTATGAGAATGCTGAAATTTACAAGACAAAAACAAAAGCTTGGCATGATCAAAGAATACAAAGAAGAGAACTTAGGGAAGGAGGAATTGCCCTACTTTACAATTCCAGGTTGAAACTGTTCCCTGCCCTGGTAAACTCAAATCAAGGTGGTCAGGACCATTTACACTAGTCAAGGTGTATCCCCATGGTGCAGTTGATTTGTTTGACCAAACAACAAACACTACCTTCAAAGTCAATGGTCAGAGAGTAAAAATGTACTATGGTGAATATGTGGTAAGAGGTAAAGTCACCACACATCTTCAAAATCTCTAAATTCAAAGAGATGGTCAGGCTGAGAGACTCTTAAATCAAGCGCTTGTGGGAGGCAACCCATGATTTTGAATTATTAATTATGTTCTTTTTGTTCAGTTTTATGTTTTGAAGTATTTTGTAGGAAAACAGGTGAATGGACTTCTAATGCAGCTGCATCCAGTGCATCTGCATTGCCCTATATCCAATGCTCCTTCATCAACTCAACATCACACTTAGATGAAAAATTTTCAAACTGCCAGCGCATCAAGGCGTAATCAGAGGAGTTAAGGCTAAGGAAATGCGTTGTCTTGCCTAAGTGGGCACGTGTCAACATGCATGCGTTACCACTTAGCCACAACGGTCATCTTTAGTCATCAAATCAAAACCCACTCAAACTTATCCACCCTAAGGAAGGTAAGCCTATGTACTATTCTCTAGTTAGAGGTAGAAGGGTATTGTTTGAGCCCAAAAGAATCAATGATCATTACATGCTTCCTTATAATAGAAATGAATTTGAGGAAAAATCTGAAAAATTTGGCAAGAAGGAGATGACTAAGATAAAGTCTAGGATAGCTGATAAAAATGCTGAATGGGATAAATTTACCAATTCTGAGTTCAAATTGAAAAATAGATACATAATTAATGAACTAGGAAATTGGTATTTGTTCATTGCTGCATCAATTCTCCCTACATCACACACATACACCCTCTCAAAAGAAAGATTGATCCTCATGGATTCAATCTTAACAGAAAGTAATGTGGATATAGGAAAACTCATTGCTAGAGAAATCCTAAGTTGTAAGAGGAACAAAACAAGAGGCTTTTTATTCATTCCATGCTTGATAACTGAGTTATGCATCAAAACTAGGGTGCCAATTGATGCTAAAGAAGTAAGAAAATTCCCCCTAGTGCTCTCTCTGTTGAATTCAAAGAAAAAGCCAAAATTGTTAAGGAAGCTGCCAATAGCTCAATGCAGGAGCACTTCGTGCACCAGCAACGAGCTATATGGAAATTTCAAAAGGAATTTGATTGGCTACAGTTAAGGTTTCAGGAGATTTCTAATGTGGAAACACATGTTAAAGCTCCAATATTTCCTAATTGGGTTCTGTAAATATCAGACAGGGAAGAGGAAGAAGAATTTGAGGAAGAAGAAATTGAAGAAGAAGAGGTTGTGGAAAAAGAGGTAAGACCAAAGAAAAAGGAAGTGAGTAAGAAACAGAAGAAGGGGAAGAGAAAGTTATTTGAGGAAGAACCAGAACTGCAGAGTGAGGAAATAGAAGACAATGAGGAGGATGAAGAGGCTAATAAGGCAGTCAAGGAGATGGAGAATGATGTTGAGGAAGATGAGACAGAGAGTGAGGAGGAGAGTAATAAATCTGAAGAAGGAGATGTGATCATGGAGGATGCTCTAAGAAAGAAGTATGCCACCACAATACAAACCCCACCCTCTGAAACCACCAACCAACCATCACAAACATCCATCCCTACATCCCCACCACCAGCACAAGCCCCACCCAAATCCCCAACACCTCCCCATAATCAATCCCCACAAATTAATTCCCCACCCCACCATCACCACCACCCCATACCACCCAACCAGAACCAACATATGGAACCACCACCAGTGATCCATCCCCTACAATTCTAGAAAAACAACCAGAACCACCACCTGCTGGTAATGAACTCATTACTGCTCCTACTAACACTACATTTGTTAGTTTAAATAAAACTTTGCAGGTCATTCAAGAAGAACTAGAAACAGAAGCAGAAAAGACAAGCTCTGGTGAAAAGACATCAGAAGGAGAACTTGTGCAGATATCAACTGATGCACCTGCACCTGATGCAGGTGCATCCCAGCCAATCCCAATTGTTACTATCATTCCTGCCAACAAAGATGCCACACTGAAAGTTGTCTTAGAACAACTTGATGCCAAAAGACGTGAAGAAATAATGGCTACACAAACATCATTCGCGGGAACAGTGAAGATTACTGTTGAGGTTGCCACATCTGTCATGGAGACCCCAACTGAAGAAGAGCCACTTCTTGACCAAACTGTTGCAGAAAAGACTGATGCAGGAGCACCTGATGCACCTGCATCCCAAAAACTTGAAGAACCAGCAACAACCACAGAAGTAGCTGATGCAATTGTATCTGAAGCAGGTGCACCAAAAGCTGAGGAGCACAAGAAGAAGAAGCAGAAGGTCAAGCACATACCAGTGAGGTCAAGCTCAAGGCTCGGGAGTGGAGCCAATAAACAGTAAATTTTGAAGTTGTTATAACTATTTTGCTATTAGTACTATAGGTTATTATATTTTGCACTATCCTACTTTGTTACTAACTCCTCTCCCCATTTTTGAAAAAAAAAACTGTTTTTGAACTTCAAATAGCAGTGAGGACACTACTCAACTTTAAGTTGGGGGGAGCAGTTTATATATATGTGTGTTTGTTTTTATCTGATGCTAGATATATGTCTTATTTGTTTGAATATATGATAGATGCAGTTAAATATTAGTATTAGCTAGATGTACTCAACAAAGTAGAATGAAACGCATTTAACTATTTTTAAAAGTGACACTTCTCTTTTCAAAAATAGTAGGTGTATGAATTCTGTTTTAGTATAAAAAGTTCAAATAGGATTTGATAGTTTTGAAGCATGATCAGCTTAGAATCTTTCACAACAAAACAAATACATCTCTTTGATCTGATTTTTAATGATGAAAGAAAGAAATAGAAAGAAGCCTTATTTTTCTTAAATGACCAATTTTATTATTACTTCTACACGTCAAAACTGAGTTTTAGAAAAGAACCTTGCTATTTAGAAAACAATCTGATGCAAAAGAAATTTTTAGTAAGCCAAGATCAATTTGCTAAATTTTTACTAAAAATTTAGAATAGCATAAAGAATTAAGTTTGGGGGTGTTTCAATGAAAATTAAGGCTGAGTATGAAGAAATTAGAGAAGTCAATGCCATAGGTTTATTGAAAGTACTACAAGTACCAAAGTTGTTGTAAAAATAGCTATATTTGCCTGAATTAGAAACTGTACCCGTTCCAATAATGCATTAGAAAAAGAAGACAAATAGAAAAAGAAAAAGAAAAGAAAAACAAAGAAAAAAAGTATGCAAAATGGGGTCAGTGATGAGGGCAATATATGCTAAAAAGTCATGCATGTAGTCTCAATGCATGAGCACTCAATGCTCCTTGCATTTCAGAAATACAATGCTCATGCACTCAATGCATCTGCATCAAGAAAAAGAATAGGAAATAGTGCATTGGCTCAACAAATCTGAAATATTCAAATCAAAGCCCTTTGTTGTGCTTAGAACTTTCCCAAAACTTGAGGAAATTGTTTGTCTATTCCATCTTTTGAAAAATCTTTTAGCTTGATCAAACGTGAACTAATTATTGACTCATTGGGAACACACACACGAATAAGCGGTAATAACCTTGGATGTTTTGAGAACTAAGGCTCAAAGAAAAATTCTTGAAAAATGAAGTTCATAGAGTGCATCATTGGAAAAATCATTTTCTAGAAATTAGCTGATCTGTACTTCTTGATTATGCAAATCTTGTTTGTGATTTTCTTTGTCATTACTTGAAGACAAGCAATGGTTTAAGTTTGAGGGTGTGATAATTCTAATTTATATAGAGTTATTTACGATCTAAACCTAAATAATTGCTCAGTTCTAAGTAAAAATATATAGTAAATAAAGTCTTATAAATAAAATAACAACATTCAAAGTTAAAAGAGGGTTATGAATATAATTTAGCATCTTGCATATATTTTGGTATTTTTGATATGTTTGTTCAATGGACCTACACGTGATGCCCCTGCATTAGCAATTTAACAATGCACTTGCATTGGATGCACTTGCATTGGATGCACCTGCACTCAAAACAGACTACAATGCTTGAAAAAATCCTAGAACATCAAGATGTTCAAGCACTCAGCTGATGATGTCATGCTTGGTCATGAAAGCACATGCAAGTCACAAATTTCGGCGCCTACCATAAAAGATAGCTTTGAAGAATCACTCACCTAGGGACACTTGGCCATCCATTAAAGGACCTCCCTTCTTGGTTGAGTGGAGGATTTGAATTACTTTTTGGGCTGAAGTGACTGCATCCCTAACTTTGTTATCAAGCAAACCCTCTTGTGAAGGAAAACTCCACTTGAAGCCTATATAAAGACCTCCATCTCTCACCTGAAAATGACCTCTCATCTCTCATCTCTCATTTTCCGTACACTAATATAGATAGTTTTAGATTTAGTTTTTCATTCTCTTGTAAGAAGGCAAGAAAGGAATTGACAACTCTTTCTTTACTTCCACACAAGTAAGTAGTGCTAGCTGAATGCAGTGGAGTTTATGCACATGCATTGCTTGGCAATTTCATACAAAGGGAACTCCAACCGTGTAAACTCTTACCTTATTGTTTCCCTTTTGTGATATAAAATATATGAATGTGATTTATTCTGTTTATATATGCCTCGTAATATCTAGCATGAACTAAACTCTTTTAGTTTGGATGTTCTAACCTTATAATGATCTTTTAAATAAGTTATTGTGATCATATGTGATGTGTGCATTTTAGTTCTTGTTTTATACATCTTTCAACACTTATTTTGAGATTGATCACTTAGAACAAGTAGAGTTATAAATACAGACATGGTTTATAACTAGAACTCAAGAACTAATATGGGTAAGTGTTTCAATTAAGGAAACTTGGTTGAAACCATGCTAAAACCTAGACATAGGATAGCATAGTCCATAGGGTGATACTGTGGATACTTAAAATACAGAAGTGAACTTATTTAGCAACTTAGACATAAGAGCTTGTAATGAAACTCTGAAGACAGTGACTGAAAAGCACAATTCTAATGCAACAGCATCCAGTGCACCTGCATCACATCTAAACACAGAACTATTGAATGTGACTTATTTGGTAAAGAATATCTCAACTATCTTTCTCACTTAACTACAAACTCATTTTATTTAGTTGTTTACTTTCTGTTTCCACACCACCAATTATTGTTTGTTACTTGGTTACTTAATACTAATTTATCTATCTATTTAAATCCTAAAGATTAATCCAATCCATGTGGGTACGATACTCTACTTTCACTTTATTACTTTTGTCAACTGTGTATACTTGCACAGTATCTTTTTCGCACACCATCGAGTAATCACAAAATGACACATCATAAAAAATGTTTGACTTTCTCTTAACTACCTTAAAATTCACCCATATCATGATTTTTTATTGGTTGATGATGTAAAAAAGGAAAAGGAACTTACAAAGGAAAGAACATAATTTTTGTAATACCCAAAGTAAGTATTAGTTACTTTTGATATTATAGTCTAGTTACTTTATTTCGTTATATGTGTGATTGAATGATTCCATTGATTTTGTTTGATAATTAAGTACATTTTGTGTGGAAATTTTATCTAAGGTTGGCTTTGTGGGTAGAAATGAAAAATGGGTTGCAATTAGAAATTCTGGTGGCATTAGATAGTGAGCTTGGGGCGAAACCCAACCCACTTGGGAGAGTCAAATCACACTCAAAAACTGAACCCACTATCTAAATGAGTCAGTTGAAGTATGTTTAAAATCAACACTCACTTCCACTCATATTTTCCGCATTTCCAAAAAAGAACCAACATCTCCCTCAAAGTGAGAGAAGAGTGTCGAGCTTGAGAGAGAAATGCATACTATTGAAGTTCAAAATTTCACTCTTTTGGTTGCTGAAATCCCTTAAAGTGCTCACCTCAAGTTGACCTCCTCTATTAATCTCAATTTCCACCCTTCATTATAGAGTCTAGAAGCAGAAATTTCAATTCAAACTCCACCCCCTCATTTACCTACTTCTTGCATGTGGTATTGAAAAATCAAAATCAGTTGTAAGGTGATTGCATGTGTGATTGGTTGCTGGTTTGGGCATTTTGGAGTGCTATCTTGGGTCTAAGAGCACTAGAGTGAGGTTTATAGCTTCTGGATTTCTGAAATTTTTGGGCGATTAGGATCTTTGTTCTTGTGTTGAACCATTTTCCTACTTGTGCTAATAATAAACTTCAAAGAGGTCCGGAAAATGTTTTCCCCTACGAGCCTGAGAGCTCTGTTAGGGTTTTCTCTCCCTACGAGCCGCAGGGCTCAGTTAGGGTTACTCCCCTCCTCTTTGGAGGCCTATTCCCCCTCCCTTCTTGGTGGCCCTTCTCCCCCTCGTTGCTTGAAACCTCTCGCTGCCTTATCACACCCTTTCATCTCCCACAATGCTTTCCCACCCCAAATCCCATCTTGCTACCGCCACCAGTCTCAACCCCATCTACCCCTTCATATGTTTCCTTTTGCTCGCACCACCGTTGATCGCCTGTCCTCCCTCCTTCCCAGGCTTGCCGCCGTCGCGGCCATTGAGTCGGTGGCCCCTTTAAACCTATCAAACTGCAGAGAGCACCTCAATCTTCTCTTTGGGTCATGGTCCTTCACGGGGAATCTCCTCATGCCACCTTCTACATCCTCCTTGCCTCAGCCTCCGATGAAACTCCCTCCACCCGAGCCACCACCGTCGTACAGAAAGGTAGATCGGAAGGGAACCCGTGCTTCCTCAATCTTGCTGTCTCTTAGGCTTAGTAAGTCTCCTTCTCCAACTGTGTACTTAGCTCCCATCCGACCACCACGGAAACCACCATGGACTCACAACGACTTCTATTTTGCTCGGTCTCTTGTTTTATTGGCCTCAGTACTACATTCTGGTGTCTCTATGGGTAAGTTGTTTTATGTTTTTTGTTTTAGTTTCTTTTGGCCTAAAGATGCATCTTTTGTGCTCGCTAAAAGTCCCCATAGAACGTCTGGGCGCCTAAGCACTTGGTTGTGGAAGCTGGCTTCTAATCTTTGGGATGAGATGGCTAATCTTGAGACCAACAATAGTCGAATGGAGCGAACACTAGTCAAAGATATCATCTGTAACTGAATTGTGAGAAAGACAGAAGAGTCTCAGTCATTGATTACCACTGCCGAAGAGCGGAAGCTTCTGATAATCTGGATGATTTGTTGTTGTATTTGGGTTGGTTATGTCCTTATGGTTTCTAAACATTCTAAATGTAGTGGCTCTAATGCCTTCAATCATAGTGTAGTTGTTTATCTTAGAGATGTTGATCCTAGTCTGAGGGTTGGAAATGTCCTAGCTCACTTACATCATCTTCCTTGTAATGATGCTCTCGTTATCAATTGAATGAAGTGTTACCTTTCAAAAAAAAACTTCAAGAGATGAGTTGTTTATCCTTTCTTTGTGCTTATTTGTTGATTGCATGTAATGTAATGAAAATTTCTCTGAAATCCTTCTTTGCATGCTAATTTTCGAAATCCTTGTTATGTGGTGAATATATTAAATGAAATTATTGGTTTGTCCCTCACAAAATGTTGAACCTTGAGTTTTGATGCAAGTGTTTTGAGTACTATTGTTGGATTGGAAATTTATGGTATGAAATTGATGTTTATCATATGATGTTGTGGATTTAGTTGTGGTTGAAATGTTTGTGGGAATTAGTTTTGGTATTGGGAGTGATTTGGAACAAAAAGGAAAAGGGAAAACCTTTAAAAACCAGGATTTTTCGTGTGCTGCAGAGGGAGCACGGACCGTGTGCCTGTTCTATGAGTTGAATTGGGGGATGAAACCAAAGAGAACGGACCATGTGTCCCAGGAGCACGAACTGTGCGCCCCTTCTGTTTCCTCACTCCAATTTAGCCTTTCTCCCCTCCTTTTGGGTACCAACTCCTCTCCAATACCAATCATAATCCAAGTAAAGTTGTTTTGGTATATAATTGGAATGATTAAATGATTGTTTGGTTGATACTTGAATAATCATTATTATGGTTCTTATATCGATTTGGTTATCGTGTTCCAGTCGCAACAAGTAATAAAGAGTAAGTAGAGATCGTTCCCACGAGGATTGTTGAGTTCTTTTCTATATTTAATTAGCAAGCAAGCTAGTGAGTAAAAGCAAAGTAAAATAACAAGTTGTAGAACCCAATTTTATCAACAAACAGCAAGTAAAATAAAGGATTAGTGAAATTCCAGAATGAGAGTAAGTTGGGAATGCCTTCATTATGCAAATTCATAATAATGGTCTAATGTTGTATCTGATGTTGCAGCACTAGGTGCTGTCGCAACAATTGCTATTCTTTCAAATACTTTTACTAGGTTTTCGCTACAAGAGCCTATGTCTAGTCCCTAAATAGGTATACCCTAGGCTACTTACGCCCCCACAGTGTTCACCTTATGGAATTTTCCCTCCTATGTCTAGGTTTTAAGCAAGGATTAGTAAAGTGTCATTTACTAACCACTATCAATATTATCCTTTGAGATCAATTTATAAACCATGTCTGAATCTATAAATGGTACTTATATTTAGGTGATCAAGTCTAAAATAAGTTTGGAAATAGTATTATGCAAAAGATAAAAATGCTAAACATCAAATACATGCATTAAACACACTAAGACTTCATTACATAGATCAATGCATCCCAACTAAGAGTATTTAGCTCATGATGAGGAAACAACACAAGAAATACAACTTAAACATAATGTTTAAAGCCATAAATGCGAAAATACAAAGAAGAAATATAGTAAGAAGTGGTATACTGAAGATTGACTCCAAAAACAGTAGCATGGGGGTTCAGATCAGCTCCCAAATCCATGAAAATCTTCAAGTAATTAAGCTTCTGTATTGCTGCAGCATCACTTCCAGCAATGGTGTTTCCACTTTAGTGATTTAAGGTAGCTTGGTACAAAAATGGAGGAAAGCTATTTCTAAACTTTTCCTCCTCTGAACCAGCCCACCAAATGAAGAAGAAGGTGGTCTTTATATAGTACTAGGGTGCATGATCCAAGAAAACCCTAATTTGGAGGTGCCATTTGTCCTTATGTGTGCCCAAAAGTACATGTGCCTATTAAAAAGGTGGAATATTATCTAACCAGGTACTGCCATCCTAGGTAGTGTGTCTGTCCTTGCTTGTTAGCTGTAATGCGCTCAAATTCGCGCTTCCAGCATTTTCTCTCTCATATGTCGCAGGAACTGATGCTGCAGCAATGAAACACACTCATAAAAGCACAAAATGGGGCACCAAATTGCCAAATGATCACAAACCATAATTAGTTCTTCTTTTACACTAAACAACATATTTTAACTAACTAAACACAACATTACTTTAGAACTCACAACAATTTAAGCTAAGAAAGCATAAATAACTCTTATAAATAAGAGTTATCACACCCCCAAACTTAAACCATTGCTTGTCCTCAAGCAATGACGCTTGACAAAGAACAAACAAAAACAAACAAGGCAATATCCAGCTGCACAAATTGATTCAAACAGGTTTTCAAAGATGCTAAAGTTGGGCTATTGCAGCTTTAATCACTTTTATTGAACTTTTGTACAATGTACACAGACACTTAGGCACTGACCATCCTAAAATCTTCATGTTTAGCCTTAATATAACCGATGCACCCCCAAACTTAGTTTCATACGCTACCCTAGGTTTTTAGTAGAAGCTTGGCACAACCTAGGTCTACCAAAATCTAACTTAGCATCAGATCATTTTTAGCTTACTAAATTCCTACCTAAACCTAGAATAAAAGTGTGGGAGCAGTAGCAATCTATTCATCTGTCAAACCAGGCTACACTCACTCAGTCTCACCATAATCATCATTAAGTCAGCCCAAAATGAAGCATAATCTATTACTGATTTGAACAAAAGATACAACTAAAGTTCTCCCCCCAACTTAAGACCCAGCAGTGTCCCCACTGCTTATGCAATTACTAATGGGAGAGACCTTAGACACAATAGAACTGAATTGAAAACATTTAACACAAAACAGATTTTAAATCCTAAACAGCTGCTGGATGCTATTACAGATGCTACAACATCCAACAGGATTATTGAAAAATTACTAAATAGAAAACAACTATTAAAAACAAACAACAAAAGAGAAAAGGGTTAACTAGGAGGGACCCATGGTTTGTTGCTGGTACTGGCTCTTGCAGCTTTGTGATTTCTTCAGCAGTTGCATTGGATTCTGCAGCAATAGATTGCTGAAGCTCAGAATCAGCATGGTCAGTCAGCAACTTCTGGCTCTTTACTCACAGGAGGCTCATTTCCAAGATGCATCTCAACCAATGTCTTGGCTACTAATTTCTTTTGCAGCAATACTTGGCCTCTTTTTGGTCACCAATTTTGTTCTTACAACTTTTTGTGGTGCTGCAGCACTGCCTTCTGACACTGATGCTGTAGCATTACTTGTGACAGCATCCACTTTCTGCATTTCTTCTTCCAATGACCTATGTGTTTCTCTGTGGAAGGTTGTTTTTTGGGTGAATGTTTATTTGGTGAGGGCTGAGGTGGTTTGGTTGATAGGGACTTTTGTGGAGTGCATCGTTTTGGAGATAGGGAAGGTGTTGGGATAAGTATTGATGGTTTTGCTTTTGGTGGAGGTGGGTGAAGGGTAAGTAATGAAGGTTTGAAACGGTGATAAGTGAGATGTTGTGATGGAGAAGGTGTTTTGGGTGCAGGGGATGGTTCTTTGGTTGGTGATGGTTTAGGTGAAGGTGTGGTGGAAAGGTTTTGGGTGGGTGGTGATTGGGGAAAAGATCGTTAACAAGGTTTAAATGATGAGACAGAAAAAACACACAACCAATTAACAGAGGTGATTGCCAATTCTGCCACATTGGCATTTGAAACTCCATTTTGAATTTTTGACCACGTGCTCAACACTTCCGCAACAGGTGCTGCAACAATACATCAGCAACAGGTGCTGCAACAATACTTCAGCAGCAGGTGCTGCAACACATGGTGCTACAACACTAAATTTCTGCATAATTTATAGGACAAGAAGAAAATATCATCATTCCGCTTTCTCCTTTTTGTCAGAAATCCCATGTATTTGGCATAGGGAAGCAAGTGTTCCCATGCCCCAATCAATAAGCGTTTGGGATAGGAATTCCTCCTCTTTTGAAAAAATTGAAGCTCATTTTGCGGAGGACTCTTTTCTTCAATTTCCAAGGGTTGAGTCTCACTTGTTACATGAATCTTTTCATACCTCAACCTTGGCTTTTCTTCATTGTCACTATTTTTGAATTTTTCTTGTTCTACAACTACACAATCTTTTTGTTTTTCTTCCAATACTTCCAAATGACCATATTCATTTTCACACTCTACATTCTTTTCTTTCTTTTTCTCAACCATCACCTCACTACAACTCTCTTCTTTTAGATGCTCTATTATAGTCTTAATGTGAGCCTCCATATTCTTACATGAAGTTTCAAAGTTGTCATGATCCACTTTAATAGATTCAATGGAATGAGCTAAGAGTTTTTCACACTCTACATCTTTTTCTTCCTTTTGCTCAACCACCTCTTCACAACAACTCTATTCTTTTAGATGCTCCATTATAGTCTTAATGTGAGCCTCTATACTCTTACATGAAGCTTCAAAGTTGTCATGATCCACTTTAATAGATTCAATGGAATGAGTTAAGAGTTTTTCAAAATTACAGCTCCCCTCATGTAATCCTTTGGTTTGAGCTTGAGAACTTGGCTCTTGCTCACACACAAAGTTTGGCATGGGCGTGGAATTTAACTCAAAACAGCCCCTTTCATCTTCATCTCCATTGAAACAATGTTGTTGAGCATTCTTTTCTTGCATAAAGTAAAAATTCCAATGGTCCATGGCTTAAAGTGGTTTTTTTTTCATAAAAAACACCAAACACAAATGAACACTACAAACACAAAGCACAATACAAAATAGAAAAAAAATTGCTGAAAATAGGAAAAACTAATAAAAGAATCTAAACAAACTAAACTTACTAACTTACAATAGAAAATAACTATCACAATCCCCAGCAACGGCGCCAAAAACTTGTGTAAAAACAATATGTGCAAGTATACACAGTCGCAACAAGTAATAAAGAGTAAGTAGAGATCGTTCCCACGAGGATTGTTGAGTTCTTTTCTATATTTAATTAGCAAGCAAGCTAGTGAGTAAAAGCAAAGTAAAATAACAAGTTGTAGAACCCAATTTTATCAACAAACAGCAAGTAAAATAAAGGATTAGTGAAAATCCAGAATGAGAGTAAGTTGGGAATGCCTTCATTATGCAAATTCATAATAATGGTCTAATGTTGTATCTGATGCTGCAGCACTAGGTGCTGTCGCAACAATTGCTATTCTTTCAAATACTTTCACTAGGTTTTCGCTACAATAGCCTATGTCTAGTCCCTAAATAGGTATACCGTAGGCTACTTACGCCCCCACAGTGTTCACCTTATGGAATTTTCCCTCCTATGTCTAGGTTTTAAGCAAGGATTATTAAAGTGTCCTTTACTAACCACTATCCATATTATCATTTGAGATCAATTTATAAACCATGTCTGAATCTATAAATGGTACTTATATTTAGGTGATCAAGTTTAAAATAAGTTTGGAAATAGTATCACGCAAAAGATAAAAATTCTAAACATCAAATACATGCATTAAACACACTAAGACTTCATTACATAGATCAAGGCATCCCAACTAAGAGTATTTAGCTCATGATGAGGAAACAACACAAGAAATACAACTTAAACATAATGTTTAAAGCCATAAATGCGAAAATACAAAGAAGAAATATAGTAAGAAGTGGTATACTGAAGATTGACTCCAAGAACAGTAGAATGGAGGTTCAGATCAGCTCCCAAATCCACGAAAATCTTCAAGTAATTAAGCTTCTGTATTGCTGCAGCATCACTCCCAGCAATGGTGTTTCCACTTTAGTGATTTAAGGTAGCTTGGTACAAAAATGGAGGAAAGCTATTTCTAAACTTTTCCTCCTCTGAACCAGCCCACCAAATGAAGAAGAATGTGGTCTTTATATAGTACTAGGGTGCATGATCCAAGAAAACCCTAATTTGGAGGCGCCATTTGTCCTTATGTGTGCCCAAAAGTACATGTGCCTATTAAAAAGGTGGAATATTCTCTGACCAGGTACTGGCATCCTAGGTAGTGCGTCAGTCCTTGCTTGACAGCTGTAATGCGCTCAAATCCGCGCTTCCAGCATTTTCTCTCTCATCTGTCGCAGGAACTGATGCTGCAACACCTATTGCTGTAGCAATAAAACGCACTCATAAAAGCACAAAATGGGGCACCAAATTGCCAAATGATCACAAACCAGAATTAGTTCTTCTTTTACACTAAACAACATATTTTAACTAATTAAACACAACATTACTTTAGAACTCACAACGATTTAAGCTAAGAAAGCATAAATAACTCTTATAAATAAGAGTTATCAGATGACGATCCCAGGATTGTAGCATACTATTACTTGGAGAGGGAAGTCATGAGCCTGAGTCCAAGGCTCGTTCGTGCGCTCTTCTAAATGTTGAGTGGTGGTTCTTCGTTGAGATTACATAAATTGTTAGATCTCTTTTGGATTATGCTACGGAATAAAATGGAAATAAAAGATATCGTGAGATATGGTGAGGAGTCTCGAAAGAACTCATTGAGATTTATAATCTAACTATTGATTGTTGTTATGTTTTACAGACAAGAAAGGGAAAACTAGGCAGGAGGAAGAGAAGACTAAGGAGTCTTATTACCTCACTTAAGGTGGGGAGCTTATTATGAAGACCTGTTGTTCGCACAATGAAAAAAATTGGGCCAAACTATGGAAAGAAAAATTAGGAGTGTAGGATTTTTCTAGTAAGTTTCCTTCTAGATTTAGATTTCTATTTCTAGGGTTGAAGTCATTGTTGCAGATTTAAGCTTTACTATAATAGACTTTGTGTTTCACGTTGGTCCTCTAAGTTTTTATTTTGTTTCAAATAGGTCATTTAAGTTTCTTTAAAGTTTCACTGCAGGTAATAACGTGTTGATTTATTATTCTTGTGTTGCTTATTTACATAGGCTAAAGGAGTAGATTCTATAGCCAAGAAGAATTTTCAGGCCCAAGATATCATGATACTAAATTCTCACAGTAGCAAAGTACCAGTTGTGTTGAATGTGCAGAACTATGTGAGAACTCGTTCTTATCACCCACTCGGTTGATACTGAGGGGTCTTGATATCTTGACATCGATTTCTCTTAGTACCAAGGTACCTAGTGTTAACAAGTTGCAGGTGGTGGTGTGCGAGAACGACGACAACCATGGCAGTGGCGCATGTGTCCAGAGTTGTGGTGGTGGGTTAGAAGGTTTCAGAGGGATGTGTAGAGAGAGGGAAGTGAATGAGGGAGAGGGAGGTGTGGGAGAGAAATGAAAGAGTGGGAGGAAATGGGAGGTGAAGAGAGATTTTAAAATAAAGATATTTTTGGGATTTAAGGTGAGGTGGAGAGGTGGAAAAATAGGAGGGGAGGGGGGAAAAGGATTTCCCTTAAACTAGCACCGGGACCCGTGCGATGCACAGAGCCAAAGCTTTAGCGAGTACTTAATTGTTGTGATATTAAAATTTGATGGATAAATTAAAAATCAGCACACAAATTAACGGGAATTTATAATTCAAACATAAGTAATAGTCCATGGAAATAATGTAGCATAGTAATTTATAATTCAAACATAAGTAATTCAAACAGTTAATTTTTTTTTTAAAATCAGCAGACAATTGAAATTGATCCATTAAAATATAGACAACAACTGATAATCAAATAACTTTAGTTTAACGCATTATCACATTACATAAGATCTCACAGAACAACACATTACATAACATATTTGAATAGATGATTTTTTTTTACGAACACTAAAGTATAAAAAAAACACACTACTTAGCATTGAACTTTACATATTTTGTTTTGACTTTGTTTTCACCAAAACAAATTTTGCGCATTCATACAATAAATTTTTTTTTTGATATTGAGCACTGAACGTTGAGCATTTGAATGGTTAATTTTTTTTTCGTGAACACTAAAGTATAAAAAAACACACTACTTAGCATCAGACTTTACATTTTTTTTTGATTACTTTTTTCACCAAAACAAATTTTGCGCATTCAAACAGTTAATTTTTTTTCGATATTGAGGACTGAACGTTGAGCATTTAAACGATTAATTTTTTTCCAACACTAAAGTATTTCAAAACACACTATTTAGCATCACACTTTATATATTTTGTCACGAAATTATATTTTTTTCACCTAACCAAATCGATTACTGAGGCACAAACTTTGTATATTTGAATGTTACAATATATAATTTATGTATTTTCATCTTCACTACTTAGCACAAACTTCACCTAAATTTTAATGTACTCTTAAAAATGAAAATAAGAAGAAAAAAAACGGGGGGGTGAAAATGAAAATATGAAAAAAAAAAAAAAAAAAAGGGGGGGTGGGGGAGGGGGACAAAATTGCTTCATTTAATACATAAATATTGTAATATTGTATGAGTGAAGATAAAATTAATTATATATTGTAGAAGTGTGTGACAATGTAAATCATAATTAAAAGTATCATTTTTAATCAACAAACACATTGAAATGGAAGCAATTGGAAAGAAAAGAAGATAACACAATTAGAAAGTGAAAAACGTGGGTATCATGTAGGGTTGGATGAGAATCACCAATAAAATGGAAGCAACTACAAAGTTGAAGGAATATGGTCTTTAAATTCTTTTTTTCCGAAGCATCTTTAAATTCTTTTTTTAAAACCCAGAAAACTACGGTCCTAAAGAATATAAAGAGAAGAAATAAAAAAAATAAACAAACTTTTAGTATTTGAACAGTAATTTTTTCCGAACGCAAAAGTACCCACAAACACACTATTTAGCATCATACTTTACGTATTTTGTCATGAAATTACTTTTTTAAACAAACTTTGTGTATTTGAACTTTTAAAATTTTTGTCGAACGCTAAGGTAACCAAAAACACACCAAGAAATTAATTTTTGGTATGACCAAACCAATTGTTGAGGAACGAACTCCATGTATTTGTATATCTAATTTTTTTTGAATGAACAAACTTCGTGTATTTAAATAAATGAACAAACTTCGCGTATTTAAATAAAAGAAAAAAAAAAGGGAGGGGGGGAGCTTGGCAGGAGAGTTGGCCAAGACTCTGCCGGATTTATATTTTAGGATTTGTGATAAAACCATGTTTGACGTTTGACCAACGCAAACATGATTCTAGGTAGGGGTGGACAAAAATGTTTGGCCGACCCGCAACCCGTTAAATCCGAAATGAAAAAGGGAGCACGGGTGGGTTGAAATCGGTTCACGGGTGACGGGTCATATAAAGCAGTTTCATATGGCTTGTAATGGGCGGTTTCGGTTTTAAAAACCAAAAACCATCGAAATCCAGCCCAAATCGAGTAGTATTACTATATTGCCTCAGCAAAATAATGAATGCATATCAGCTTTATTGGGAACACGTACATAGCATTTAATGCCTTTTCCTTCTTTTCTTTTACTAGCTTTTCAATTCTTTTATTTTACGGCCACTTTTTCAACCCTCTCTCCATTTTGTAGCCTCTCAGTTCACAATTCTATTTCTCTCTCATTTAGTTTCACCATTGCTCAATGTGTGTATGTGTTTATTTAATTAATATTTCTCTCGACTGGCATATGGCATCATGTTGAGAGAGAAGAAACAAGCCTTCAAATATTGGACACGTGAAAACATCCTTCCAAATTTCCAAATTCTTTCTCTTTCATTATTTCCAACACTATTTCCAATTCCACCACCGTGACGGTAAAAAATGCAGAAGGGAGAAACTTAAGAACATGCAGAAGCAAGGAAGGGAGACGAACGAAGAAGAAAAAGAAAAGAAGTTCGATCACTGCATTAATAAGCTTAACCGAATCTACCCAACCGCCAAAACCGTCACCCACCGGAACCGCACCTGCCAGAACCGCCACTTCAAACGGCCGGAAATGGACTTGTTTTAATGTTGCTCGGTTTTCTTTGGATGGCCAGTTTTCAAACCGAAACCGGTATACCCGACCGATTGTCCAGTCCTAATTCTAGGGGCCTAGCTGCAGAACCAAACAAAACAGAGCCATCACCGTTAAATCATCTCAACTTGATGCCATTCATCAACAAAATAATTGAAGAGGGTTTTCTTATACATGCATGTAGGATCCACACACATTTTCACAAAATATATACATATAGTAGCAACTAATAGACAAGAAGTGCTCATTGCAAACCTCCAACTAATGCTACCAATAGTACACATTATTCAATCTTCATGATGATCATACTCATAGTTACATATTCAATAAATTTGCCACTGTATCACTTCCATCATTTCCAACGCTTGCCAAATTTCCCACGCTTATACTTGCCAAAACCAAACCTACCATGCTTCCAACGCTTGCCAAATTTTCCATGCTTATATTTTCCATGACCATAGAAACCCCCATATCCATGATGATGTCCTCCATGCGCGAGATGATGAGCGCCATATACAGCAGCCGCCCCTGCCATCAGTCCTCCTACACCAGCTCCTACACCAACACCATGCCCTGTATATAATAACAACAAATCAATACATGGCACCATGCATAACCCTCCCAATGTATGAGAAGTAATCTAATTTGTAATACCAAGTATGGCTTTCAACATATAACCCATAACCCTCCCATGAATAAAATTTTACCAGTCCTTTCCTTAGAGATATTTTCATGAGAATATGGAAGTTATGTTCTGCTTAATGTTTTATAAGAAATAAGAATATATTCTTTTATAAGATGCGATGTATGATGTGATTATAGTTAAAATAAGCATTTATTCCCCCACCATCCCTGAGTTTTTTTTAAAGGTATGCTTTTTTCTTTCTTTTATGTTCCTTTTTATTCTTATCACATCATACATCACATTTTACAAAAGAATATATCCACACTTTTATTTCTATTTTTATTCTTTTCGCATCATATACCCCTTCTCTGACTGAAAGTTATTTTTGCCTCAAAGTTTCATAAAAAAATAACATTTTTTTGAGAATACTCATTTTCCCTTCATATATTCTAGGAAATGTGTTTAAAAACTTTGAAACAAGCGCACCCTTGAGATTGAGATGAGAGAATACGATATTTGAAAGTAATAACAATCCAATTCCAAAAATAAATCACAAAATATACTCCATAACAAGTTAGGATGGTTAAGCATACCTGAAGGATAGCCATGTGGGGCATGATAAGCTGGTTGATGATGAGGATAACCAGCAGGTGGGTATCCTCCTCCAGGCGGAGGATAACCAGCAGGTGGATATCCTCCTCCAGACGGGTACCCTCCTCCAGGTGGATATTGTGGAGGATAATTATAACCTGAAGGTGGATACCCTCCCGGAGGTGGTGGATACCCACCCGGAGGTGGATAGCCTCCTTGAGATGGATATCCGGTTGGCGGATAGGGATAGGATCCCGGTGGAGGAGGATAGGGAGGTGCTGTTGGATAACCTGTTATATGTGAAAAGATGCCTCTCTCACTAGACTCTTGCTCATTCTTGTCTCTATTATTGCTCATGTTGATTCACCTAAAAATTTTATTAATAATAATAACCCCAATCATCAACAAGAAAAGATTAATAACTTTCAAACTGCTATCCAAACAAAATAACATCAAATATCAAACAAAAATTATATAATCAAATGGAATCTTCTCCATGGTTGTTTTGAAAATTGAAAGCTTTCATTAATCAATTGAAAATCAAATGGTGTATGTTCCCTAGAACTCAACTTCTATTCATCATGTTTCATGAAATTAAAACAATGTAAAATGGGAGAGTGGATTTGAACCACAACGCTCCACTTTCCTCTCTTCATCTTGTGCCCCTAAACATTTATAGTAAAGACAAAAAAAAAACAATGTAAAATGGAAAGAATGAAAGTGAGGTGCAGTAAATTTGTTTCTAATAACATAGTACCAGTAATCTCCATGTATGTCAATATTTATTTTTCTATTTTTAATTCTCTATAAAGTACACAAAATATGAAATTGTAAAAAATGGAAGAACATCATAGAATACAAGTTTAAGTTTAAGGGTATGCATTGTCGTTGTAAAATAGTTTTACAGTGACATCTAATCTAATGAGAACTCACCATATTTTGCTACACCGTCCAATTTATATCTGTAATTTAAAAGTAATCTTAAGATAGTGGGTTCTTATACCAAAAAAAAATTGAGTTCTTATAACAACAAGAGTTGGTCTGAGCGGTAACTGGGTTCGGATCCGACTCCAAGGTTTCGAGTTCGAATTTTTGGTGGCAAAAATTTTGTTGTGAGTGGAGAACCACACAGGCCGGTAAAGTCTGGTACTTGTAGCCAACCAAGTTCCCCGGCGACAGGTGTAGATTAGTTATCGGCTTTGCCGATGGATACTATGCACCAATGACAAGGTAACAAAAAGAATTTGAGTTCTTGTTGAACGTAGTTATAAAACTAGTTTAGACTAAAGATGCTTGTCCATTTTATTTACAAATCTAAATGATCAGTTTTTCAGACAGAAAAGAACTCATTTACTCATCCACACTCCACAGTAAAAGTGATTCAGTCCAAAACTTGAAGCAGGGGAGAAACCCTAGACAGAGAAGTTCACAATTAATTGTAAACAACACCAAGGAAAGATTAAAACAAGAACAAAAACAAAAGAAGATTCCATTATTTTTATCCCCTCATATTTTCTAGTCCTTCCTATTTCTCCAAAAAGGAAAACACATACTCCATGATAATCAAATTCCAGCAAACCCATAAAGGGTAATACAGAACAAGATTCATCACAACAACAAAAATCAAGCAAAAGGGTAGGGAAGAATCATAGAAAAACAAAGACTATGGAGAAAACCAGTTGTTGATGATGATGATGATGATGCCAAAGATAATGAAATTTGTCAAGAAATTACAATATTTCAAACCAAAATACATAGCAACATACAAGATTGGGTTGGCAACAATAGGAAAAGTACTAATAATTATTGCTTTGTGCTTACTTGATTTAAATTGTGGATGCTTGCTACAAAATCACCCAAATGTGGCGAAAGAAAATGCTTGTTGGTGGCGTAGACAAAGATCACACTACTTATTCTTGTAGTTATCGTTTCTTAATATTGAAAAGCATACGTTGTTTCTACGCGTTTGCTTTACGAGCTCCGCGTAACAATACGGAATACGGAATATATACATTTTAAAAAAGGAACTTACAAAGAAAAGAACGTAATCTCATCAAAGAAAAAACTTAATTTTTACTTTTTAAAAATGAAAAGGGTACATGCATGCGCGTGTTTGATATACTTAATACCAAATCTGGTTATTATTTTTTTGTAGATTTCACCTGCTCGTTTTTTTTAATTTTGAAGTTTTTGAACAAGTTTCATAAAAACTAATTGTAGTGATCCTTACCTTTTTATCATTACTAACGTAAGATGATTTATTTGGTAGAGATAAATTTTTTTTTTTTTGGTAAACCTGAGTATCTACCGCACAGATAACAGTAACTAATCCCTCGCTCATTAAAGGTGCCTCGAGGGGGGAAAGCTGACCCAGAGTTTTAACGCGGCTCCATACTCAATGTGAAGATCAAACCCCCAACCATTGGTTAATGGAGGATAGATAAATTTATCTTTTAACCACTTGTTTAATCTTTTTCAATAATTAGAACTAATATGACTGAAAAAGTTGATTAGTCAAAAAGTAATGGTAGCTGCTAGTTAGGAGAGGAATAGTCAGGCTAATATCTTATACTTATCTTCTTCAAATCAAAATTATTTTTCTAATATAACTTATATATAAATCAATCAGTAATTTTTCCTTGTTTTACTACACTATTTTTTATTTTATTTAATAAGTAAATATTAGTGATTAGTAATTAGTTAATGGTGCGAAAATGTTAGTTTTGAAGATTTTAACTTCGACCCCTTCCTCAAATTGTTCCATGTCTTTAGCTCGCTGAACGAACTATCTTTTAAGGACTAAGTTTACAACACTATACTTTATCGTTCAAGTTAAAGTTAACTCTTGCACATTACCTTTTCGATAAACTATTTCATCAAAATTGTTAACAAAAACGTACGAAGAGTTTTTAATAAGTTAAAAATCAAATACCTACTTGAGTTAAAAAGCTCGGTAAACTAGAAACTAATCCATATTTCTTCTAATTTACACAACCCATCATTAAAAAAATGAGAAATTAATATCTAGCCACAAAAGAAAAATGAATGATAAGCACTCCAATGGGATGTATACTTCTCAGACACAATAAATTTGAAGTGTTATGTGGTGTGTATTGAGTCTGAGAAGATGGCTTTCAATTTGCTCTTAAACTTGAGAAATCAAATCTGCTTCTGGTACAACCTTCGATATATTTTTGCACCTTCAAACTCTGCATGAATCTCTCTCTCAGTCCTAATCCCCATGGGGTTGCTTAATAACCATCCTTCACTGTCACATAATATAGCCGGACTCAAAGCATCTATGTGTTTGAATGCATCAACTTCATCAAACTGATTTCTCATGTCAAGTGCGATATCAAGCACATCAGATTGTACAAACACCTGTCATAAACACAACCACAATCACCTTTTTTTTGTAAATATATTCAAACATAAATCACATCATTTTCAACTCATTTTTAGCAAGAACCAATTTTCACCTACCACTAAACCAAACACACAGAGACCCAAGACAAAATGGAATGATGAGCTTGGCATGGAATCCAAAAGTTAATCCTGCAAAATCGCCCCATCTCTAGGAGGGAACATGATCTATGCAAAGAAACATTCACTCAACATCACAAAGTCATATAGGTTGACTTCTAAAACAAGTCTGGGGAGACATCGTTTACAAGGACTTCATATGTGTTTGGCATTTGGCAAGGGATGAAGGAGAAAGTATGAAGTATTTTGTTTGATTCAATAACACAATAGATCAGACTGAACTACACTAGACCAGTAGTTCAAAATTAATAGACAATTTCACAAATCACAAAATAGGCCCAACACTCGGGACACAAAATGAGCACGACAAGTTCAAAATTCATGGACAAATTAACAAACCACAAGGTTCAACATTACTAAAGAGTGAAGGATAGTGGGACTAGGCTTCCCTTGTTGGAGGGTGAAATTGGTTTCAACTCATAAGAGTTGCATTCCTTCACCTTGTTTGCATACTGGGTTTATTGCAAACTTGGAACAAATTGGTTTGTTTGTGTTTTCTGGTTTGTGACTTCATTTATGTAGGGAGTTGTGGGGTTGAGACTCAACACAACATCGTTCACATCCTTCACAAGTGGGTTTACGTTCGGATGTAAGACGCATCTGTGGAGTAAAGCCCTACAATTGTGAGGCTAATGTTTTGTACACTATGGACCCTTATCATTTTACTGTTGAATTTTGGGTTTTTAAAAAAAAACATTGAACCATTGTCATCAACTGCCTGGGGAAAAATAACCATAATTTTGAAGACTTGTTCAATCATCTCGTGATTATATGTGGGTCTACTTGAGTTTACACAAAAACAATCTTGTAAGCGAGTTAACTCAAAATTTGATACCTCAAGTTGTAAGCTTATAAATTATAAGTTAAGATGTAGAAGCATTCCATGTATTATTACTCTAGTAAGGATAAAGCGTGGAAAAATCAAGTAGTGCAGTCATCATTCGACCAATGTGCCAAATATCCACTCATAACTTTCTCAAAACTTGAAGCTGTTCTCCTCCTTCATTCTTAGTTCTTCCAAAATTCATTAAGAGTAACACGTCCAATTTAACTTTATAGAAATGCTCATAGCATTGCACCATGTTCAGTCTTAATTTATTTTCTTGGGAGAGGAAAAGTGAGAAAGATAGGATATGGAGAATTTCTTTCATAGCTCATACAATCAATACCAGTAAATTCCCATCCATACAAATTCAATGAGATGGCATAAGGACGAACACTAAAGGAGAGGAGAGTATTCAACCTAGATGATCATGCATATGATATTTACAATCAAATAAAGATATATTAGAGCATGCAGAAAATATACCTGTCCCCCAGGCGTTAAATTATCTACAATAGCACCAACCAAAGGCTTCTGCAGAACTCTTCTTTTATGATGTCTTTTCTTAAAATGTGGGTCTGGACACTGCATGTGTGGGGAAATATCATTCAATCAGAAATAAAAGGCTTATGGATGTAAAACCTTGAGTATCAACAATGTAACTAACAAGCCTTTAGATCAGTGGCACCCATTTTTAGATAGCTTCAAAATGCACTCCACTCTTAGGCCACCCGGTGGGACTAAAAATAATAATAAACAAAGCAGATGAAAGCCTGCTGAAAGTAGAAAGACTCACCAAAATTGATACCAGCTGCAAGGGCCCGGGATATGATTCTACCAACTGCTTGAAAGAAATTGTGGCATTTGCAAACAAGAAATGTCTGCGCATTTTAGTATAACAACAGCCATTATTGCAACATTGATAAAAATAAGGGCGTATATATTTTACTTCGCCAACTAAATAAAGTTTAGGATAGATAGTACATGTTATCCAAAGCCAGATCTTTTACCCATAACTCGGCACGCTTGACTATCTGCATATGAAAGTACATGTAAACATACAAGGTGAGAAATCAAAGCAGACTGCCATAACAGCTAAGAAATCAAAATTAACTGAAAGAGAGTAGTCATCAAGAGCATTCAAAAACAAAAGATGACAGGAAGAAAAAGGTTTCTTTACCCTTTGCCGTATTTCCAATCCCAAATAATTTCGTACATTAGGAGTTCTTTTAGCAAGCCACAGAAGAAACCTGCCGCTGCCTGACATTTTTTTGAACATTAGATATGGTGGAACAAGTGTGCCTTTTCTAAGGTAGTGAACGAAATGATTATCTGATTGTCCTAGAGCTACTCATAAACCTCATCTTGGCATTAAGAAAAAATAATTAAACAAAATAGTTGGCATATCAATTTCATAATGTTTCGATTAGTTTAATCACAAGGGAACAAATCCAACATCAGTAATAGATATCGAAATTGTGAACTGCCAAATACATGATCCACACCAGAACATAACAGAGACACTAAAATTTAACAAGTATGGACAAATGCATTAGTAAAATAAATTTATCATCGAAATTCCGATTACCGCAACCAATATCCACCATGAGTGGCAATGCTGGGTCTGCAAAGACCTGGTTCCAGTCTGGTACTTGTGCAGGAGTCTGTGAAGGAAAAAGAATTACATTAGGAGAAAGAAAAAGTATCCTTCACAAACAATGCGTGGCAGAAGGGTTTGCTGGACCAAGTGCCTGACCCCATGCCACAGAAGCTACTTATGTCTGTTTTCTGTATCTGGTTCTCCTCATCAAATTATCATACAGAAAACTAACGTGTGTCTATCTAGAGTACACACTACACAGACAAGAGTAAACACCTTTTACGCAGACATTCAATAGTGGTGAAATATAAATAGATGTTTTTGTGTAGTTATTCAAAAATAAATATAATGCAAAGAGACCAAAAATGTAATTTAAGCAAACAAGTTTATATAAAATGAATATGAGTGAAGGGAGAAATTGAACTAGTAGTGTAATGTAAAGGAACATACAGAGAAAGATGAGCTAAGGGGATTGACATGTTGCCTAATCCTGACATGACCTAGATCCTGAAATTGGACAAAGAAATATGATATAGTTAAAAAATGGGAAAGAAACACAAACTGGTGATATTGTATTATCCGCTAAGAGTGGCAATGGAAAGTAAAAAATGAAAAAAGAAGAGAAGAAAGAAACCAAGTTGTAAGGGAGGTTGAGATCGGCATATTCAAATGCGACGAGTTGTGTGCTTCGCAGTTGGGGTTTTTGTTGTTCTTCTTCTTCTTGTTGTAGTTGTAGTTGTTGGCGGTTGTCGTCTTGTACTGCTACTACTTGAGAAGGGGAAGAAGAAGAAGAATGGTGAAAGTTGGAAGAGAATGGAAGGGAAAGAAGGGTTGAAAGTCGTAGCGGTGACATTAGCGGCAGAGCAGAAAGAGCCATGCCAATGCCATAGCGGTTCAACGACATACTACGCAAACAACAAGTACCCATTTATTCATCCTCTCCCTTCCCCTCCTCTGAAACTATGGGCAACACATTGTGCTGCCTTGATATAATCATATCTTCTTTTTTTAAAAAGATATAATCATGGGCTTTTGTTATGAATTAAAAAATAAGAGGTTTTTGTTGTTAAATAATTTATAGATTAGTTTTTAGAGATTTTTAAGAAAATAAGAAGTTATTTTGTGTTTGTGTAACTGAAAATCACTTATTTTAAAAAAAAACATTATTAAAAAACTGATTTTTATGAGAAGCTACTCAATAGCTTCTCATATGAAGCAGTTTTTAGATTATTTTCGGTTTTTCATTTTTTTAAGAATCTGTAACAAATGAATAACATGTCATCATAAGTGATCATTTTTTAAAAAAAAAGTTATTTTTTTTAAAAAAATAAGTTGTAACAAACGGGCTCATAATTAGAGATTAGTTTTGAGAGATTTTTAAGAAAATGAGAAGTTGTTTTGTGTTTGCGTAACATATTGAAAATCATTTATTTTTAAAAAAAAAAACATTCTTAGAAAAATGATTTTGTTGGATCTTGAGCACTGCTGTCACTGAATTTCCAGCAGCAGCAGCAGCCAATGAAACAGTGGCTTTAAAGAGAGATCAATCACAAGTTAATCCAAGAACAAGCAATGCACGAAATGATGATGAAGATAAGATCAAGAATGGATACTGTTTTAATGAACACAGAAACTTATGCAACAAGAACATTTGTAACCGAAGTGACAGAAAAACTGGCAAATGCAAAGCATAGAAGAAAAACAACACAAGAGAGAGTTTGGTGACCCAGTTCAATATCAAGAATGATACCTACATCTGGGGGCTGAGCAAATTGCTACCGTCCATGTATATTCTCTGAATTGAAGCTTTACAAGATGATACAACAAATGTTCTTACAAGTGTTTACCCCCTCACTCCCTTCTCCCTTGAATCCCAGTGTTTCTCTCCTCTCCCCAGTGAGTCCTAATCTCTATGTACCTCTGATTGTTGCCAAAGAGTCCCATATATATAGGCTAGCCAATTCTGTTTGGCGCCCTTGGCGCCCACAACAGAATCTGCAACAAACTCAGAAACAGAATATGGCGCCCATGGCGCCCATAACCGTTTCATAACAGAAACAGTTATTGTACACTTGATTCTGGTGCTGACTGGATTGAAAAGATGCCACGTAGGAATTCCATAGGATGAGGTGGACCATTGATAGTGCCACATAGGCAACAATCTCCACCTTGGCACTTCAAACTCAAAAATCATGAACTGTTTTTGCATAGCAACTGTCCAAACCAGACTCCTCCATCAGTGAATGTTCAGCAAGTTCAAGCAGTGCTTGAACTTGGACAATGGCACAACCTTGGTGATGAAATCAGCAGGGTTGTGTGTTGTGTGTATCTTCCTGATCTGAACCTCCCCTTCATTGATGATATCTTTGATCCAATGCAACCTTATGTCAATATGCTTTGTTCTCTCATGACATGTTTGGTTTTTACATAGGTGGATTGCACTTTGGTTATCACAATGCACATCCACACTCTTCTGTTTTATCCCCAATTCATTCACAAGACCCTTCAGCCACAAAGCCTCCTTGACAGCCTCTGTTACTCCAATGTATTTAGCTTCAGTGGTGGGGAGAGCCACCACATGTTGCAATGATGCTTTCCAGCTTACTGTTTTACTAAACAATGTAAAAACATATCCAGTAAGTGACCTTCTCTTGTCACGATCTCCAGCAAAATCAGTGTCTACAAATCCCACAACTCCACCTGAATCTAGATCACTTCTTTGGTAGCTTAATCCCAGCTTTGTGCTGCCTTTCAGATACCTTAACACATGTTTCACAGCAAGCCAATGTTGCTGTCCAGGATTTTCTAGGTATCTTCTAACCAAGCTTAAGCCATAAGCAAGGTCAGGCCTAGTACAAACCATGGCATACATCAAGCTGCCAACTGCACTAGCGTATGGAATTCTATCCATCTCCTTATTCTCCTGTTCAGAATCTGGACAGTCAGTCTTGGACAGTTTAAACTGAGATCCAATTGGTATATTTGCAGTCTTTGCATATATCATATTGAACCTGTGAAGTACCCTCTGTGAATAGGCCTCCTGTGTAATTAACAGTGTTTTCCCATCAGAGTTCATTGTGATTTCCATGCCCAATATCTTCCTTGCTTGTCCCAAATCCTTCATCTCAAATTCACTCTTAAGAATCTTCTTAAGAGTGTCAATTTCTCCTCTATCTTTGCTAGCAATTAACATGTCATCTACATACAAAACTAGATAGATGTAGTTTCCATTATCTAACCTTTTGAAGTAGACACAACTGTCATAATTGCTCCTTTGATATTTGATGTTCACCATGTAGTTATCAAACCTCTTGTACCACTGCCTAGGTGATTGCTTCAGGCCGTACAGAGACTTTTGTAGTGAGCATACCATGCTTTCCCTTCCCTTTTCCTCAAAGCCCTTTGGCTGTGTCATATAGATCTTTTCCTCAAGTATCCCATGAAGAAATGCTGTCTTAACATCCATTTGTTCAAGGTACAGGCCATACTCAGCAACAAGAGCTAGAAGTACTCTTATTGAAGTATGCTTGACTACAGGAGAAAAAATTTCATTGAAATCTAGTCCTTCTCTTTGAGTATATCATTTGGCCACCAGCCTTGCCTTGAATCTAGGAGGATCCTTCTCTGAACTTCCTTCCTTTTTCTTGTATATCCATTTACATCCTACTAGCTTAGCTCCAGCAGGTTTCTTAATCGGTGTCCAAGTTTGATTTTTCTCCAATGACTTCATTTCATCCACCATGGCTTCCATCCACTTGTGATTTTCCTTACTGCTCATAGCTTGCTCAAAAGTATTTGGCTCATCATTGTTTAGACAAATTGAAGTATTCAATGCATAAGCTGTCATTGATTCTTATCCAAGTCTACTTGGAGGTCTTATTTCCCTTCTTGTCCTGTCCTACAAAGCAAATATTCTTGTTCAGGCTCTTCTTGCTCATCTGTTTCTGAGCTGGAGTCACCTTCAGTGTCTTGGCTGATTGGAGAAGTAGATGAATCTGCATCAGTTTTCTTCTTGGCTCCTCCTGTATCTATCTCCACCTCAAGCTCAGAATCCTTCTTTGTTGTTGGTTCCCCTAGAACTTCATTGCTTTTTGTTTCAGTGAGCAACTTTGATTTATGAAACACAACATCCCTGCTGATTATACACTTCTTTTCATCAACAGACCATACTCTAAAACCTTTCACTCCTTCAGGATATCCCATAAACAGGCCCATTTTTGACCTTGGTTCTAGCTTCCCTTCACTTACATGAAAGAAGGCAGGGCATCCAAATATCCTGAGATTTTGATAATCAGGTTTGGCTCCAGTCCATACCTCTTGAGGAGTTTTAAAATTTAGTGCAGTGGAGGGACTTCTATTGACTAAGTAACAGGCTGTGTGCACAGCTTCTCCCCAAAACGTCTTAGACAGTTTTGCACATGATATCATACACCTTACCTTCTCCAACAAAGTCTTGTTTAACCTCTCAGCAAGCCCATTTTGCTGAGGTGTCCCTCTCACAGTATAATTCCTGTAAATGCCTTCTTCTTTGCAAAATTGATTGAATTCTTCATTGCAAAACTCCAATCCATTATCAGTCCTCAATGCTTTGACTTTCAGTCCACTTTGAGTCTCTACTCTCTTTTTCCATTCAACAAAAATTTTGAAGGCCTCATCTTTTGTTTTGAGTAGATACATCCACACCTTTCTACTAAGGTCATCTATGAAGGTTATGAAGTACCTTTTCCCACCATGTGTTGGTGTCTTGGAAGGTCCCCATAAGTCTGAATGGATGTAGCCTAGCCTCTCCTCAGTCTTGTGTGTTGCTGTTGCAAACTTCACTCTAGTTTGCTTGCCAATTATACAATGTTCACAGAATCCAAGCTTGTTGATTCTGTCTCCACAGAGCAGGCCTTGTTTCTCCAATTCCTTCAATCCTTTCTCACTCATGTGGCTAAGTCTTTGGTGCCATATAAGTGCCTTGTCAGTAGCTGTTGTTGCCACATTTGTTTCTCCAACTAAAGTGCTGCCTTGGAGAGTATAGAGGCAGTTTCCCCTTCTCACTCCCTTCATGACTATCCTTGAACCCTTCATGATTCTCAGCACTCCATCTTCACCTTTGAAACTGAATCCAGCTTTCTCAAGTATAGCAAGTGATATCAATGATCTCTTGAGGTCAGGTACATGTCTTACATTAGTTAACTTCTTCACTGTTCCATCAGACAGAATCAGTTTCACAGTTCCAATCCCAATGACTTTGCATGCTTTGTTGTTTCCCATGATCACCTGTCCACCATTGTATGGTTTGTATTCAACAAACCACTCCCTTCTAGGACACATATGGTATGAACATCCTGAATCCAGGACCCAATCATCATCACTTGTAGTTGAGGTAGTTGAAGCAGTGGAGTTTGATTCCACTCTCTCTTCATCTGCAGCAACACAAGCTTCACTACTGTGATCATCAGCAGTGCCTAGTATTTCACAATCATCATCAGTAGCCAATGTTTCAATGCTATGATCATCATCAGCATCCAAGATTTCACATTCCTCACCTGCAACATATAGTAACTCACAGTCATCATAGCTATCTGCAGCAACAGATGCATCTGCAGTTTCCTCCTTGGCAGTGTTGCCCTTCTTGTTCTTCTTTTCAGGACAATTCTTCTTGAAATGCCCCTCCTTGTTACAGATATAACACCTATTATGCTTTGTCTTGGATTTAGATCTTCCTCTCCCTTTACCCTTTTCAGTTCTGTTCTCACTTCTTCCTCTAACAACTAGACTCTCTCCTTGATCATTGTTTCTTGTTTCAGTCTTTCTTGACAGTTCCTTAGACATTAAAGCAACCTGAACTTCATCAAGACTTACAGATTCCCTTCCATATACTAGCGTGTCAGCTAGTGTATCATAGGAGCTATTCAATGATCTAATAATCAATAATGCTTGATCCTCATCTTCTACTTTGACATCAATATTTTCTAAGTCTAATATCAACTTATGAAAATCATCAATGTGATCACCAAGAGAAGTACCTGGTTGCATCTTGAGCGTATAGAGTCTTTGCTTGAGATATAGTCTTGTTGCAAGAGACTTCGTCATGTATAAAGATTCCAGTTTTGTCCATACAGCAGCAGCGGATTTTTCCTTGGAAACTTCCCTTAGAACCTTGTCTCCTAAGCTCAAGATAATTGCACTGTGAGCCTTATTCATCAAATCCTTTTTCTCCTTTTCTGTCAGAGTATCTGGCAGCCTTCTTTCTCCTTCTAATGCATCCTACAATCCCTGTTGAACAAGGAGTGCATGCATCTTCATCTTCCATAAGCCAAAGTCATTCTTCCCTGTGAATTTCTCAATGTTGTACTTTGCCATTTCCATCTATTTCACCTTCCAACTTGTTGCTCTTGATACCAGTTGTTGGATCTTGAGCACTGCTGTCACTGAATTTCCAGCAGCAGCAGCCAATGAAACAATGGCTTTAAAGAGAGATCAATCACAAGTTAATCCAAGAACAAGCAATGCACGAAATGATGATGAAGATAAGATCAAGAATGGATACTGTTTTGACGAACACAGAAACTTATGCAACAAGAACAGTTGTAACCGAAGTGACAGAAAAACTGGCAAATGCAAAGCATAGAAGAAAAACAACACAAGAGAGAGTTTGGTGACCCAGTTCAGTATCAAGAATGATACCTATATCTGGGGGCTGAGCAAATTGCTACAGTCCATGTATATTCTCTGAATTGAAGCTTTACAAGATGATACAACAAATGTTCTTACAAGTGTTTACCCCCTCACTCCCTTCTCCCTTGAATCCCAGTGTTTCTCTCCTCTCCCCAGTGATTCCTAATCTCTATGTACCTCTGATTGTTGCCAAAGAGTCCCATATATATAGGCTAGCCAATTCTGTTTGGCGCCCTTGGCGCCCACAACAGAATCTGCAACAAACTCAGAAACAGAATATGGCGCCCATGGCGCCCATAACCGTTTCATAACAGAAACAGTTATTGTACACTTGATTCTGGTGCTGACTGGATTGAAAAGATGCCACGTAGGAATTCCATAGGATGAGGTGGACCATTGATAGTGCCACATAGGCAACAGATTTTAAGAAGAAACTACTCAAAATAGACTCTCATTTTTTAAAAGTTATAACAAACGGATGAAAATTTTTTAAAATAGATTATTTTTTAACAAAAATGATTATTCTCTAAAATAAGCTATAACAAACGGACTTCATATCTTTAAATTAGAAAAATTGGGGAAGAAATGTTTTAAATTTAATGGGCTAATAACATATTAAATCAATATGCTTATCCGGGATAATTATTCATTTTATTATCCTATATAATCCATAATTAACACAATATACTTAGCCGAATGATTATCTTAATTAACTATGAAAAAATAAATGAAAAGAAAACTTTTAAAAAATTTAATGAAAATAAAAAATAGTGAAAGATAAAAGATAAAAGATAAAAGCCGTAAAAAGAAAGATAAAAACTATATTTTAGCCAAAAAAAAACAATTAACAAAGATAAATGACATAATACATAAAGAAGTTTCTTCAATTCAAATAGAGTCACTATTAATCAAAGCAAATTTTGCTAAACAATGAGTTGTTTTATTAGCACTTCTGCTAACGTGACAAACCTTAAAAGAATGGAATCGTGAAGCAAAAAGCTACAATCATTCACAATCATGCCAAAATGAGTGGGTATTGTTGTAGAGGAGTTTTCACAACATCTAGGGAGTCAGATTCGGTAATCAATGAATGACGAGATCAATAGCAAAATTAAGAGCAATGCTCACCCCCAACACCTCCACTAAATCAACATCATTCGCCAAGTTGCAACAGCCATAACCTCCCCATTTTCAATTCTAATAACTGTACCAATACCCCAAACTCTGTCTGAAAAACCATCAACATCCATATTTATCTCATACCAAGATGTTGGAGGCTGAAACCATTTATCCAAATCATGATCAACATTCTAAACATATGAACTTCAGATAGAGAATGCAAAGAATTGATGCTGTTAGAAAATTCAGTGACAACCTGTCACGCCTTGTTTTCATGGGAATAATGGAGGTTATTAGAAGTTATCTTTCTCCTATGAATCTTCATACAAGGGAATAATTTTTTCAAACTTGTAACAAACATGAGAATACTCATTCCTGACCCATGAATTCCCGAGAATTTTATTTATTACTAAACTTGAAACAAACGCTCCCTTAGGATTTGTCGATGATATTCTTATGTTATTTTTTAAAAATGATATAGTTCTATATTAAAATTCATTTACTTTAAAATTAAAATAGCATTTTTTTATCAAAATTAAAACAGTATAGTTTCTTTTTTTGACAATATAAACTGTATAGTTTATTAGTTTATCAAGAGCACTTGGATAAGATAGGTAAGAATCTCTTCCAGGCTTAACCAAAGTTCTAGGTTCGAATTCAGTCTTGTGCATGCAGAAGAGTTAAATCTTTTGAGAGCGGCAAATGGAGAACTTTGCCGCCCATTGTAGTCCTGACCCCGTTTCGAGAGATTAGTCTCTACAGTTGCGCGCAGAAGATGCCGATTTATAAAAAAAAAAGTATAATATATTAGTTTATATCGTAACCAAAAAAAGTTTATATCAAAATATTGTTAAAAATTAAAATAGAAATGCCCGTTTTTTAACGGGTCGGTTGATACCCGTCAATGAGGGCTGGGCTGGCTGACCCAAAAACAGGGCTGTGGATTCTTGGTGGGAAGCAAGAGGGAGAGACACAAGCACCACTGCAGAGCAGACATGGCGGTTAGGCAGAGAACATTAACAGCACTTCCGAGCCTGATACGCAGTCTACGAAAGGAACAACCTCTCAAGCCTCACAATCCCAACATCGCCTTGCCTTCTCTCCGACGCGCTTTCTCTCTGTACGATCAGATCAACCTCATTGACCAAGTCCCCGATGACCAACTCCGATTTCAAGGGTTCACTTTCCTTCTTCCTTTTATTTTTGCAATTTCGCTGTTCCTTTCCGTTGATTTGGATTTCTCTTTTCATTTTGCAAATTGAGGTCTTTTAATTTTTAATCTTTTTGGTTAGTTTTAATTTGGGGTTCAGGGAAGGGAGGTGAATGTGAAATGAGGCTTTTCTAAAATGTGAATAATCTTAGCTAAGATGATGTCATAGCCAGCAATTGATGCAGGAACTTAATATGTTAGTAAATTTCTTTTGTGTTATTCTTCAATTTTTTAGGTATACCGACACAGGGTTTACTGTAAATGGTGTTGAATATGAAGGAAGCTTGCTTTGTGTTGGAAATTTGCTCTTGTCTTGGAAGCCCAAGAAGTTTTCAGAGATCACTGCTGATAGGTTTGTTTCTTCTTTTGTTCCCCCTTGTTTATTATGTATCATCATTAGTTTTGAGAATGAAAGAAATGGATGATAACCTCTGATAAATGGCAATGACTTATCTGATTGATTATTGTCCCCTCTGTTTAAAAAAGGATTTAAGCATGATAAGTGTGATATTAGTTACCAAGCAGGCAAAGAAAGTTGCAATAAGAGAATGCATTATAAGTTATAACATTTTTGTTGAACTAGTTCTACATCTGCTTGTATTAGGGGGATATGTATTATTTATCATGCTTTGATATTTATTTGTTGTCATCTTGTTTCTTGTTACAGCTTGTCACTCTTCCAAACTGTTCGCCCTATTCCAGGTTGGATTTTTTAGTTTTGCTTTTCTTTTTTCGGCTCGACTTTCTGGTTTTCCCCTTCTTTCAGTGCAATTCTAGGTTTCCTTTCATTGTTTCTCTCGTACTAATGATCCCTTTTAGCTAATCTCTTTGAATTTATTGCAAGACAATGTTTTTTCCTCATTATCTTACTAAACTGATGCTATGATCACCTATCAAATTGCTTTTGATCTATATTAACTGAAACTTGGAAGACTTTTTTTCAGAGATTTTGATTATTGGCTGTGGAAGGAACATTCAACCTGTAGATCCTGAACTTAGACAGCTTATTCGATCTACTGGCATGAAGTTAGAAGCTGTTGACTCGGTATATATGATTGCTTGAGTTTATGAAATCTTGTGTTTGGCTTCTCTTTACATTGTTAGTACTCTATAGTAAATGAGTAGATGGACCCTCGGGATATGGGTAGGGGTGATGAGAACCATTAAAAAGAGAGAAATAGGTGAGAGAGAGTAAGGGAAGAGAGAAAGAGGTGAGAAATAGAGTAGATTAGGGTCTTGTTTGGAACAGGAGAAAAAGAAGAGAAATAGGGAACTGAGTGGTGTTGAATATTTATGAAAAGACAAAAAAATTCATGACTAATCTATAAAATTTTAATAATGAAAAGCAAGGGTATATAAGGTTGTTGACAAATATTAAACCACTCTCTCCTATTTCTTCTCTCTTTCTCTCCCTCTCATTTCTCTTCAAACCAAACAAGAGAAGTTTGATACTTCTCTTCAACTTCTCTCTCATCTATTTCACCTATACCAAACATACCATAAAAGAGATGTAGGTGACCTTAGTCCCATATTCCCAAATATGTACACTAAAAAAATAAGTTTTGCTCACTGTAAACCTTTGTTATAAAAAAAACTTGCCGATTGAATTAGATGAAAGATTGGAGGTTATGCTGAAAGATATATCTGATCGGAAGATGCCAGGGAATCTTAAACATAAAATTTCCAATGTAGTAGAATCCTGCTATAACAATAACATAGACAATAAGGGAGAAAACCAACCAAAATTGCCACTATAAGTTGGGTTGCTTCTCTTTGAATTTTGAATGTTACATTATTTATTTATTTATCATCCATTATTTACCAGAGAAATGCTGCATCAACTTACAACATACTGAATGAAGAAGGTCGTATCGTGGCTGCTGCGCTTCTTCCACATGGAGTTTCTTCATGAAGCTTGGAACTAGATTCTCAGCCGTCACCACTTACTCCAAATATGTTTGCATTCATCGACACAAATCTTAGCCCACATCCACGGGAAATATTTTGATTTTCTATGTAGAAAATTTTGACATTGAATATGAACATTGTGAACTAAGCACAGGTGACTGTGTTGATGTCTGCTGACGTTTTCAAATGTAATAAGGATAATTGAAATGTATAGACTCCAGCTCTTACAAATACCAGAATATTTAGTGGCTGCTTGGTTTTAATGCTACTTCATTTTGTTTGAGTTGTAAAGGAAACTATATTTTTTCTATTATTGCCACAGAAGCCCGATTCCCCCTCCCCCCTAAAAGTCCGACAAGAGGTGAGGGGGAATTGGGCAATATTAATTAATATATGTTTGTAGTTTATAGTACAAATATTAATTAATAGATACTTGACAAGTAAATTGAGTATTTAAAATTCATTAATTTGTTAAAGGATATCACTATATTGATTAATATTAGTTTCTGTTTGTTTCATTTTTTTTTGAATCATTTCCTTAAGAAGATAAGGTCTACTGCTTTGAATATTAATCAATATAGTGATATCTCTTGCCATTTTACTCAATATTAAGCTAAGTTTTGGAGGGTTTTTTTTTGGGTCTAAAGTTGCTTGATTTCATTGCTATCATGGGCAAGGCACTAACCAAACAACCTAAAGGGGACAATACAGCAGTATCCAACTACAAGCCACTTGGGCCAGAAAAACAACACACCCGGGTCCAAACAATGACCCGGTAGCTCAGCAAATTAACAACAGCAATAATTGACTAACTTAAAACAATAAAAATTCAGTCTAACAGATACAGAAAACAGACCCTAATTTGGCAAAAAACCTAGGCGATCCTTCATCTTCGAATTACAGTAGCATCTTCCATCTCTCTTCCATCTTCTTCGAATTACAGAAGCAACCACCATCTCTCTAGCCAAACAAATTCCAGAGATGCAGAGCACCACCTTTCCAATACTTCTCTGAAGATCAGAACCAAATTCGGCCAAGCACCATCACTTCCATAGAGACTGAGCATCAAATACCAAAGCTCCGCAAACAAGATCAGGTGGGTTCGAAAGCCAGGACCCAGAGAGACGACCATCTCGAGCAAGAGCAGCAATGGCGTGGGCGCACTGATTACCTTCTCTTCTAGTCCAGGTAAAACCATAGTTCTGGAATTTTGAGCATAAGCTTTCAATGTTCTGAATTATTCCAACTATCTCGCCTCTAATAATCTTTTTCCTGCAAGCATCAATTAGGATCTGACTGTCTGATTCAAAGATGACTTTGTCAAGGTTGAGATTACATGCCAGTGAAACAGCATCACGCAAGCTAATGGCTTCGGCAACGAGAGGGGAACAAGCAAAGAAGCGACTTGAAGCACCGGTGAGAACCCTTCCCTTGTCGTCCCTACAAATAATTCCTGTAAATCCCTAGCCTGATGTAGTATCAAAAGCTGCATCACAATTAACTTTAACAAACAATTGACAAGGGAAGTCTCCAGTTCACTGGAGAAGCCTGATTTTGAGATATAGAGCCAAGACTTGGTTGAGAAGAGTGAATAGGGATAGGCACAGTAGAGGACAGGAACTCATTAACTTGAGTTTTCACCATATGAAGACAGTTTATAGGAATAGGAGTCCTATTGTTGAAAACCATTTCATTCCTTGCTTTCCAAATTATCCAAAGAGTGAAGAAGATCCAAGATGGCAAATCATTGATTGTGGGCAGAGAGGAGTCCAAGGCTTCCTGAATCCAATTTTGAATTGATGATAGACCAATTGGAGAAGGAATATTAGTGTAATTGAGTCCAAACCACAAAGGCCTAGTCCATGGACAGATTAGGAAGATATGTTCAGTTGTTTCCATAGCAGCAGAGCATATAGGACACAAATGAGAGACTGGAATTCTCTTTTTGCACAAGTTTTCTCTAGTGGGTAGGATGTTCATACAAGCTTTCCACACAAAATGCTTGATTTTATTAGGCACCTTAGCAAACAAAATTACCTCCCATAGTTTTTCAGATGAGCAAGAGGAGCTTGATGGTCTAGACAGAACTGGAGAAAAAGATACATCACTGAGAGCTTTATAGCTTGTCTTAACAGAGTATTTTCCATCTTTGCTGTGAGGCCAAACCATAATGTCAGATTGGGATGACCAAGAAATAGGAATCTTAATAACTTCAATAGCACTAGAAGGAGCCAGGTTATGCCTACAAGTTAAGATCCCAACTTTTATTACTATCCATAAGATCCGCCACTACAGAGGCAGTGGCATTATCCTTCAGAATAGCTTTTTTCCCATAGCTGAGCCAAAGATCATTACTAATCTGAATTTGTTGTCCTGAACCCACCACCCATCTTCCAGTTGATTTTAGAAAATCCCTGCCTTGAGAGAGGCTTCTACAAATCCAAGAGACACCCATTTGTAACTTAGCTTCCCAAAGAGTGCAGTTTGGAAAGTAGATAGTTTTGAGAGTGGTTGCTCAGTAGGAGGATGAATCATGAGCCAATCTCCAAGCTTGTTTGGATAAGAGAGCCAAGTTCAATTTGTTAAAGTCCTTAAAACCCAATCCCCCTTTGCTCTTGGGTGAGCAAATAGTTTCAAATCTCTTCCAATGAATACCATTAAACCTTCCATTTGATTTCCACCAAAAACTAGCCACTATGGATGTTAAGGAATCACAAAAAGTTTTTGGAAGAGACAGAATAGACATGACATAGCTGGGGATTGCCTGTATAACTGCTTTAATCAAAACCTCCTTTCTAGCCTGATTGAGAAGGTTACCCTTCCAGCCCTCTAATTTGTTAATAACTCTGTCCTTGATTCAATTCAAGCCCTGAATTTTTGAACCTTCCCCACTCAGCAGGAACCCCAAGATAATTGCCTGGGTTAGACCAAATAGGAATATTTGAAATAGATGTAATCCTGTGACACATATCAGCAGTGACTTTGGAACCATATATAATACCAGACTTAGATATGTTAATTTTCTGTCCTGAGGCACTTGTGAAAGTGTTCAAGATCTTGATAATTTGGAAAACATCCTCAGGACTATCTCTTGAGAACAAAATTTCATCATCAGCAAAGAATAGGTGGGTTAGGGATGGAGCAGACACATCCAGCTTGATACCAGGAAAAGAACCAGAATTAGAGGCTTGAGTAATCATTCTTGACAAAACATCAAACACCATAATAAAAAAAATAAGGGGATATGGGATCCCCTTGTCTAATACCTCTTTTAGGGAAGATGCTTCTGGAAGAGAAGCCATTAATCTGATAAGAGTAAGAGACTGAAGATACAAGCTTCATCACAGAGGTCACCCAAGCAGTATCAAACCCATAAGCAAGCAACACTGACTGTAAAAATCCCCAGTTCACCCTATCACACGCCTTGTTCATGTCAAGTTTAATTGCTATTCCTTTGCCCCCATTTCCCTGTTCCTTTTAAGGTAGTGGAAAGCCTCATGAGCTACTACTAAATTATCTTGAATAAGCCTTCCCCCAACAAAAGTGCTTTGTTGGGGAGAAATGATAGAACTCATGATAGGCTTGAGCCTAGCCACAAAAATCTTAGCAATGACCTTGTAGATGAAAGAGCAGCAGCTAATAGGTCTAAGCTGAGAAAGAGAATCCGGAATAGGAATCTTGGGAATGAGAGAGACATTTGTGAAATTGACCTCCTCACCCAAAATCCCTTCACTAAAGAACATCTCAACAGCTTGAAACACTGCATCTTTGATAGTTTCCCAGTTTTTTTGAAAGAATAATCTGTTCAAACCATTTGGACCAAGGGCCTTATAAGTACCAAGATCAAAAACTGATGATTCAACTTCCTTAAAGGTGACAGGACAGGTAAGAGAAGAGTTCATGGAGGTAGATATAACTTTAGGAACATATTGGAGACATTCATCAACACAAGAAGGTTGCTCCTCAGAGTATAAGTCATTATAGAAATCCCAGATGTCACTCAAAACCTCTTGTTGAGCTTCTAACCACTTGCCTGCTGCATCTTTAACCCTAAGAAGTTTATTTCTGTCCCTTCTTTGAACTGTGGTAGCATGAAAGAACTTTGTATTCCTATCTCCCCAATTTAACCATTTAATTCTAGACCTCTGCCCCCAATACACCTCTTCTTGTTTCCAAAGCCTGTCCACTTCCTTCCTAGCAAAGTCCACCCACTGCCAATTAGTACTTCCATGAGGCTTGTTCAATTCACTTTCAATCTGACTCTTCAGCTTATTGATTTCTTTAGATGCATTCCTGAAAGTCTTGTGATGCCATTTGCTGAGATGCGAAGTGTAAGACTTGACTTTTGTATCCCAATTCTGCCAAGGATCTTCATGAGCAGAGTGATTCCATCCAGTAGCCACCTCAGTTCTACAGTTATCATGATCCTCCCAAAAGGCTTCATATTTGAAGGATCTTCCACTAGTGATTGGGGGTTTTGGTTTAAATACAATTGGGGAGTGGTCTGAATTAACAATAGGGAAAGCAGTTGCAAGAACATGAGGGTACAAATTTCTCCAAGGCCAATTAGCAAGCACCCTATCAATTTTTTGTCTAGTAACAAAACCATCCCTTGGATTGCTAATCCAAGTAAATCTGCATCCTTGAAGCTTGAGGTCCATCAAACCTGTATCAGTAAGAAATTCCTTGAAAAGTCTCATTCTTATTGGTTCCACATCCTTGAGTCCATCTTTTTCAGCCACATCCAACATCTCATTAAAGTCCCCCAAACAACACCATGGGGCATTATTACTGGGCTTTAGCCTAGCAACTCTTCCCCATAATGATCTTATATTTGCAAACGTTGGATTCCCGTAAATAAAGGATATTTCAAAGCAATTACCTGACTTGCGTTCTTTGACAGCTGTGTGAATAAATTTAGAACAGGACTCAAGAATTTGGAGCTCATAGTGGTCATTCCAAAGCAAGCATAGACCCCCTGAAGTGCCTTGGGATTCCACATAGTAAACATGTTGATATCTGAATTTTCTTTTCACCTTTTCTACTCTTTCCTTATGGGCTCTGGTTTCCATAATGAATAAAATGGCCGGCTTATAGTCTCTAACAAGAGCTTTTAGCTCTCTATTAGTCGAGGCAGTCGCCAAACCTCGACAATTCCAGCTTATACAAGTCATTTGGAGGTTGGGGGCATGGATTAGCCCGGCTTCTCAGCCTTGGATTTGTAGTTGTGACCCATAGCAAACTTCCCAAATGCAGCATCCACTTTGTCAAATTTGTTGAGCTCCTCTAGTTTGACCTTCTTGTTTGAGGTAGATTCATTCTTGTTAACATCTAGTGGCAATCCTCTTTTCTTCAATTTGAGACCCGAATCTAGGTTTAATGCTAGATCCTTTTCTTCTTCTTGATGCAGAATACACTGAGATTCCTAGTTGGAGTCCTCCTGAGGAAACTCCACAAAGTACTCTTGTGGGGAAGGAGGAAGTAATTTGGGGGGTTCCCTCCACTCTATATTAGATCCACTAGCACATTTACTACTAAATTTTGTTTTGTGAATTTTCCTCTTTGCACATGTAGATTTTGAAGGAGAGATATTAGCACCCTCATATCTAACTTGTTGATTTTTAGGACTAGGGAAGTCTCTCAAGATGATTGGTACTTTCAGGCCAATGTCCTCCTTAACAATATGAATATCTTCCATATTCAACGGTCCTAGATCCGGAGAAGCCTTCAAAGAGCCCAATGGGATAGTTGTGGAGAGTTTGACATCAAGTATGGGATTCTTGATTCCACGAGCTGCAAAGTATTTGAACATTTCACTTCTATCTAATTCTTCTCTTTCTTCTTTTGTCAAATTCTGCCAAGGTTCAGGTGCATTGTAAGGCTCATTTTCAGATTGCTTTCCCATAATTATTCTAGATCTTCTCATAAGTTCATTAACCTCTTTTGTGGCTCTCTTCTTTTCCTCTTCCAATAATTTTTGCATACTGTTTAACCTCCAAATAGGGCACTGATAGTCAGGTTTGCTGTTGTTTTGTGTTTCATCCGCAGGATTAGTAGTATTGGTGCTGCTATGCTCTACATCAACAGGAATGGAATTTGTAAGCAGCTGTTGTTGATGGATTTCTTCATATTCAGTCTGTTCTTTCAACTGTTGCTCTTTCCTGTAAGCTGTCAATTCTTCATCATTGAGGTGGGTCTCAAATGGCATAGGATACTCAGTTGTGACATCATGAGCTAGAGACTCTTCAAGGGTAATCTCTCTGATGCGAAAACCAGCAGGTTTGTTTCCATAATTAAAGGGGACAGTCCCTGTTCCTGAAGAGCTATTAGCAAATAATTCAGCCAAGGCAGCCCTTACCTTAGCTCTTAGAACTTCTTCACAATTTGGTTCTGTTTCTTTTTCCTAAGGAGTAGCAGAAGTTTGATCCTTAGCAGAAGTTTGAAACTTATGTGCTGTGTTCTTGGTGGAATCACCATATCTTTGCTTATGCTCCTTGAGTACAATAGCAATAGGTTTAGCAGGAAGAGCTACCATACTTTGACTGTATTTTGGAATTGAATTGCAATAAGTAGCCATAACCTTAGTCTCTTTGTAGGATTTTTGTTCATGTCCCATGTTGCCACAATTGAAACACAAGTCTTGCATTCTCTGATACTTGTAATGAACCCACACCTTAGGTAGATTCTTTGTAGGAATCCAGCATCCTACTGGGATAGGCTTAGTAATATCTAGAAGAACTCTAGCCCTAAGGAATGTTCTGATTACCCTTCCTTCCACAATGGAATCTTCTATTTCAATGACCTTCCCTACTTTTTGGAGAATGGTTGAACCGTTAATGCTATTCAAAAACTCCATAGGCAGATTATGGATTTGGATCCAAAATGGATTCCATTCAAATGTTATTTCATCTGTGTTCATATCAGGCTTCCATCTTTGAATACACATTAAATGGTTTAAAAAGAACCATGGGGCTTTTTTTTTCAACTTCATTACAATCTTTTTCATAATCAAACGTAAATAGGAACTTATTCTTACCAATATCTGATATTTGGATGTCCTTATAGGCTGACCATGCTTTGCTGATCACTCCTTTAGCAGCAGCTCTGTTCTGTGGCTTTTCAGTGTAGAGGAATCCAATCAGAGTTTTTTTCCCAAGTCCAAACTGTTAACATTTGCAGGGATAAGGACTTCAGAGAGTTCCTCAGGGTTTTCACATCCAACATGAGGAACACTTGAAGAGCTAGACGCCATAGAGGAGCAGCACACCGGAAGAAGAAGCTTGCAGAAGCAGGAGGTTAAATCTGACTTATGTTCGCTGCTGTAGATGACACAGAGGAACGAAATCTCCACCACTGTGAGAGGTTCACACGAACTGATTAGAGGAGCAGCACACCGGAACAAGAAGCTTGCAGAAGCAGGAGGTTAAATCTGACTGATGTTCGCTGTTGTAGATGACACAGAGGAATGAAATCTCCACCACTGTGAGAGGTTCACACGAACTGATTATGGAAACCGGATATGGAGGAAATAGGGTGAAGTAGCTATTCTGATTAGAAGATAATAGTGAATACTTTAAATTACGTCGCGGGAAGGTTTTTATGGTTGTGCTAGTTCAAGTGGACTTGGAGGTAGTTTTTTTTTTGCCATCACTTTTCCCACACCCCTCTCTACTCACCCCACACCCCCTAACCCTGCGAAATGACCAAAATGCCATTAATGAAACGCGTATTTTTCGCCAATTCGGTTACGGGCAACCGAAATAATTCGGTTATGTGCAATCGTAGGTGTATTTTTTGGTACACACCCCTTTTTTTCTTGTTTTAGAGGATTCGGCTGACCCCAACTGAATACACTCGGACCAGGGCATCTGAATACGGGTTATTTAAAAAAATTGAACGGCTCAGATTCCACCGACACTTTTGATCAACGGCTTACAAACAGTCAAACGTGTCAGAAAAAAGAGTGGATGGCATTTTGTTTGGAAATTGTGCCACAGCGGATAGAAAATAAACGGCTCAGATTTGTGATCTAAAATTTTGATCAACGGCTCATGTTTCCTCACGCCTATTATAAATTGGGCTTCAGCTTTCCCTTCAACTTCACAAAAACCCTAACCCCTTCTCTGCTTCTTCTTCTCCACAAAAAAAAATGCCCCTAACACAATACTCAGAGGATTCTTCCCTCACTATCATTCATCATCAGGGCATCATCACCAACAAAGTTGATGGTGTCTGTTTCGAGGGGCGAGATACAATGCAGTGTAGGCTTAAACACAACATAACATTTCGCTGCCCTAAAAGATAAACTATTGCGTAAGGTGCAAGTGGAGGGCGACGAGCGAGAGATAACTCGTATAGTTTATCGGAAACCGGATTGGTCTGATGGACGTGTGCACTGGTCTATAATGGATGTCAAGAACGACGATGGCGTCCAAGCAATGATGTCCATTTATGTCCTGTTTAAATGGAAGGGTTATCTGTATTTGTACGTGGAAACCACACAGACCGTCGTTGAGACCCTTCGTCGTTTAACTCCACCAGCTCAGTAGTTTCTATCATTTTATCATTTTCGTGTATTTCGAGTTTTATGTACGGTGACGCTTTTTAATAATAAAACTGTTGTTTTCGTGTTTAATTTAAATGGTACTTATAAATTGAATATTTAAATTGTAAACCGAAATATAAATTACTATATACACAACCATAATATCCATACAAAAAAATGTCCTACTGTGTGTTCCGGTTCCTCCTACTATACACACAACCATACTTCCCAAGCCTACGGAATGGCCTCACGATGGCCCTCAAGTACTCGCCATGACTGGGTGTCTCGTGGAACAGTACCATCCAACGCATGCTCCATGTCATCCACCATCCGAACCACATCTGGCATGGCCTGTGAAAGACATATTTTATAAGTACATATTTTAAAACTAATAAAGTTAATAGAAAAATATGTAAAAGACACGTACCTGTCTAGTATCAGACTCATCCTCCAGCACCACATAATTAGACGGCATAAGGAATGGGTGTGAGACCTTCCCAAACCAAGCAACGTACCCTGGCATGGTGTCTGGCGCACCCGGGATAATAGAGGGCCCCCTCTCTACCAAATGCTGGTCAAAATGTGACCACCTCGTCAGCCATATCTCGTGTAACGACAGCTCTAGTGGTGGGTTTAGGGTCCTCTGGTATCCCCTGGACATGCCCAAATTGTCTCAAGACACGATCTGGCATGTAGGGCACCATGCAGCCAGCATTCCGTAAGTGCCCTCTAAATAGACTGATGAGCACAAAGGGTTTGCTAGCTGGGTAGTGTAGGGTTGCTAGGTGACCTCATCAGGGTTTCCAGATGACCAACAAGTGAACCAACAAAGCCTCACCCTGATCTTTGGTGTAGTCTGGGAAATCATAAAAATTCCCCATAACGGGGAGGTGGAGCAATGCAGAGACATCATCAAGAGTGATGGTCATCTCACCTATAGGGAGGTGAAATGATGATGTGTCTGAATGCCATCGATCTATGAATGCATTGAGGAGCCCACCAATAATAGTTGGGAATCCAATGTCCCTCAACGGTAGCAATTTAGAACGCTCCAGAAAATCAAGAATGTCCCCATTAGGGGCCTTTATCTGTGGAACTCCGTGTGAAACAAGCTTCAACGGGCCACGATCCTGCATTATGGAATGCAAAAGTCAACCAAAGTATTCAAACAAACTAATGGTTAAATTAATTAGAGAAAAAAGTAAGTTACTTACATTGCCCTCCCATATGGATCTAGCAATGTGAGACCCGTAACTGGGTAACACAGATCCATCCTCCGGGACACCAGGAAAAGGAAATGTGACACGGGGAGCAGCAGCAACATCAGCAGAAGTAGAAGGAGCAGCATCAGCATCAGGAGGACCAACCAGGTCAGCATCAGCAGGACCAGCCAAGTCAGCTGCCGGATAGTAAGCATCTCTCTCAATGTCATCACCTATGTCCGCCTCCTGCAAAACTGGGGGCTACTCAGCACGCCGACCCCTACCCCTAGCTCTGCTAGGCCCAGCAGCAGCAGCACGAGCGTCCTCCTTCTGTTTACGGTTTGAAACCGTCATAGGTGGTCTGTTTGCCCGACCCTCGGGTCGTGACTGAGAATGAGCACCCTGAGTTCTCGCCGTAACTGAAAAACACAAAGGAACACGTTATAAATAATTTTAAAATTTAAAATACAGCCTTATAAAAAAATAACAGCTACATTCGGTTGGGGGTGGCCGAATACACATTCGGTTGACCCCAACCGAATGCCTAAAATTCATTTCACATTTTTAACCGTTCGGTTGACCTCAACCGAATGGATTCGGGAGGGCTCAACCGAATGTCTTCGTGTTGCCTTCGTTCCCAGGAGCCATTCGGTTGACCCCAACCGAATGCTTTGCGTTTTACAGCTATGGAAAAACGCGTAAAAACATCAAAAAACTCAAAATGCAAGTAGAAGAGTGTTAGGAATCGTGTACCTTATGTATGGAATACGATATTTGAGGTTGAAATCGAAAATTGAGTGAGTTTGGGAGAGGGAGATTCGAAGAGGGTGAGTAGAGAGGGTTAGGGTTCGGTTGTGGGTGTTTGTGTGAGTGTGAGAGGTGGGTGTGAGGGTTTAGGGAGGGAGAAAGGGTGTTTTGATTTAAGGGTATTTTGGGGATTTAGGGGGTTTGGGGGTGTGGGTTGAGTATGGAGGGGTGTGGGAAAAGTGTTAGCCTTTTTTTTGTCAAAGACTTAGAGGTAGTTTACCATGTCACAATTGTAAGCTGTTGGAGATTTAGTGGAGGGCCATACTTCTTACAACCCTCTCCCTACTCACTAGACACCCTCAAACCATGCGAAAAGACGAAAATGTCATTAATAAAACGCGCGCGTCTTTTTTTTTTCGGGGGTTACGAAGCTTCAGAACTAAACTTCTGAATTCTGAACCGGTTCAGAAGTTTAGTTCCGAACCAAGCAGACACCCCCATTTGTAAGATTTTTAACATGTTCAGAACTAAACTTCCGAACCGGTTCGAAAGTTTAGTTCCGAACCTGTAAAAAAATCAGCGTGGAGTGGTTGGAAGCGCGTTTCACATGAGGGTATTTTGGGAATATTTGAGGGTCGGGGTGTCCAATGAGTAGATGAGGGGTTGTACGAAGTATGGGCCTTCAGTGGAAAGTCGAGATCATGCATGTTTTTTGAGAGGTTAATAGGTGTGCGGATGAATTAGTTAGTTTGGGCTATTGCTAAACTGGATCCTTGATTATTTACGAGTAGTGTCTTTCAATGTTACTAAACTTGACCAAGCCATGAAACTGGGTCAAGAAGTTATTGGTCGGACCTCGGAGTTACTAGTCAAATTTTATAGGAATTAATATAAAGTTTATTTATGTGAGGACATAAATCATAAATATAATACAATGTGTATATTCTAATGTGTGTAATAATGGCGTTAATTGTCGGAGAGTCACACACAGGTTCAAAACCTGCTCACCTTACTTACATAGATATTTTTAAAGAATAACATACTCTTGTTTCCATTGAACCGAGCCAAACCGGGTCACATGCACAATCGGTCCATCATAGTGACTGGACCGACGATGAGTCCATTTTTCGGTTAAACTAGTCCGATCGGCCAGGTTGATCCGAGTTTAACAACATTGGTGTCTGTTGTACGAAATGGTGATGTGCAAGTATACACAATCGCAACAAGTAATATAATGATATGTAAAGTTCGTTCCCACAGGGATTGGAATTAATCTAAGAAGTTTAAGTGATTAGAAACTTAGTGAAAAGAATTGAGTAACAAGTAAAAGTAAAGAGATGTAAACATGATAAGATGTGATAAAACAGTATTAAGTTGAAGTAATTTAAAAGGTAAGTTGGATAGCTCAGTAGTTGTGTAAATTCCCAAGAGTAATGTTCAAATAATATTTAGACGCTGTAGCGTTAAGCGCTGTAGCGCTTCAAGTCCGTAGACGCTGTAGCGCTTTGGTAGCGTGCCTTTCAGTCACTTTCGTCAGGGTTATGTTACAAGACTCCTATGTCTAGGCTCTAAATAAGTTTTACCCCTGTATATTAAGCTCTTACAACATTTGCCTTATGAACTACTACTCCCCTATGTCTAGAGTTAAGTAGTGCTTCCTTTACATGTCTTTAAAGGGTTTTCATTCATATCATTTCTTGAGTTCTCTTTGTGAACCATGTCTGTACCCACAAAGTTACCTTGTTTTAGTTGATCATTCCCAAACCAAGATTGAAAGCATTATGACACAAGGAATAAAACACAAACATCATAATATTATACAAAAGTTACTCAAGGTTCTTTACACACTAAGAACAATCCAACTACAACAAAGTTAGCTCATCACAAGTTCCATCAACATAATACAACTAAAGAGTATGTATTACCATATGAAGACAAGAGAAGAGTGGTTGCAAAAGATACACTCCAATGATCCCAAGTAGCATACAAAGGATGAAGTTGAGGCGAGAGCAAAACCTTGGATGAAGACTAGAAAACTATGCTAGAAATAAAAAGCTTAAAGGTAGTATATCAATGGAGAAAAAGCTACTATGTCATAAGAAGTTCTTCTCCAAAGTTACAACCACTATGGCTACATATGTATATTTTCTAATAAATCAAAATCTATTAATCTAAAACTAACTAAGTCTTAATAGAATAATAATATCACATGATGATCATAAGACTTAGATATTATCCTTAAAGTACTTTACAAAAAGTGCTAATGATGGACTATACCAACTATCACATGGGTTCCATTTAGGAGGCGCCAAGTGTAATTTAGCATCCACTTGGAAGTCAAAATATCTAGCTGAGAGGAAGAGATAAGGGTGATGACTCATCATGTCCTCAAGTGGTCACACAAATATCTCAATGGTCAGCCGTCATATAACGCTGTAGCGTCTCCTTGATAGCATACCGCTGCAGCGCTAAAGCAAAACATCAAACATATTCACAAAGGCATTGACTATGCCCAAGGTTTAGGGAATTGACTTATAACCTATATTTACTCTAATATTCATATATTCACATATTAAGTACTAGAATTACTCAAGAACTAAGCTTGACTTAAGGATTAGGAGCATAAATAACCTATATAAAATAGAGTTATCACACCCCCAAACTTAAACCATTGCTTGTCCCCAAGTAATGACACTTGAACAAGACAAACTGATCATATAACTAGCTGCAGCTTTTAAATTAAACAGAATTTATGCATAAGCTAGTTCTTATCATTTTCACACATCTTTATGGTTCATAATTCAAATAGAATCATTACTGCTCAGTTTTGAGTGTGTGATATCAAAGCTTAACTTAGTTTCTAGTTAATTTCAGAATTTTTCTAAGGTTTTGGGAAGAATGGATTTCTTTTGGGTTAGACAAAGAATGCTTTCAAAAAGAAGAGTGGAATAACAATTTTACACAAGATCTGAGGGGGCTTCAAAGCACAGCAAAGGGCTTTAATTAGGCATTTTTCAGAATATTGGTCAATGCAGAAATTTTTGGCCTGGTGATCAAACGCTGTAGCGCTTCAAAGTCCGTAGACGCTGTAGCGCTGGATTTTGATGATCAAAACTAGATGCTATCTTCATTACTGGGCTCCTTATTTGCATTTTCTTTTCATGCTTTTTGGAACAGCTCAGCAATTTATTTAAGATATTTTGCAACTTTTTACAAGACCACATTCATTTTTATTTCATTTTGCAAAGACCAATTTATCATCTTTTGTTCCTAGCCTTAACATAACCGATGCACCCCCAAACTTAGCTTTAAAACAACTCTCAATTTTTAATAAAAACTTGACTAACCATTGGTTATCCTTAGACTACCTTTATCCTTAGATTACCCCTAGCTAACTAGGTTCTTCACTAAGCTTGGATTTTGTGTAAAAGCGGCAATAAAACCATTTCATTGTTTACACAAGGCTGCCCTACTCAAAAATTCTTATTTACATTTGGCTATATAACTTCAGCTTTTGCTTACTAAGAAATTTAAAACATGCAGCTAATCATATTTCCTATTCAAGCATACAAAATATACAAAACATGCAACACATGCAAATTATGGCATAATTATAATTAATATTTAAAAACATAATTGTACTTAATTCAATACATTATTCAATAACCATAAGGTCCTCCCCCAGAATTTAAATTTGGCAGTGTCCTCACTGCTTGATGGACAACAAAAGGGAGAGGCCTTAGAACAACAAAAACAAAGTTCAAAAGATCATAACCGGCATGAGAAGCCAATAAGTCTTGTCTTTTTAGGTCTTCTTGAGCCTCTTACTGGCTCTTGAAGGGGCTGGGGCTCCTTTGGTTGCCTTTTTCTTCTTTGGTTGAGGTGGAGTAGTCTTCTCTGCCGCTACAGCGGTTGGTGGCGCTGTAGCGCTTGACTCCTTCATTGCTGCCGCTGCAGCGTCTGATTCCTGGACTCCTTCTTCCTCTTCTGCTTGCTCTTGCTCCTGCTCTTTTTCCTCTTGGTCTGGCTCTTTTCCATCCTGCAAGTTCACTAGCTCCTCAGCAGCCTCCTTCTCACTTTCATCCTCGGCTAGAATTGCTTTAGGCATTGTGTCACTAGGTACTGCAGACATAGTTGCTGCAGCATCTACTGTCTGAACACCTTCTTCTGGGTGCTCAGTCAGTTTCATGCCTGGGTTTCTTCTTGCTTTGTGGTATGATTGATAAACTTTCTTGGGCTGCACAGTTGGGTTTTCTTGGCTGATTGGATGCCGTTGCTCAGGCTTCTTTGGTGTGACTTGTTTGGCAGGTGATTTCTGGGGTGTTAATTTGGTTGGTTCAGGGATGGGGGTTGGGGTTGATGGTGGATTGGCTTTGGCAGGGGGGGTTTTTGGTTTCTTTGGGCTGGGGGTTGGATCACACTGAATTTCTTCTTTTTCCTCATCTTCTTCACTTTCAGATTCTTCTTCAGTATCACTATCCTCACCTGATGATTCTTCATCCTCCTGCTTCTCCATCTCTTTCATGACTGCAATAGTTTCTTCTTCATCTTCCTCACTTATATTCTCAACGTCATCAGAATCTAGGCTTTCCTCCTCCACCACAGCTTTTTGCACTTTCTTTGCTGGGCTAGGCTTTGCTTTCTTCGCTGGGCTAGCCACAGCTTTCTTCTTTTCTTTCTTAACTCCCTTTTTCTCTACTTTTTCAACTTGCTCTTCCTCCAATAGCCAATCAGGGAATTGAGGTGGGGAGATGGATGTCTTACCTTTTGATATCGGGCATACATTGCTTTTTCCCAATCAAATTTTTCCTTCACAAATCTGCAGAGAACCTGCTGCTTCAGCTCTAGGCGCTGCAGCGCTACAGAGTCTAAAGACACTGCAGCAGCAGGTTTCTGCTTAGCCTTAAAAATACATGGAAATGCCCCCAGAGGGGATCTTCTCTCTTCTTTCATTTCAACTTCTACATCAGCTTCCAGGCAGAGATCAGTAATTAAACAAGGAAAATACAAGTTACCTCCTTTCTTGATTCTGCACTTCTCTATTTCCTTCGCAATGAGCCTTCCTACATCTATCTTCTCTCCAGCCATTATTGCATCAATAACAATGAGCCTCTCCTTTTCCACGAAGGTTGTGTGAGATGTAGGCAACAGGGAGTGTTTGATGAAACTACACCATAAGTTGGCCTCCTCACACAAGTAGACCTTCTTGATTTTGTATTCAGCCCCAAATTTGTCCCATGTAGCTCCTTTCACACAAATTCTTCTTCTGACAGCCTCCATCTCTTCATCTCCCCAGTTCAGAACTTTGGTTTCCAACGCCTTTCCATGATACCCTAGTGGAAAATATCATTGATGGTTCTAGAGTTGAAATTAACCGTCTCACCTCTTACCAAAGAGTGTGTTTGAGGCTTTCCTTCCTTAGGCTCCTCAATGCCAGCATAGAACTCTCTTACTAAGGACGTCATGTATTCCTTGCGATGCTTAATGAAGTTCTCCCAACCCAGCGCTGTGACAGCGGTTGAGAAAGCTTCAGGAGCGCTGTCTGTTTTGAACCCCCTTTCAGCAATAAAGTCCATCTTCCAGAATCTTTGAGGATCTGGAATTCCTTTGGCCATGGAGGTTTTGACAGGGTTGGATGGCTCTGGTTTCGCAGTAGCTCCTTTACCAGATCGTTTTAGGGCAGCTTGCTTTTTGGTCATGGTTGGTTAAGAGCTTTGCGTATATGTGTATGGTTGTTGGGAAATGTTGGAGTGTATGTTGGGACGAAGGAAGAAGAAAGGATGGAAGTTATGAATGGTGAGTGATAACGGTTGAGAGTAGTTTCAGAGAGCAAAGAGAGAGAAGGAAAGAGAAAATGGTAGCGTGGGGAGTTGTAGATATTAAAGTGACCGTTTGTGAGTGAAGTGGGAGAGAGAGAAAAGAAACTGTTGATTTGACAAGTGCGGGTCAGTAGGTGCACGTGCAGCTCAGGCTAGGGATAAGGGTGCAGTGGCAGCTTACCCTAAGCAGGATTTTTATTTTTTTGTTCGACCACACTCATTCCTGATGTAACAACAACCGCTACAGCGCTTTTGATACAAGTAACCGCTACAGCATTTATCCAATTTTCCTGAAAAGAAGAATAAACATACAAACAGAAAATTTGTTAAAATCCTTGGGGTGCCTCCCAAGAGCGCTTGCTTTAAAAGTCTGTAGCCAGACTTTCTCTTTAAATTTAGAGATCTTTAAGCTCAATTGTGGTTTTATCTCTTACCACATTTTCACCAAAATATTGTTTAATCCTCTGGCCATTCACTTTGAAGGTGGTATTGGTTGCTGTATCATAGAGGTCCACAGCTCCATGGCTATATATTTTTATCAATTGAAAAGGACCTGACCATCTAGATTTTAATTTCCCAGGAAACAATCTTAACCTGGAGTTGTAAAGCAAGTCCTCCTTCAGTGAGATCCCTTTTTATCAATCTTTGATCATGCCACATTTTGGTTTTTTCTTTATAAATTGCTGCATTTTCATAGGCAAAATGCCTAAGTTCTTCCAATTCATTTAGCTGCAGCAATCTAGCATCTCCTTCTTTCTTGTGGTCAAAATTGAGTTTTTTTAGAGCCCAATGGGCCTTGTGCTGAAGTTCAATTGGTAGGTGACAGGACTTCCCATAAACCAACCTATAGGGAGACATCCCCAAAGGTGTTTTATAAGCTGTTCTGTAGGCCCATAAAGCATCATCTAGATGTATTGACCATTCTTTCCTTGAAGGCCCTACCATCTTTTCCAACATTCTTTTTATTTCTCTGTTTGACAATTCAGTTTGACCACTAGTTTGTGGATGATAAGCAGTTGCTATTTTATGCTTAACTCCATATTTAGCCAATAGGGTCTCAATTAATTTGTTACAAAAATGAGATCCCTCATCACTTATGATGGCTCTAGGAGTTCCAAAACGAGTGAAAATGTTTTTCAATAAAAATTTACTCACAGACCTTGCATCATTGTTGGGTAGAGCAACAGCCTCTACCCATTTTGAAACATAGTCTACAACCACTAAAATGTACAGGTTTCCATGAGAAGGGGGGAAAGGTCCCATGAAATCCATTCCCCAAACATCAAAGAGTTCAACCTCTAGAATGTTTGTTAAAGGCATTTAATGTTTGTTTGAAATATTCCCTGTTCTTTGGCACCTATCACATTTTTTTACAAAGTCTTGAGCATCTTTAAAAAGTGAAGGCCAATAGTAGCCAGATTGCAATACCTTTGCAGCAGTTCTGACACCACCAAAATGCCCACCACATGGTGCAAAATGGCAGTGCTGTAGCACTTGAATTTGTTCTTCCTCTGCTAGGCATCTCCTCATTAACTGGTCTTGACACTTCTTGTATAGAAAAGGTTCATCCCAATAATATTGTTTCATAGTGTGGAAGAACCTTCTCCTTTGCTGATAAGTCATCTCAGTAGGTACCACCTTGCTAACCAAAAAATTCACTATGTCAGCATACCAAGGTGTTACAGGTTCAGGCGCTACAGCGTCTAGTGTCTTTACACTAGCCGCTACAGCGGTTGATGATTCAGCAGTTATTGTCAATAGCTGCTCATCTGGAAAGTATTCTTTGATCTCCCCACCTGCTGTACCTGCAATGTCTCTTTCCAATCTAGACAGATGATCAGCAACTTGGTTCTCCACTCCTTTTTTATCCCTTATTTCTAAATCAAATTCTTGGAGTAGGAGAACCCACCTAATTAGCTTAGGCTTTGCATCTTTCTTTGTTATCAAATATTTAATGGCTGAATGGTCTGTAAAGACAATTACTTTGGTGCCAACCAAATATGACCTAAATTTATCAAATGCAAAGACTACAGCTAATAGTTCTTTCTCAGTTACTGTGTAGTTCAATTGAGCTTCTACAAGTGTTTTGCTAGCATAATATATGGAGTGAAAAATTTTATCATACATTTGCCCAAGAACAGCTCCAATGGCAAAGTCACTAGCATCACACATAAGCTCAAAAGGCCTACTCCAGTCAGGAGCTATAATAACTGGTGCTGTTATTAAAGCTCTCTTCAATTTATCAAATGCTAACATGCATGGCTCGTCAAATATGAAGGGGTTATCATGCTGTAATAGTTGACATAAAGGTTTGGAGATTTTTGAAAAATCTTTTATGAACCTCCTATAGAATCTAGCATGCCCCAAAAAGCTTCTAATACCTTTGATGTTGGTTGGAGGAGATAGCTTCTCAATGACCTCTATTTTAGCCTCGTCCACTTCCAATCCTTTTTTGGATATCTTATGACCCAAAACTATACCTTCTTGCACCATAAAATGGCATTTCTCCCAGTTTAGCACAAGGTTAGTTTCTTCACATCTAATCAGGACTTTTTCCAAGTTGGATAGGCATAGATGGAATGTTTCTCCAAACACAGAAATCATCCATGAAGACTTCCATGGATCTTTCTATGTAATCAGAGAAAATTGCCATCATACACCTTTGAAAAGTGGCAGGTGCATTACACAGGCCAAATGGCATTCTTCTAAAGGCAAATGTGCCATATGGACAAGTGAAAGTAGTCTTTTGCTGATCTTCAGGCAGTATTGCAATCTGGTTATAACCTGAATAACCATCAAGAAAGCAATAAAATTCTTTACCTGCTAGCCTGTCCAGCATCTGGTCAATGAAAGGCAATGGAAAATGGTCCTTTCTTGTTGCTTTGTTCAACCTCCTGTAATCCATGCATATTCTCCATCCTGTTATTTTTCTGGTTGGAAGCAGCTCATTCATTAGCAATTATTGTTACCCCTCCCTTCTTTGGCACACACTGCACAGGACTAACCCATGCACTGTCAGATATAGGGTACACAATACCTGCATCCAACCACTTAATGATTTCCTTCTTCACCACCTCTTTCATAATTGGGTTCAACCTCCTCTGCCCTTCAATACAATTTTTAGAATCTTCTTCTAACACTATTCTGTGCATACAAATGGTTGGGCTGATACCTTTGATATCTGACATCTGCCAACCAATTGCCTTTTTATGCCGCTGCAGCATTTGAATCAGATCCTGTTCCTGCTTTTCAGAAAGGTCAGAAGCAATTATAACAAGCAAAGTACTATTGTCACCTAGATAAGCATATTTGAGGTGTGAAGGCAACTCCTTAAGTTCCAGAGTTGGTGGGTGTTCAGTGGAGGGGAGATCCTTTCTCATGTCTGAATTCTCCTACTCCAAAGATTCATATTTCTTAGCCCAAATTTCTTTGACTGTCTGCTCCTCCTCCTCTGCAGCTTCTGCATCAGACCCTGTATCTTCACTGCTGTCCAGTAATTGCCTCAGATGATTTGTGCTTTTCTGGAAGTGATCCTGAACTACCTTGTCAATAGCAGATACAATGGAGCACTCTTCAATGTTGGGACCTGGAAATTTCATAGCATTGAGGATGTTGAACTTGACTTCTTGGTCATTGACCCTCATGATCAATTCTCCTCTCTGCACATCTATCAAAGTTCTTCCAGTGGCCAAGAATGGCCTTCCTAGTTTGATGGGTACTTCTTTATCTGCATCAAAATCCAAAATTACAAAATCAACAGGAAATACAAATTTGTCTACCTTTATTAGAACATCCTCTAAGATTCCTTCTGGATATGCAAGAGTTCTATCAGCTAGCTGCAGTGTAAGTGAGGTAGGTCTGGCAGTTCCCACTCCTAGCTGTGTGTATATGGACTTGGGCATAAGATTTATGCTGGCTCCCAAATCACACAGAGCACGACCAGAGTAAAAATTTCCAATTGAGCATGGTATAGTAAAACTGCCAGGATCCTTTGATTTGGGTGGGAGCTTATTCTGCATCAACATGCTGCACTCCTCAGTCATTGCTACTGTTTCAAATTCCCCAAGTCTCCTCCTCTTAGTAAGCACATCCTTCATAAACTTTGCATAGTTGGGCATTTGTTGAAGAGCCTCCACCAAAGGGACATTAATGTGCAACTGTTTAAGGACTTCTAGGAATTTGTTAAATTGCTTGTCTTCATGAGCCTTTCGAAGTCTTTGAGGGTATGGAGGATCTGGATATGTTGGGATAATTTTGGGTGGTGGTGGTATTTTTTCAGCAACAGGCGCTGCAGCGTTAGGTTTAGGCGCTGTAGCGTCTGTTGCAGGTTCTTTTTGTTTTTCAGAATTTTTGTTTTTTTCATCATCTGAAACAATTGATGATCCTATCAAATCTCCCCCACTCCTTAAAGATATAGCTTTTACATGCTCATTCCCTATAGTACTTGAAGTTGAGGCTTCTGTAGTGGATGGTAGTGATCTACTGATTCTTTGGGAAAGGACATTAGCCATCTGCCCCATCTGAACTTCTAGATTTTTAATGGAAGCTTCATGAGTTTTCAGAGTTGTCTTACAATCACTCATAAAGCTTTTCATCAACCCTTCCAATGAATTATCTATGACTGGGGCATTCTTTCTTTGGTAGTTCTGAGCAGGGAATCCTGGTGGATTTGCTGGAGCACTATAATTAGGTGCTGTTGCATTGTTGGCTCCCCATCTGAAATTGGGGTGGTTCTTCCAACCAGGATTATATGTATTTGAATAGGGATTATTGTTTTTGTTGAAACCCACAAAGTTCACAGAGACAGGATTACCAGGACATTCTTCATATAAATGCTCACCTCCACAATATACACAGCTTACTGACCCTGGAGAGGCTTGCTCAATAACACCCACTGTTGGTTCACGTGCCGCTGCAGCGGTAACCGCTACAGCGTTTGATGTGTTCATAGATTTTATCATGTTAGTAAGAGAGGCAACCTGTGCAGATAGAGCAGAAACTTCACTTATTTCATGCACACCAGCTACCTTCTTCTGCTGAGCTAACCTTTCTGTAGGCCATTGATAACTATTTGTGGCAATATCATCAATCAGCTCACATGCCTCATTATAGGAGGTTTTCAACAACACACCCCCTGAAGAAGCATCTAACATTTGTCTGGTTGTTGGATCTAGTCAATTGTAGAAGGTTTCCATTTGGATAATCACATGTATACCATGATGAGGGCACTTTCTTAACAGCTCCTTCCATCTCTCCCATGCTTCAAACAGTGTTTCAGCATCTTTTTGTCTGAATGCAGTAACCTCATTCCTCATTCTTGCATTCTTACTTGGAGGAAAATATTTTGCTAAGGAAACCAGGCATTTACTCTATCCTTCAAGGAATAAGGAAAAAGTTTTAATCTGAGTGCATCATCACTTACCCCTGGAATGATGAAGTTACTGCAGACTTCCAAAAATTGCTTTAAGTGTAAATATGGGTCCTCTTGAGGAGCACCACCAAACTGTCCCACTGTTTGCAACATTTGGAACATCATAGGTTTGAATTCAAACTGAGTTGTATGGAGAGTAGGTCTTGCTATGCTTGTCTCCATGGTTTGTGGATCAAACACAGCATAGTCCCTCATTGGTCTATCTCTGTCATTTACCATTTGAGCAGGTCCTTCATTTATGAATTGATGTCTGTACCAGTCCTCTTGGTCATGTAAGGTGGGAGTGGGTGGCTGCTGATGTCTACCTCTACCCCTTCCACCTGGTTCAGTTCCTCCTCTACCAGAATTAGATCTTCCATGTAGAGTGGTAGCTCTACCAGAATTGGTCCTCTAACTATGTTCTGACATGGTGGGTCTGAGTCTTTGAAGATGTCTTAGTCTCCTGAACCTTCTCTCTGGTTCTGAGTATGGTTCAAATTCTGGTGGTTGAGACCTGGGCATACGCTGTAGCGCTTAATGTTGTAGCAACAAGAAACAACACACCAGTGTAAAATAGGCACTAAGTTTACTAAAAACTTAAACAATGAAAATTAAATGCAATCCCCGGCAACGGCGCCAAAAACTTGTTGTGCGAAATGGTGATGTGCAAGTATACACAATCGCAACAAGTAATATAATGATATGTAAAGTTCGTTCCCACAGGGATTGGAATTAATCTAAGAAGTTTAAGTGATTAGAAACTTAGTGAAAAGAATTGAGTAACAAGTAAAAGTAAAGAGTTGTAAACATGATAAGATGTGATAAAACAGTATTAAGTTGAAGTAATTTAAAAGGTAAGTTGGATAGCTCAGTAGTTGTGTAAATTCCCAAAAGTAATGTTCAAATAATATTTAGACGCTGTAGCGTTAAGCGCTGTAGCTCTTCAAGTCCGTATACGCTGTAGCGCTTTGGTAGCGTGCCTTTCAGTCACTTTCGTCAGGGTTATGTTACAAGACTCCTATGTCTAGGCTCTAAATAAGTTTTACCCCTGTATATTAAGCTCTTACAACATTTGCCTTATGAACTACTACTCCCCTATGTCTAGAGTTAAGTAGTGCTTCCTTTAAATGTCTTTAAAGGGTTTTCATTCATATAATTCCTTGAATTCTCTTTGTGAACCATGTCTGTACCCACAAAGTTACCTTGTTTTAGTTGATCATTCCCAAACCAAGATTGAAAGCATTATGACACAAGGAACAAAACACAAACATCATAATATTATACAAAAGTTACTCAAGGTTCTTTACACACCAAGAACAATCCAACTACAACAAAGTTAGCTCATCACAAGTTCCATCAACATAATACAACTAAAGAGTATGTATTACCGTATGAAGACAAGAGAAGAGTGGTTGCAAAAGATACACTCCAATGATCCCAAGTAGCATACAAATGATGAAGTTGAGACGAGAGCAAAACCTTGGATGAAGACTAGAAAACTATGCTAGAAATAAAAAGCTTAAAGGTAGTATATCAATGGAGAAAAAGCTACTATGTCATAAGAAGTTCTTCTCCAAAGTTACAACCACTATGGCTACGTATGTATATTTTCTAATAAATCAAAATCTATTAATCTAAAACTATCTAAGTCTTAATAGAATAATAATATCACATGATGATCATAAGACTTAGATATTATCCTTAAAGTACTTTACAAAAAGTGCTAATGATGGACTATACCAACTATCACATGGGTTCCATTTAGGAGGCGCCAAGTGTAATTTAGCATCCACTTGGAAGTCAAAATATCCAGCTGAGAGGAAGAGATAAGGGTGATGACTCATCATGTCCTCAAGTGGTCACACAAATATCTCAATGGTCAGCCGTCATATAATGCTGTAGCGTCTCCTTGATAGCATACCGCTGCAGCGCTAAAGCAAAACATCAAACATATTCACAAAGGCATTGACTATGCCCAAGGTTTAAGGAATTGACTTATAACCTATATTTACTCTAATATTCATATATTCACATATTAAGTACTAGAATTACTTAAGAACTAAGCTTGACTTAAGTATTAGCAGCATAAATAACCTATATAAAATAGAGTTATCAGTGTCTTCTTAAAATTTTACCTTTGTTGCTTTCAAATAGTTTGGGAATATCTATTCTTCCTCGTTAAGGTGATAAATAATTGTCAAAAAGGTGATAGTTTTTTTTTTGTTTTTTAGTGTGACTCATTTATATTTTTATAGGTAATTTTAGTAGAGTAGTGTTTGTATAAATTTAGAAATTTATTTAAAAAAATTTAAAGTAAAGTGATAAGAGAAAGAAAATAATTGTTTATGGAAAAGTAAAAGTAAATAAAAAGAAAAATGAAGAAAGAGAGTGTAAGAAGAAAGAGAAAAAAGGAAGAAAGAGAGTGTAAGAAGAAAAAGAAAGAGAGGGTAATTACATTTTTACCCTTAAATTAGATGTGTATTGTTAATAAGAGATCTAAATTGGTAAATTTCATAGGAAGTTTGTTTGTATAAATAGACAATTTTCTTGTTTTTTAGATAGAAGATTTATGGCTAAAGTGCTCTCGGGGTCCCTTATCTTTATTTAAAGTAACGAATTAGTCATTTATGTTTTTTTTGTCCCAAATAAGTCCTTTATCTTTCAAATTTTTGACACATAAATCTTTTTCCGTTAACAGTGCTGATTTATGTGTCAAAAAAAAGGATTTATATGTTAAAAATTTGAAACATAAAGGACTGATTTGGGACAGAAAAGGATTTATGTGTCAAAAATTTAAAACATAAAGGACTGATTTGGGACAAAAAAAAAGATAAAGGACCAAATCGTTACTTTAAATAAAGATAAGGGACCCCGGGAGCACTTTAGCCAAGATTTATAGTATTCTTCACAAAAATTAATTATCAATGACAAATATTAATCCTGTGTTTTTTATATATCAGTGCTATTATCCCGTGTTTTTTTACTTATCATTGTAGTTATATCGTAGTTTCAATTGATTATTTTCGTTGATTAGTAGATTATAGTAGATATTAAAAGATAGATAGTAGATTATCAATAAGAGGTGATAGTAGATTATCTATAATAGTGTAAACAAATTTCGGTGAGAAAAATTAAAATTTTAAGGTGATAACTTTTTCCAAAAATGTGATAGTTTTTGTTTTTGTTTTTTAGTGTGACTCATTTACTTTTTTATAGGTAATTTTAGTGGAGTAGTGTTTGTGTAAATTTAGAAATTTAGTTAAAAAAACTAAAGTGGAGTGATAAGAGAAAGAAAAGAATTGTTTATGGAAAAGTAAAAATAAAGTAAAAAGAAAAAGGAAGAAAGAGAGTATAAGAGAAAAGTGAAAATGAGGAAAGAGAGTGTAAGAAGAAAGAGAAAAAAATGAAGAAAGAGAGTGTAAGAAGAAAAAGAAAGAAAAATAGGGTAATTACATTTTTACTCTTAAATTAGATATATGTCTTGTTAATAAGAGATCTAAATTGATAATTTAATAGGAATTTTGTTCGTATAAATAGACATTAGAATTAGATAAATAGACATTAGATTAGATTAGATAATTTTTTTTTGGTTTAAATATGTTTTTACCCCCTGCAAATAGGGGGTGTTTTGCTTTTACCCCTACAATTTTTTTTTTTTTTAAAAAAACCCCTTGCAAATAATTCTTTTTTGGTATAAGTCCCTCTGTTAGATCTCTGTTAATGTTTTGCTGAGTTGTCTAACAGAGTTTGCATTTAAGCCTATTTTAAATGCTGATTGTATTTATTGACTCAGCAATAAAATTTAAAACATATTTTCTGAACTTCATCTTTCTCCATTCCATTTTCAACAACAACACTGCGCAACACTCCTAAGTCCAGTACCCTCACAAAATTTCCAGATTTCCATCTCTCCCCCTCACACCACCATCTCTCTATGGTTTCCCTAACCCCAAACCACCAAACAATAACACAAACACAAACACAAACACAAACACAACTTCATTTCTGCTTCCCTCTGTGTGTGTGTGTGTGTGTGTGTGTGTGTGTGTGTGTGTGTGTGTGTGTGTGTGTGTGTGTGTGTGTGTGTGTGTGTGTGTGTGTGTGTGTGTGTGTGTGTGTGTGTGTGTGTGTGTGTGTGTGTGTGTGTGTGTGTGTGTGTGTGTGTGTGTGTGTGTGTGTGTGTGTGTGTGTGTTGTTGTTGTTGTTGTTTCCATCTCATCTTCATCATCAACAATAACACAAACACAAACACAAACACAAACACAACTTCATTTCTACTTCATGTTTGCCCCAAATCTTCATCCCCAAAACTCTATATCTGTTAAAATCCCCAAAACTCAGATCTGTTACCTTCATCCCAAAGCTCAGATCTGGGTTCCCTACAAATCGGATCTGTTTCACTCACTTTCGGTTTTACATCCATGGGGGTTGATGTTGTTTCACGGGGGTGTTGAGAGATTCGCGAGAAAGAGGGAGATGATTTCGTAGAGAGAGAGAGAGAGAGAGAGAGAGAGAGAGAGAGAGAGAGTGGAAGCAATCCATGGGGATTGCTGTTAATCACGCAAATTGATGTTTCAAACCATTGGTTCTATTATTTTTGATCTAGATAAAACTGTTTTTAAAGAAAAGGAAAAGAAAAAGCTTACTCTAATTTTCTGTGATAACTGAAACTGTTTTACATCCATGGGTTCTTGTTGTTGTTGCTGAGAATCGAAGAAGAATGGGTAAGAATAGATGTTGCTTGGTGGTTCTGTGCTCATGGGGTGGTGGGTTTGTGTTTGGTGAAGATGGATTATGGTGAAAATGGAGATGAAGAGAAAAGAAGAGAAGAGAAGAGAATGGTTCCTGGGAAAGGAGGTGAAGATGAAGAGAGAATGAATCTGGGAATGAGGGAAGAAGATGAGGGAATAATAATTAAAAAAATTTGTAGGGGGTAAAAGCAAAACACCTCCTATTTGCGGCCGGGGGGGTATAAACATATTTAAGCCAATATAAAATAATGACATGGCAGCACAGTCAGTATTAAAAAAAATAGAAAATAATAAAAAATGCCACGTTGACGTTTTTTTTAACGTCCTATTTAACAGAAGGACTAACGTAAAAAAAAGTGAATTTTGCAAGGAATTTTTTTAAAAAAAAAAATTGTAGGGGGTAAAAGCAAAACACCCCCAATTTGCAAGAGGGTAAAAACATATTTAAACTTTTTTTTTTTAATATAGATTAGATAAACTTAAGCTTAGTATAAATATACGAACAAGTGTGATAAAATGAATGGAAGTATAAATATCCCCCATCCAAATTTAGAGTAAAGGTTTACTACTCACGCGAGTGCAATGTCCACCTTACTTCACTCCTCTCTCACCTCTTCTTCTTCCTCCTCCTTCTCTGCCAATCGCATCGCTCCTCTCGATCGCTTCCCGTGCATCTCCCTCCGAAGCGGCGTCGTAAGCCACCGTCTCTCTCTCCACTCATTTTCTTCATTTCTCTCTTTCTTCGTTTAACTGAATGGAAAATTTCGGTTTCAGAGATGTAAGGTAAAAGAACCGGTGAAGTTGGAGAGTAACAATGGGAAGCCACATAGTTCGAGTGAGTTTGTAGTTACCGGCGGTGGTGGAAACGTCATTCCGAATTTCCTAGTGGCGCCAAATGCTCGCATCAATGATCTCTTTAACGGAAACGACATGCGTCTTCGAATTTTCTCCGGCACCGCAAATCCTGCTCTCGCTCAGGTTTTTATACTTATCCTATTTCGATTTACACCACACACACTTCTAGACTTTAATTTTGATCGTAGGCTATATTTGGATATCTGACGATGAATGAAATGAAATGAAAAGAGATGAACTGTAAGTCGATTTCGGATTTGCTTTGAACTTGTGATAGTCTTCAATTTTGACGATGAATGAAGTGAAATGAACTGTAGGTCTAATTCGGATTCGCTTTAAACTTGTGCTAGTCTTCAATTTTGGCAATAAATGAAGTGAAATGAGATGAACTATAGGTCTAATTCGGATTAGCTTTGAACTTGTGATAATCTTCAATTTTGACGAAGAATGCAGTGAAATAAGATCAACTATAGGTCGAATTTGGATTAGCTTTGAACTTGTGATAGTCTTCAATTTTGACGGTTAATGAAGTGAAATGAGATGAACTATAGGTCTAGTTTGTATTAGCTTTGAACTTGTGATAGTTTTTGTAATTAAAATAAATTTATGTATCATCGTTTATGAAAAAGTATTCAAACATAGGAGTGGATAGAGAAGTTAAATGAAGGTGTTTCTGAAAAATTGGAATGTAAAAGCTGATTTTGACTTTTACTAAAAGCTTTTGTTGAAAAAACTCTAACTCAGATTTTCTTAATTTTGGTTTTTCTACTACTGTTCGTAGAGATCAATGCATGATAAAATTGTGGTTCGATTGTTTGCATATTCTATAGTGGAAAGGAGAAAAGCTTCTGTTAAATTTAATTGTTTGGGAAGTAATCAGAAAGATAAATTGACTAGTAATAAAAAGTAGATTTCATTCCATACCTTCAAATTGGAAGAACAAAAATACAGGTGTTGGCTGTAATGAGATGTAGTGGATTTCACTAGGTTCTAATAAGCTTTGTCTTGTTTTAAACAAGCCAAGTAATGACTACTATTACTGTTCAATTTGAGAGGTTTTTGACGAACGGCTTAATTAAGTGCTTATTTAATAAGTTATCCTATGGAGCTTAATTAATTATTGAAACGAGATGAAAATATCCTATTGACATGTCATTAAGTTGTGTCAAAAAAAAGTTATGTCTACAAGTGTATCCGAACACTATATAAGTCTCTATGTATGAGATAATTTCAAATAAACTCTAAATCAAATCTTTCAAATGCCCCTCCCTTCCATTCATCAATCCAAACATAGCTGTAAAGTTTGTTTTATAGTATTGTCAAATCTTGTAAGGACGCAGGACTTTTTGAGTAACTGCTGTAGTACTCAAGCAGTCAAGCTTTTATGTCGACAGCTGACACTGCATCAATATTAAACCCATAGTTATAGATGCAAAATGGTACAAAAACTAGCTCCTGATTTTCTTTTTCCTGTCATTTTATGGGTAAAAGTAAGATGAGTTGTAGCCAATAGGTTCATTTTGTGGCTCTAAATAATACTCCATAGTTATGATTTAGGTTGCTATCCCGTAGCAGTGAAAATTGTTCTTGGCTAGCTTAGTATGTTAGGTTTGTTTTATGTTTTTATTTTCAGTTGATATACCTTGCTTTATAATTACAACTTACCTTGTTTATAAATGTTTTCTGATTCCAAAATATTGTGTTAAGACAACATTTTTTTTTTGTTTTATCCATTTCCATTGCAATTTTTTGGAAAAAACAAACGAAAGTGAAAAAACAAGGTTGTATTTTTAAATTTTTTTGTGAAATTATATTAATTGAGAATGAAAACAGAAAATAAACCAAATACCTTTTCTGTTTTGTTGTTGGTTTTCCTGTAAAGTGGGAATAATATATTCGGTCAATAAGGAATGCATATTATACTTTTTGAATATACTTTTGTTGTTTACTAGTAATATTTGAAATCTTATTTAATACACCAGATAGTCTTTATTTATTTACTATAATGTCTGATTTGCATATATTTAAACAGGAAATTGCATGCTACATGGGCCTTGAGCTTGGAAAAATTAAGATCAAACGTTTTGCTGACGGTGAGATATATGTCCAGCTACAAGAGAGTGTCAGAGGGTGTGATGTGTTTCTAGTGCAGCCCACATGTCCTCCTGCCAATGAGAATCTTATGGAGCTTCTCGTAATGATTGATGCCTGCAGGAGAGCTTCAGCCAAAAACATCACTGCAGTCATTCCATATTTTGGATATGCTAGAGCTGATAGAAAGGTCTGTTTGTAACTTTGATTACATATTTATAATGTATTTGTTATTTACGATGAAATTTGTGCTTCTTCTGAGTCCACCATATTTTTCCAGTGTTGAATATGAGTTGTGTTTTTGTTACTATGTTGAACACGTACAAATAGAATTATCTGTAATTCTGTATACCAGGATATATCTTTTTTCCAAAACTTGACGCAGTAATCGTAGAATATAGTATAATATATTAAATAACAATATTTAAAAAACAGATTTACAGATGCAGAAAGATTACTTAATCCACAATTATCTCTGAAGCTACTTACCCCTTGAATTGTATTAAATAGTGCACGTAGTAACATCAATACTGATAACTGTCTCCCTCCTATTTGACTCATTGGTCATAAGACTGAAGAGGAAACTTTTCTGTCAACCACAAACACCCCCTAAAGCTTGACCTGTTGGGTGAAGGCTCATGAATAACTTTATATCCAACACTTCTCTGAAGTTGGTGAGTAAATAAGAAGAATATACACTGGTAACTGTATCTGCTAGAAATATGGATTTGTTTTTTACGGAGAATACACAGACAGTCATATCATATGAGTATGAGTATCAGGCATGCATATAATACGGATGTACTAGCTATTTTGGCACATCTCTGCATCATAGGTTGGTTGTAAAAATGGCAATATCCATTTCATTAGAACAATAGAATTCTACTTGCATCTGCAAAAGTACACCAGTTGGAATCATACATTTTTAGCTGTAAAATTGCTACCTAGTATTACTTGTACAACGCTATAGACAGTTATTTTGATAAATTTGAAAGTTTGGTTTAGTTAAAACATGGTCATCGACTGCTGTTTCAGACTCAAGGGCGTGAGTCAATTGCTGCTAAGCTTGTAGCGAATTTAATTACAGAAGCGGGTGCAAATCGCGTCCTTGCATGTGACCTCCATTCTGGGCAGTCTATGGGCTATTTTGATATTCCAGTTGATCATGTGTATGGACAGGTAACAAAATGCAGTACTTAGATTATGTCTTTAGCTTATAATGGTGTTAAAAAATGAAAAGTATGTGCGATCTGTTTAGCATAAACAAGCATGCTATGAATATGCTGTATATTTTTAATAATTAATAGTAAGTTAATAATTTTGTTGATTTATATTTATTGATGTGCATCTCATTTCTAAATGGAAATGACAATTTTCTAGTGATTTGCCTATTTTACTGTTTATATGACCCTTTACATTGCTGATTTTCCTTCTATTTCTAACCCAAGAAATCTTAAAGTTGGTTATTTTAGATGTATTGAATCTTTTTCTTTTCCTGTTTAGTCACACTGTTGAATAACCTGTGCTCTCTTATCGATAGACCTTTTTGCTACCCGTTTAGCTGTTATATGATCTGAATACCGTCAATTTAGTATCTGTCTGCTTGGTTATTTGCTATTGTGCTACAAAAATTTTGGCGTGGAGATGCTTTCACACATTTGTATTTTTATGACTGTCAAGATTTCACGTGAACTAGAGATATGACCGGAGTAGTTTTTTAAGGCTCAAACAATTATCACCTCTTGAGCTAGTTTTTGGGATTGAGTTATGCCCAATCCAAAGCCTAAGTTCTTATTACTTATTAGAGCCTATTTTAGATCTATACTGGGCCACTGCATTTATCTATGTTCCAAATGTCCAATTGTGGGGATGAGGGAGTATGTCTCACTCGCACATAGACTCAAGACATGTTCAAAGTAGTTCTTATAAGGCTTGGACAATCCTCACCTCTCGAGCTAGTTTTTGGGTTTAAGTTGGGCATAGTCCAAATTCTAAGATTCAGATTAAATAAATGTTGATCTTGATACTAATGGCAGTGATGGTTGTGATCAACTATGGTAATGAGAATTGTCTAGCTTTTTCAATCATTTAGTTTGTTTGTCCAATAATGCAAGAACATAGTGTAACATAACTGAGAGATGTTTATTAAGATCTAAGCTTGCATGGTTCTTGAGAAGATGGATTTGTTAATAATTGTGGTTAGCAAATTGATGTCCTTGGAGGAGTTCCAGGTACCCGATATTTCTAGGAAAGGATATATGAGTATAGTATAACAATTGGTACCTGCAATTTTCTGGATCAATATTTGAGACCTGCTAATGATGTATTCAGTTTGTATTGAATTTTTTAATTTTTAACAATGGAACTGGAAGTTGTTACCTTGAAATTGTCAATGTAATTTGGTCACTGATTAATCATATGTTCTTTTGTGCTACTACCAGCCTGTTATACTTGATTACCTTGCCAGCAAGACTATTTGTTCAGATGATTTGATTGTAGTCTCGCCGGATGTTGGAGGCGTAGCCAGAGCACGTGCTTTTGCCAAAAAATTATCTGATGCTCCTTTAGCTATTGTTGATAAGAGGCGTTATGGGCATAATGTTGCCGAGGTATGATCATGTACTCTTCTCAAGTATGAGTATATCATTCATGACTGAAGCAGATTAGATTTAATGACTCGAATTAAGACATTTGGTAAAAGAAATTAATGAACCAAGACTCTTGGTAGAAAGAAATAGAATACTGAGTTTAGATTTACAATTTATTGGTACCTTTTTGTTTTTTTCATTTGTAAGTAGTGATAGCTTTAGTTCATTTTACTTAAGATAGAGCAATCAAAATTGTTGGTGTGCATATTGGAATATTCCTTGTAAATTTGCAATTGCTTTAATTGCTGGAATTTTTCTAGCATAATTTAAATGATTTGTAAATTTGTTGATTGGTTATGATTTATTATGAAGTTATTTGATCATGTGAAGGATTTATTTTCATATTTTGACTTTAGCTATAGTTGTGATGTCATATTCCTAACCCATTTTCTTCAGTTCATAATAAATTGCTGCATCTGTTAAGACAAATGTTTTGAAATGGGACTGGAGCCATGGACAATGACTTTGAGATATTGTGAGGTCACATGTCAATTGGTATGACCAGCTAGACCAATGGATGAACTACATGACATCATAGTTATATAAAATACTTTTGTCCTAGTACACCAAGCTGTTCACTTAAACATATATAAGTTTAAATATTTAATAGAATTGTGTTTTCCTTTTAAATATAAAGAATCAAGCAATCATAGTTAACCTGTACTTAGTCAAAAATACCGGTTAAACATGAGTTTAATATATAAATAAGAAAAGTTTAATGGTGGTATACTAAATATTTTCTAATAGTATGTCCATATTTACACTAATTGCAGGTGATGAATTTGATAGGTGATGTAAGGGGAAAGGTAGCGGTTATGGTAGATGACATGATTGATACTGCTGGTGAGTTTGTTTTTAAAACTCTTGATGTGCTAGTGCAATAATGATAACTTGTCTATATTACCCTATAATCTAGATTAGTGCCTCAAAACTCATACACATTCTCTCCCTCTCTCCTTCTCCCACCCCTGCATGTCCCTTTCCTTGTTACATTCTTTCAAGTAAAGTGGATTGATTTTCATATTTTTGCTGGGAAATAGCAGAGTAAGTTTCTGCCTAATCATAACCTAAATGATAGCTTATAACACATTTTATCCTGGGTCTGTGCTTCCCCCAAAGTTTAGAATACAATGGGCTTTTGCTTGAAGGGGCATGTTAGAGATGAAGAACTTTCCTGATTCTGTACCCGACAACTTAAACTTGACAGTTGCTTCCTTGGTGTTTTACCAATATATTCCTCTGGCATCATTTCTTCCGCTAAATTTTGGTGCCACACGAGATAGTTTACACTTCTAAGATTATTCATTGTTTGTGTCAATTCTTTCTTTTGATCCTGCTCAGTATAGCTAAATTTTATCAATGGTCTTCTCATATAAACTGTAATTTTTTTAATAGGGACTATTGCCAAAGGTGCAGCTCTGTTGCATCAAGAAGGGGCAAGAGAAGTCTATGCATGCACTACACATGCTGTTTTCAGGTATAATGGCCTTTTATATTCTTTTAATCATTTATTTCAGCTTGTGGTTTGTGCTAAGGATGTCTGAGTGTGATGCTGTCATTGCTGTGCCTGTTTCTTAATTGATGGTTAGCTGATCTAAGAGTGACCCAGAAGTCATTAATATCTGGGTTTTTCTTGGGACAGAAACTACAACCAGCTTCTTTCCGTATCCAATGTGGTATAGGAATATAGATAAATGTTGAAATAATAAATACTTGAATATAATTGAGAATGCTTTGATAATAGCTTGATTGATTACAAAAGACTAAACACTAATCCCTATTTATAGGGATAAATAGACTCAACCCTAAATAACTAAATCAGGAAACAAATAATAATAATAATAATGACGTAATATGAAAACTTATCCTAGGAGATACTCTATAATACTAAAAGATATGAAACTAATCCTATGAGATAATTCAAGATTATATCGAGATTTCCTTGATACTATTTATTTTCTATTATATTCTAACACTCCCCCTCAAGCTAAAGCTTATTAAGCTTTCAGCTTGTTACAATTATGCCCCTTTGAAAGAGAATCAGAGCCAAAAAGATATCTTGGACAATCCAACGAATAATGAGAGAACAATCAACTAGTGATATCACAATTTCAAACCAAACCAATGAGAAATACCAAACCATCATAAGATAAACGCTACCAAAAACTGCAATGATATTAAGCCAGTGCTTGACAACTGAAGCCTTTATTGAAGGTGCCACCACTTCAAACCAAACCATAATGATATTGGGCCAGCGCTCACTCCGGCAGCTCAAACCCTAATTGGAAGTGTCACAACTTCAAAACAAACTCAAACAATATTGAGCCAGCGCTCACTCCGGCAGCTGAAACTCTAAGTAAAAGAGGTGTTAGGCCAATGCTCACTCTGGCAACTGAAACCTTCACAGGAAGTGTCACATCTTCGAAACCATGTTAAATAATATTGAGCCAAGACAATGCTCACTCCGACTGCTGAAACTCGAACAGGAGGATGTCACAACTTCGAACCAAACCAAAACAATATTGGGCCAGCGCTAACAGCAGCTGAAGCCCCAAATGGGAGAAGTACATCTTCAAACCAAACAAGAAACAATATTGGGCCAGCGCTTACAGCAGTTGAAGTCTTAACTGAAGGTGTAACAACTCCAAACCAAATTGAAACATTTCATATGTGACTGGTGCCGAGGACCCAACTTGGACCTCGAGACTACCAATGGACTATTTCATCTATGATTGGGGCCGACGACTCAACCTTGACATGGTTGGACAACGGGACTACCAATGGACTATTTCATTTGTGATTGAGGCCGACGACTCAACCTTGACGGTGGTTGGACATCGGGACTACCAACGGACTATTTCGTCCATGATTGAGCAGTTGATGTGACATAAATGCAGAAGCAGATGGCCAAGAATTGATATATCTTGACTAAAACAGACTAGAAATAGGCCAAGAACACTGAAACCAACCCGAAATAGACCAAGAACACTGAAACAAATTAGAGACAGACCAAGAACAGTATAAACATTGTTCAACAGTACCTAAACAAGCAATATCTAGCAAAAAAATGCCTAAACCAAGAGAGAGAAAGGGCTGTTTGTACTGTACCACGTATAACCAGGGACCAAACTCAATAAATAACCATAGATCCGGGACCAGGAGAGAGAGGCGACGCCAGCGTTGAAAAGAACCACCAGAACGGTGCCCGGACGCGCCGCCACGTGCCGGTACGGCGGACGGACGTGAAACAAAGACGCTGACACTGTTTCCGCGCGTGACGGCGGAGATGTGAGCGAGATTTCGGTGGTAGGCCGGTCTGACATAAGCGGTTCTGATAGTGGTGGCGGTGCACGATGATTTGACCTGAAAGATGGGTTACTGGACTGAGCAGTGTTTAAGGAGAGAGAAAATGGAAACTGAGCCTGAACATGGACGAAGAATGGCCTGATGAAGATGGATCTTTGAACAGTTGAGTAGATCGGCAAATTTCGCCCCTATTGGTGGTGGTTTCGCTGGAAAAATTTTCTGGTGGTGGCTGACGGTGGTGAGTCTGCCGGAAACTGAAAAGACACGCCAGAAAGTTGTGAACAATGGAAGGAAACAAACTGAAAGGGGTTATAGCAACACTGAAAATATATAAATTGAAAACTAATAAAAGGTGGTGCTTCCGGCAGCGGTAGTGAAGCTCAAAGATAGGTTACAGGATCAGAACTTGCTCTGTACCATGTTGAAATAATAAAGACTTGAATATAATTGAGAATGCTTTGATAATAGCTTGATTGATTACAAAAGACTAAACACTAATCCCTATTTATATGGATACTCTATAATAATAATGACGTAATATGAAAACTTATCCCAGGAGATACTCTATAATACTAAAAGATATGAAACTAATCCTATGAGATAATTCAAGATTATATCAAGATTTCCTTGATACTATTTATTTTCTATTATATTCTAACAATAAATACAGAGATTTGCTAAGTTGGTGTCTTGCTTTTTGTTTGTAGACATTCCTTAATCTAGAAGAATTAATTGAAAGTTTGGTTTTTAATAGAACCCAGTTGTGCATGTAGCTGACATAACATTCCGGGGGCATTGCTTAGTTGTTTTTTGTTTTGTGGATTTCTCGTCCAAAGTGTACTCCCCTACTTTCTTTTCCTCATAAACATTATTATTCCACGAACGCAAGGGTTCAGTACAAGAAATAATCCGTAATTTTTTTCCCTTGCTTTTTATTTCCCTTGTTAGTTTATGCATTAAGTATGATCTCCAAGGGTTAGAGAGGGTTGTAACTTGGGGTTTAAGTAAAGGCTCAGAATCTGGTTGTCTTGCTTTATGATGGCCAACATATGGTTCTTTCTCGCTATATGTGATTGATCATTGTGTTATAATTGTTCTAAAGCACCTGCTAGTCACTATGGGTTTTCGTGACCGATATTCAGTGGTAGTAAGTAGGGAAGAGGTCTATAGTACTTGGCCTTGATGATTATTGAATACTCTTGGATAGAGTTGTCTGTCTCGTGATCTCGTCTACTAGATTTCACCCCTCCTCCCTGGCCTTTGACCTTGCTCCCGACCAAACATTCTCACCCCTAAATATTTATTTTCTCCATTGTTTGGAAACTATAAAACCCTTTTGTTTCTTCTCTTTTGTGATGGTGTGGGGGCCTCACCTTCCCTTTCTGGCAAATACCCTCCCAACCATCACTTGTACATTACAAAGAAAAATAGGATATGAAACATGAAAGGTTCTTCAACCGATATGATAAGAAATTAGAGGAAACAGGATCAAAGACGTATAAGAGTCAAGAACAGTGATGTATTGAAAGATTCTGGTTACAAGTTCCAGCAAACCCCAAAGCCATTCGAGAGTGCCCTGGACCTCTCCTATTACAATGGAGTACTTTCTGCCTAATTGGCTAATTGCCCTCTACTCACTATATATAGGCAACATGCCTTAACAACTCATAACAACTCCTAAGGGCTTAATAACCAACTCACTAACCAATTGTAACAACCGGCTATAACTAATAACAACCTTACTAATAACAACTAGATATAACTAATTATAACAACTAACCATAAGAGACCTATCAAAGTATCAATACTCCCCCCTTGGACATTCACCCTGTCCTCATGGTGACTAAGAAATGGAAGACTACAACAAGTACACAACCAATCAAAAAGAAAAATCATTGTTGATGACAAAATTATTGTAGTAGTGGGGCTCTCCAGCTGTATCACTGCACATGCTCTAGTATTCAAATTGGGCTGCCGCTGTACCCCATTGTCGAGGGCCGAACCTCTTCTCTATCACATCCAAAACTAAGCCAACCATAGGTTGAGGAAGACTCCCTCCAACCCTCTTCACAGGCCAACCACATAGTTTTACACATACTGCACTTGAATGCACTTGGAGGATCTATTAATTCAATCATTGAAGCACAAGTAGACGAACTAGAAAACTCAGTTGAAGTATCTAGTGAAGGTGAAGGTACCATCACATTAAATGCACTCAGATTTTCAACCAAGCACCATGGTATTCCAATAGCAATTGAGATTGTAATTTGAGCAACCCCACTTGATTTTATCCTTTGGGGAATATAGTGGAACATGAGGATTAGAATTCCCACAATGGCGAAGCCCACTTCTACACAACCTTCCAAATTTAAAACTCTCAATATCAATAGTGTCAGACCCATCCAAGTTACAAGGGGATTCCCACTAAGCATTATGACAAACTTGGCCAATTGCTTCCAGAATGGGAACAAACCCATAATGAAATCTATTAACAATGTATTCTTACCATGGTGAATGATACGCGGTTGGTATTGACACTTTTCTCCTTGCAAAATATTACTATGAAGGATCAATGTATTTTCCCAGTATTGCCCTTCTAGCAATTTTGTGATATTGGTCACAAGTCTTTTTCCTAAACGAGCCACTTTATACTTCAGCCCAAGAGATAAGAGGATTAAAAGCTCACTTGAAAAATTGTCTAAAGCTGCCATCTGTACAATACTCAGCCACATGTCATAAGCTTTGGGTATATCCTTTCTCAATAACATAGCGGACCCATTTCCTATATTTTCCTTGGAAGAAATATCCTTCCCGGTGGATGATAGTGTTGATACTATTTCTTCCCCCTTATTTCTTTTCTTTATGCACATAATTGTGTGATCCTTCAAGAATATAGAGACATACCCAATTTTATAACGAAGAAACATTTTGGTGCCCTGCTTCCTCCATTGGTTCCCTTGCTGGGCTGATGTGTTAGGCTGCAGTTGCTTTAAGGGACTTGACTCACCCATACCCAACTCCATGGATTGTCTGAAGATAGTGTTGTTGTAATTGTGGAGATCCATTTCAACCCCTTGCTTTGTCAGAGACCCTCCCTGGTACGTATCAACGAGGCTTACCATTTTGGAAGAGATGAACTCCATTCCTGCTTTGCGAGAACTCCAAAGCAATAGCACTGGTTGTGGGTGGAGTCTCGCACTGGCTTCAACGTCCGACGGCTTCGGCGACGGACCGATATTGGTTGAATCTCGCTCCTCTTGGGATTTCTGATCTAATGGTCTCGGGTCTGGTGGTTTCATCGGCACAATCGAATTTGGCAGCGGCGACTTTGGTAACTGAAACAACGCTGACGAAACGCCTACCATGGACGGCAACGACGGAGCGTTTGAAGACTGCAGAGGCGGAACTCGCACCAAGAACGATGAAGATGAACGACATCTCCCTTGCGTATTCGGGTTGGATCCTCCCCGATTTGGGTTTGGGTTGATACGTAACATTTCTTCACTTCTAAATTTTACCTTACCCAAGACATTTTGGGCCTGACCCATTAAGATTGAAATGGAGCCCAACACCCAATTGGGTGCAAGACCAAACTCACCGGACCTGGACCACGAAGGAAATCTTGCTTCCTTCTCCCTGTCTTTGCTTCTATCATCTCACACCGCCATCTGCACCTGCGGTGACGATTGCCGATTTGGCCACTCCTCAAGTTATGGCGGCGTCTGGTGGTCTGGACGTGGACGGCGGTACCCAAGAGACTCTTACCTTCCGTTTCTTCTTCTTGACTGCTCCTCCGTTTCCCCAAATAACAAGCCTCTATTTATAGTTCTTTGACCATGGCGGTTTCGGGTTCTTGTTTCCAACACAATCTTGACAAGAAGAATCAGTTTCTGCTTCCGTGAAGAAGCTTGACTTTGGCGGTCTTGGCGGTCGAAACACGTTAAACCACTTGCGCGCCCCCTGTCTTGCTCCGGCAATTGCGGGTTTCTTCTGTTTTCGCTTATTCAATGCAGCTCTTCTATTGATGACTCCCCCACCGATAGAACACTGGTGGTAGTGTCCCTTACGAACCCAAAGAGGACTCTTGTGGAGCTCCATCCCCTTTTGTTCGCTTGGTCGCTGCTTTTTCATCAACACGCGATGACTCTTTTTCGTGATTGCGATCCCCTTCATTTTCATGGCTTGTTCAATATTTTCTTTGGACCAGATTTGTGGATTGCACCTTTCAGCCTTCCCCTCATAACTCCTTTTCCAGTCACCGTTCTTGGTTTCCAGCATTGAAGCCTCGAATGTACCAAGAAAGTTTCCTTCACCTCTAAGTCTCGGTGGCAACACGTTGCGTATTTCAGGCTCAAACTGCCAAAGAAACGCCCAAGAAGATGTTTCCCAACCCGCCGTAGGATGCCGGCGGATCCAAGAAGACCACCACACCTGAGCTTCGCCTCGCACAGCCTTGTTGACCTCTATCATCTTCTTTTCTTCAAGTGTTCCCCTTGCCTCAAAGTAGTTGTCCATACAAAGCACCCACCAATAGGCTTTGTCTCTGTTGAACACCGGTAACTCAATCTTTGACGTAGCTGGCTCCTTTTCCCACACCTCCACTCGTGAACCCATTGTGGTTGAATCAGAATTCTTGCACACAACGAATTTTCCTCGCGGATCGTGACTTGCTTTGATACCAGTTGAAAGGTTCTTCAACCAATATGATAAGAAATTAGAGGAAACAGGATCAAAGACGTAAAAGAGTCAAGACCAGCGATGTATTGATAAGATTCTGGTTACAAGTTCCAGCAAACCCCAAGGCCATTCGAGAGTGCCCTAGACCTCTCCTATTACAATGGAGTACTTTCTGCCTAATTGGCTAATTGCCCTCTACTCACTATATATAGGCAACATGCCTTAACAACTCATAACAACTCCTAAGGGCTTAATAACCAACTTTCTAACCAATTGTAACAACCAGCTATAACTAATTACAACCTAACTAATAACAGCTAGATATAACTAATTATAACAACTAACCATAAGAGACCCATCAAAACATTTATTATCTTATTTTCCTTTGACATTGAGATAGTGAAGGATGTTTTGCAATGATGGTCAATATTACATACTTCATATTTGTTTTTAGGTGCAACTTTGCTAGGCATTTTACTCATCACTTATGCATGGTTCATGTGTTTGCAGTCCTCCTGCTATAGAGAGGTTGTCAAGCGGTTTGTTTCAAGAAGTTATCATAACTAATACAATTCCGGTGGCAGAGAAGAACTATTTCCCCCAATTAACAGTCCTGTCAGTGGCAAACCTTCTGGGAGAGACTATATGGCGTGTTCATGATGACTGCTCAGTGAGTAGCATATTTCAGTAAAATAAGTTTTAGTTGTTATTTATTTTATTTCTAATTCTACGATACCATCCTCAACACATAAACTTACATGCTTGCATACATATATACATATATTCAAATAAATTAATTGGGTAAAGTTGAGCATGTAACGAGGAATAGACTCTTCTTATTCATCACTATATTGTATTGATAATTGCATTTTTGGTGGTTGTATTTGAATTCTAAGCGGTATGTTTGCCTCCTCTGTTTTAATTAAATAAAAGTCAGGTGAGGCAAATTTTCTGCTAGTTTTGTTTGTATAGGTTATCTTGCAATTTTTTCCTTCTCTTTTATCTTTGTCAGGGTGGAATTGAACCGTATTCAAGTTTGGGCATTGATTGAACACTTTGTATCTATGTTATGCTGGTTCCAGCGTATGACACTGCGGTAACAAGTGGCGGAATCGCAAAGTCCAATTATAGCAAAAGCTTTTCTTTAGTATACCTTCTAGAGAGCTGTTGGGGGAGTTTTTTGTACGTAAAAGAAAACACTGTAGGTATATACTTGAAATTCGCAGGGGAAAATTGTGTCCTGTTTCTTTTTCCCCCTTTGGGTACAATTTTGTAAGTAAAAACGGTGAATTTTACCGCATGGACTATATTGAATTGTGTGACTGTATTCTGTAGTGTATTGTTCTCGGTCGTTTAATTCATTCTCCTTCGGTGTTCCTGGGAAATATTTTTTTTTACTCATCATAGGAAACACTTAAACAAGCTTATTCTCGGTCGTTTGATGAACGTGCAAAAAGCATTTAAGAATCAGTGAAATAGATCCTATTGCAAAGGAAAACCTTTTCGTTTAGATGGACAGAAGGACAGAGGGAATGTCTATCATATTTGTTTGACATTTGTAACTTTTTTATAAATACAAAAAATGTTTGATAAGGTTTTGCTTATTTAGTAAAGATATGTAAAAATTTTACATTATAAGGTCATCTAAAATTTTAACATTAGATGATAATTAATTGATCAGTAAAATATAGGTAAGATATATGATTTGCCTATAAAGCATTGGAAAAAAGTTAATTTTTTTCTTGTTATGCCGTTTTAGTTTCAACTTTCAAGTGATAGATTTCATATTTTGCTCAGATTTCAATTGAAAATAAAGGCATTACGATTTTATTTTTCATCAATGGTTGGTACAAATTTCAGATGAAAATTTCCATGTCTTCATTACTTAGATTTCGAAAATTGGATTTTTTTTATCAAAAAATTGGATTAGAATTGCATTAGTGTAGATTTAGAGAAAACGGATGGTAAAAACGTGGAAAGATTTTAGAGAAAAAACTCACTTTCAAGGTTTAGAAATTGAATTCTAATTCTTTGTTGGGTCTATCATCTAAGTTAGTGATGCAAACGGGGCAGGGCACGGGTACCAACTACCCGCTACCCGCCCCGCGAGATGCCCGTGAGACCCGTGCCCGCCCAGTACCCGTGTGGATACCCGCATAGCGGGTATTAAATGGGTATTTTCCCTTAACAGGTACCCACAGATACTTGTTAGTGTTGTAAAAATAATTTTTTATAAAATAAAATTTGAAATGCTATACAAAATTAACCTATTAAATTTTATAAACATTTTACTAACTTATAATTGTAAACAAATGGAGATAAAAAATACTAGAATTACAATAGGAAACTTTAAAAACAACAACCCACTAATTATCCAAAATATTAGGATAAAATATACAACACGTTATCGAAAATGACAACAAAATATCAATAAAAATCCACTTAAACAACAACAATAATAGAAATTCACTTCATCAATAAATATATGCTACGGGTACGGATACCTCATTACCCGGTCCCGCCCCGTTTATTGACGGGTATTTTAAATGTCCGTTTATTTTGTCCGTGGGTACCCGTTAAGGGACCCGCCCCGCCTCGTGCCCATTACGGGTATTACCCGCGGGCGCGGGTTTTTTTTGCACCCCTGGTCTAAGTACCCCACCTCATTTGCGAAAACTAGGGGAGACACATTTCAAAGGATGTTTTTGCCCATCCAAAAGTTAGACATTCTCACCCCTTCAATTTTCTCTTACATTTCCCTATTGAGATTGCCACCGGGGACCAAAAGTGAAAACAAAGAGATAAGGATTGGGTTGGGTTCGCTATAGAGGTCCAGATATAAGTAGGCTCTTTTTGCACAACCAAGCTGGCCTGTTGGGCCCGTTTTAATTTTTTTAGGCACGCGTTTTTTGTACCCCACCAAATTTTTTATTCCCAAAATGCCCTTCAGTAAAATGACCTAACAGATTTATCTAAATAAAAGATAAATCCGTAATTGAAAATATGCACTACAGATTTATGTATTTAGTACCCCCACCCTGGTAAATCCGTAGTTAAAAAATAGACTACGGATTTATCTACTAAATAGATAAATCTGTAGTTAAAAAATAGACTACGGATTTATCCAATGTTTTAAAACTCGGACCGGTGACCGACTCGGTGAAGGTCAAGGGTCTGACCAATGGGTCGACAGTTGAACCGCATGACCATGACCCGGTCCCAATTAAAAAATTCTCGAATTTTTAGGACATATAAATTTCATATTTGTAAAACTTCATAAAATCATCTTTTTTTAAAACATTATAAAATCATCTTTTTTTATAACATTATAAAATCATCTTATTGTCTCTTTATTTCATCTTTTAATGTCCCATAATTGCCACTATCGGGTTCAAAACCAGATTTTATTATACTGTTTTTTTGACAAAATATCTTTTTTATACTTACACCATTTTTTGGCTACAACAAACGATATGTTACTGATACTGAATATTACAAATGAAGAAATTTTGAATTAAAAAAACTAGTCCCAATTTCAGACACGGAGTAATGAATTATTATTTTCCTCGTTTAAACTTTAAATGGGTAGTTAATAAGACTGCATTTCCTTAACAGTTTATAGGGAACTCCTCATTACAGTTTACTAGGCAACAAGAGACTACATAACATATCCCAATTTACATCTCATCCCATTTTGCTCTTTCCTGCTCAAAATTGGAGCCTATGTCTTATCACATATATAATAATACATCAAATAAAGAGCCACTAGATTTCTCTGCTACCTCTTTTTCACATGGGACCAGAAACTCCTTTATGTCTATCCTAGGTGGTTGGTTGGTTGGTTTTATTGAAGCTCTGAATATTGAAACAGTTTGGAGCCTTTCTGTCCCAGCAAGTACCTCTAAAAAATAATATACATAATAAAGTCTTAGAATTGTTGCTTGTTTTGGACATGTTGAGTTGCCAAGCTGTTGAAGCTATGAGATCTGTTTGAATACTCCCTTATCAGTTTGTAGAAGAATGAGTCTTCTCTCTCAAGTAACTTTGATGGTTCATCATATTCTGCAACTCTCCCTATAAAACATAAGATATGTATTAATTATCAATATAGTATTTAATGCTAAAGGTTAGTTCTAATTGCATTATCAGACACTTACCATCACTGAGCACCAAAACCAAATCGCTATCGATAACGGTGTGGATTCGATGAGCTATTGTGACAACGGTTCGATCTTTGAACTCTTGGCTGATGATATCTTGTATGACCCCATCAGTTGCAGAATCTACTGAGGCTGTTGCTTCATCTAGTACTAATATGCTGCTTTTCTTCAGCAAGGCTCTTCCAAGGCAAAATAATTGCCTTTGTCCCGCACTCCAGTTATCACCATTTTCAACCACTGATAAATCATTTCAGTTTAGTAATAATAATGATTATTATTACAAAAAAGAAAACATAATAAATTATATATGCAAGTTCAAAGCTGATAAATTTTACCTGGGGAGTCCAACTTCTCTTCCTTGGCCCTCACCAGATGACCAAGCTGACATTTATCTAGAGCCTGAAAATGAAAATTCATTTGGTTGATGATTATAATCTTTTTAATCTTCAAGGACAATGGAAAAAAAAGAATTACTACTTAATGTGTAACAAACTATATATTATATAGCTTGGTCTCAGAAATTGTACTGTATGTAATCAGTCAATATTTTTTGTCTAGCTACTCTTAATTCCTCTTAAATGAGTAAATATTTCTAACTATGCTTTAACTTCAATTTTCATGTTATTGATCTAATTGTTTAATTGAAGTGTTTACCTCCCAGACTTCAATGTCAGAGTAATGCTCCAAAGGGTCCAGATTTCCTCTAACTGTGCCTTCAAACAAGGATGGATCTTGTGGGATAATGCTGAGCCTTGATCTTAAATCATGAAGACCTATCTTACATATATCAACATTATCAATTATAATGCTTCCTTCTCTTGGTTCAACAACCCTGAAAAGGGCTTGAATGAGAGTTGATTTTCCGCTGCCGGTTCGTCCTACGACACCGACTTTCTTCCTTCCAGGAAATGTGCAGGTTATGTTTTTCAACACAGATGGTAGATGTTCAGCATAACGTATCTGTCAGTTATTTTGTTGTTAAAGTAGAACATATGTTAGAAAAAAAATTGACATAAAAATCAAAAGAAATATGTTATTATATGGGTCGCTTCTAAGGTGAGGGATCAACTAAGTCTCTCACCAGTGTATCGGTTAAACCGACCGTAAAATATAGTATAAAATGTTATGAATGGTTGAGATTTCATACTAGAATATCTTAACCATTCATAGCATTTTATATTATATCATAGAACCAATTTGACTGGTACACTGGTGAGGGACTTAGTTCATCCCTCATCTCAAAATGCACCTATTATATGTATGTTTCTATGTCCTCAATTCATCGGTATCTCAAACCTGTAAATTTTCGAAACATATTGTTCCGGTTTCTGGCCAGTTGCTTGGTGGCCGGGAGTCTTCAATTACAAGAGGTGCTTCACTTGCTATATTTGTGTATTGTAGAATTCTTTCAACTGATATCATCTTGTTTTCTGCATTGCAAATGTTCCATATAACTGAAGCTTGCAAGACATTTAGATTGATTCCATATGTTACTGCCAACCCTGCAATGCCTATAGAAGAAAAAGAAGATAATCCTTAAATCCTGTGAGGTGCATTATCTGACAATTACTTTGTATGTTTTCATGAAATATGGATGATTTATGATCTATTATTAATTGTACTTACTTGGATTGATAAATCCTTCGGGGAGGCTCACTAGCAAGACCAATGAAAAGGCAAAAACAAAATTTGAAAGCAAATTCAGTCTGAAAGAAAGCCATTCCATTGCAGACACATTGTGAAACCATGGCTTTGAGAAACCATCAACAAGGACAAGATTTGTGCGCGTGAAACGGTCTTCTTGATCAAAGGCTCGTATCGATGCTGCTCCTGCTAAAGATTCTGAAAAATGGTGGAGAATTGGAGTTATTTGTATCTGTGCTAAGCGAGCGAGTTCTCTTGCTGTTGGCGTGTAATATCGCTGAAATAAACATCATTCAACTTCTGTTAGGATGTCATAGAACAATGACAAGACTGATTTTATAGTCAGAACAAAAAGAACTAAAATGTGATCATTGTCTCTACACATAACTTGCAAATTGCATAATTGAAATATTTTATCTTGCATAAATTTGGAAATGAACCTCACTTGTTTATTTTAGGTTTTTTTATAGATAGATCAAGAAAGAAAAAGGACACATACTTGATACCATATGCAGACTCCAGTTACTGGAATGAAGATTGCAAATACTTGCCATGCCACCTGAGACATTACTGCAATAGTGCCTAGAATCTGTATTATTGAGAAAGCACACCATCCTATTTTGTTTGCCATTTCCATATCTAGCACACTTTGATCTGTGGAAGCCTGAAATGAAAAGTTTAATGTCTTAAATACATTGTAAGGATACTTCAAGGAAGGGCAAGAGAGACTATTTTTTTGGGTTACAAAAAGTTTAGGCGAGTTGGATCTCAGCCTCAGGTCTCTCTAGGGTTAGGGAAAACCTCAAGGCTCTTTGAGCGCTTACAAAGGTACTTACATATTACCCGCCAACGAGGCTCTCACATCGGCAACGGGATTCGAACTCACATCCTTGTGAGATATGAGCTGAATCCTTACCAACTGGACCAATCTTTGTTTGCAAGTCAAGAGGGACTATTGTTGTACTGTAGTAATAAAAATAATTATAAAAAACATAAATAGCATTGATATGAATGCTTACCCTATTGAAGATTCTTCCAGTTGGAGTTGAATCAAAAAATGACATAGGGGCTCTGAGCACATTATTCAACATTCTTGTGAAAAGAGTTTGTGCCGTCCAAAGTCCAGCATTTAAAACCAACATAGCTCTCAACAGAACACAAAGTGAACCAGCAACAGAAAGTGCCATATAAATAAGTAATATGAAATTCATCTCAAATATAGGCTTAGCATTAGTTGTTGTAGGACAAACCCAAGCCATCCAATAATTACTAGCAATCTGAAGTATTTGAAATGAAGTTTGTGCCAATATTATGATTGGAACAAGTATTCCCCCTTTAACAGTTGTCAAATAAGACCAATAAACTTCATTTGATATACTTCCTGTTTCTCTTTCTTCTTCTTGAACCAATTTTCCATCTGAAGGTTTATCTTCAAGGTTTGGGATTGGAAGTTCAGCACTTGAGTTTGAGGTAGTTATGGATTCTCCTTCAGCTGTTGGATCTATATTTGCTCTACTTGAATTATCAACCATAAGAACTGTCTCTTGAGATGAATTTGTTTTACTTGAATTTTCAACCATAAGAACTGATTCTAGAGCTTTGCTGTGAGCACCAACTAATACTTCAAATCCTATATTCTGCTTTAGAAGTTCTTCAAATGTTCCAGCTTGTGCTATCCTTCCATTTTGCATCACCTGACATTCATTTGGGCCAGTTGCTATGAAGCACAGACACAGACACGAATACTTGACACGACACAGAAACACAGGTTTTAATTTGAAAAGTGGGAGTAATTGAAGTGTCAGTGTTGGTGTCTGACACGACATTTGTCGGACACCGGACACGTCTTCAACCTGAGGTGTCAGTGCTACAGAGTGATACAGTTAGTCACAATGCTGACACTGCTTCCATCCTACTCAAATCTACTCTTATATATACATATGATAAGAATGTAAGACGTAAATCAAGATTAAGGAATCTAAATCCAAAATATTTGGCTATCCTAAACTTTAGTTTAACAGATTTTAATGTCTTTTTCATGAAGTAAATAAATATAGAACCAAATTTTTAGACAGCATTTACCAGAATCAGGTCTGCTGCTGGAAGAAATTCCACTTGATGTGTAACAAAAAGTATAGTTTTCTCTTTAAGAATCCCCATAAGGCATTCCTGCAAAAAACAAATGAAAAACAAACATTGAAGCAATGAAATTGTTTCTCAAACCATGAAATATTTACATATTTGAAGTGTGAAGAAAAATCTTACCTTAAAGAGATGTGTACCAGTATGAGCATCAACAGCACTGAAAGGATCATCAAAAAGATAAATATCAGAATCCTGATAAACCGCGCGAGCGATCTGTATCCTTTGCTTCTGTCCTCCACTCATATTAATCCCTCTTTCACCAATCTCAGTAAGATCACCGCATGAAAAAAGCTCAAAATCCTTTTTCAATGCACATGCTTCAACAGTTTTATCATACTTTTCATCATTATACTCTTTTCCAAAAGTTATATTGTCTCTGATATTTCCAGTTAATATCCATGCTGATTGTGGAACATAAGCCTTTGTTCCACTAATCTTAACTGTTCCAGATTTCTTATATATCTCTCCTAAAATTCCTGACAGCATACTAGATTTCCCCGAACCGACCGATCCGCAAATTGCCACCTTCATTCCTCTCTTAATTTTCAACTCAATTTCATCAAGTGTTGGAGTTATTGACTCAGTATCCCAACTGAATCTACCCTTTTCAATAACTACATCAAATTCTGTTTTCTCCTTTGCTACATTTTCAATAACATCATGTTGAATTTCTTCTTTTCTTAGGAAAGAAGCAATCCTATCAACAGAAACTTTTCCTTGAGCAATGACATTGAGCAAATCAGGTAGACTAAATATAGGGTCTTGTAACATTCGAAACGTGGCGAATGCGGATAATACCCTTCCAGCTGTTAGTTCAATTCCCATGAACATACATGCCCAAAAGGTTATCACAGAAATGAATGTTGGTGATCCCCAAAAGATAAAAGCTGAAAATGCTGCTTGTCTTAATGACTTTGATAACCAATCATATTCAACTTTCCTTAATGCTTCTATCCTTTGAAAAAATTGACTATCCCATGCTTGAAGTTTCAATGTCTTCATGTTCTTAAGAACTTCTGAAGTAGCTTTCATTCTGTTATCCTTAGCATCCATGATTTTTGTTTGGTATCTTTTTTGTATTTTTGTTAGAGGTATGTTCAAAGTCATAACTCCTAATGTAGCAGGCTAATGCAGCTAATGAACCTAATCCAAGATTTGTATGCAAAACGAAAACAGCTAGTGAAATTTGGATAGGCAACATCCATATAACATTTACGTACCAAACGAAATCCGTAATTCGCTGCACATCTACACTCATATAGTTCATGATCTCACCGCCCGAATGACTTTGTCGCGATCTGCTAGACAAACATAAACCCTTCTTATATATATGAGATATCAAAGCTGCTCTAAGTCGAAGGCCTAATTGTCGCGCACCGAATATCCATTGCCTTTGAGCTATTGTCTCAACCATTTTAGCACATAAAAAGGCTAGTGACAGAAGGTATCCAGTCTTCAATCCGTGGTTTCCCTTCCCGCTGAGAAAATCCACAAAGTCAGTGATCAAGTAAGGACCAACATACGAAGCCGAAGCATTAACTACCGCGAAAAGCGCGTTGATTGCTGCTTTCTTCCTAGCAAACAAATATATTGCCTTAGTGATAGATGGATTTGTAGTTCCATCTTTCTCCTTAACTTGTTTAAGACTCTCATTAAAGGAATTGTTAAGAAATTCAGCAGAATCTTTGATATCAACATCAGGAATATCATTCAGTTGAAGAGGTTTTTTATAACCTACTGCAAATAATGGATTGAGCCAAGAGAAGCTAATTAGTTGAATAAGAGTAGCTTTTCCATAAGGAGATTCCTTATAATAATGCTTCTCAGTTTTCTCCTTCTCTCCAAGAAGTGGTTCAGATATACCATCTTTAGCAATTAAGACAATTCCCGTCTTCCCTCTTGTTGAAATAACTACAAGACATGATGAAGCAAACAAACCAAGGAAATCTGCATATTCTCTTATACCAATTTTACCCTTGTTGGTGAAACTGAAATTGACATGAAGGGTAGTGCTTATAATGCTCAAAAGGAAACTACAAAACCACCAAGCTCTTAAAATCCAAGGAAAACGAGCATTTGATTTTTTTGACATTTTCCATATTGTTATTAGACTAATTGTCCATGACAATATTTGAGTTATCTCTGATGTAAAAGCTTTAGGTTTAGAAGTGCATTGAGTCTCATTATTATTGAGCATTAGTAGTAACATTAAGGCATGAACAGCTAACATTATAGTGCTGCAAATTAAGCTGAGTTTGTAAGAAAAACCAAACTTGATTGCAGTGTGGACGACATCTGAGGAACAATCTGAGACCTTGTTTTGCTTGGTTATCCGGTTCATGCAATTTCTTAGGAGTTGGAGTAATAATATCAGAAGGAAACCAAGTTCTATTGGTAGAATTACATGCTCCAACATGCATGGTGAGTCTAATGGCTTCCATGCAGTCCATGACAGAATTCTGAGGTCTGTCAAATTCAAAATGATAAGGATAGGAATAGGATGTTAAAATCATAAAGATTCATGGTATATTGTTCAAACATAAGTAATATTGATTCAATAAGGTTCTTAGAGAGTTGAATTATTGTATTTCCTTTTGTTTCTGTAAACTAAAGTATCCTCTACGTGTAACTGCAGAGATTAATCATTTGAAGTACTGAGATGGATTTAAGGGGTTGACTTCTACCATACGCACCTGGCTGGAATTGAACCCTTGACCAGATGATTAAGAAACCTAAGTATCTAGCACTTGTGCTACACCGTTGTATTTGTATATTTCCTTTTGTATTACTATAATTAGTAAATAAATTTTATTGCTTAAAAAAAGTGATTGTTGACGTGGCAGATAAGTCATGTAAAACTTCAATAAGCCAACCTTGAGGTTAATATTGCTGATGTTATGAAGACAATCATTTAAAATAATTTAATATAATGTAGGAAATCATGAACGTGTGTGTACATGTGATTGTACCTCATAATATATTTACCCAAAACAGTGCAATTTTACCTCATTAGTCACTATCACTTTTAACCTTACTCTAAGTTGATTCTGACATTATGTTAAATTGACATCAATTACACCTATTAAGACAGTGACAAATATGAAAAATATATAGTTGCTCAAAAAATTAATTCATAGCTGTTCCTTTTTTTAACTCTTCTTTGCCCCTTCGTCAATAATTGAGTTATAACATTGACTTACACCGACTTTTTAACAGCAATACTAATACTAATAATAAATAAAGCAGCTTATCAAATCAAATAATAATAATAAACAAAGTGTGTGTGCACTGTTTGCAAGGCACACAACAAACAAAACAAAACAAAACCTAACAAAAGTGAAAAATATGCGGCAGGTATGCAATTTTGATTTTTCCACATAAATTAAGTCCATGATGCAGAAAATATTGTATATATGATATGATTAGAAATTTAGATCATTGAATCCACACATTAAGACAACATCGTTGCTGACAATTACAGCATATACTTTGTCACTTCAATATCAAAACGGCAAAAACCAAATTGTTCTCCATTATGTGGAAACAACTTGGAAATCACCTATTAGTGAATCATTCATTTTTCAATATAATAATAATTATAAATTCTATATATAGGATATATATGGATTATTTTATTCAATCTTCCACTAAACAGACAAATTTATATATATGATTTTTTTTTGAAAAATATTACTTTTAAAAAATACTGAAATGACAACTACAAGTGGCTACCACAAAGGAAAGATTTTAGGAACAAATGTATCATAATTTTAATGTTGTTGTGACCACAAACGTTATTGTCATGAACGTTGTATTAGCCGCATTTGAACGTGATTAATTCTCCACAATGAATGAATGGTTCATATATGATTTAGTTGTGTATAATTCTAAATATCATTGCAATTATATATGCGCTTCAATATTAAAAAAAACTTAAAACACAAAAATAAAAGTCTTCCAAAAATTTGGAAAAAAAGGAGGAATATTTCTGGCAACTGAGGAACAGAAAAAGACAAGGGGAAAAAAACATTTACTAGAATTAAGAAGTGATATAATGTAGTCTGAGTCATTATGAACTTCAGAACTATTGCTCTTTCAATTTTTTCAAAGATTTATTTATGTTCATGTAATAATGAGAAGAAGAGGTACATGAAATTGTAAATATATATTGAAAAGGACTTACTTGTTAAACCAGATATTATATTGTTGAAGTTCTCCAAAGACATCATGGTTGCTTCTCAGTTTGAAGCTCAAATTCTGCAGAGATCAGTGTCACAAAAATAATTGGACTTAGATTGCTAAGAATGTAATTAATAATATATTTAGTATACATATATACATAAATACATGCATGTACTAAGTATACTAATTAACCACTCTATAGTGAGGGAAGTAGAGAAGAGAGAGAGAGAGAGAGAGAGAGTTGAAGACGTACTGAAGAGCACTTGAGTTTGTATGCACAAAAACAAAAGAAGAGGAGTAGGATTATATAAAGGGAAAGGAAGCATGTGACATAAATATATAATATATTTATTTTTATGCTCAGTTCTTTCTCTCAGTTGGTGGAGTGTTAGATATGTCACGTGAGAGATCGAGAGTCCACATAATTGTATTTTGGCATATTATAAGTATTCATGATTTGGGGTCTTTCAATTTTGAGTAGGACAATATAATTATAAACAGATGTGGATCATATCATAGACCTATAATTGGTAAAAGGAAAAGCCAATTTGAAGGTCATTACTCATTACTATTATATCAATCATATCATGGGTGAATTATACAGGAAAAACTCTGTCAAGCAGTTAATCATTTTAGCTACCACCACTTGCATTTGAAATAAGAATCTCTAGCTAATTTTAAGTTAGCTGGATATGAAATAATTGGTAATAAAAAATTAACACTTTAGAAAAACACTTTTTTTAAGCAATTTAATTGGTCCTATATCACTGTAAGTTTATTGATAAAAAAAGAGAAAGAAAATAAAATAAAAACAATAAGATAGAAAAGATTAGGATTGTTTAAATCTCCTAATTAACAAATAAAAGAAAATGGAGAACAACAATTCATGTGAGTGGAAATTTGTTAAGTTATGAATTTTTCAAAAAAAAAAAATTAAACACAGCAAGTTGCAACCACAATATATATTATTATTTTTTTGACCGAAATTGCAACCACAATATTGTAAACCGCACCATGTTTGTTTAAAACTATCTATTCTTCCTCTACAAAATCTTTTGTATAATTTTTTTTTAAATCACAGAAAACATTTGAATTGAAGAACAAAAATACAATCTGATAAAAGGGAAGGGATACAAGTACAATAGTACACATAGGAAATCAATAACCGAATTAAATGTACAAAATAAATAATAAATTGTGAAGGGAAGGAAATTAAGTATAACACATAGCAATAGCATACCTATCTCTCTCTCTTTCTATTGAGATGTCAGCATCTAAAAGATGATGTTTGTGGTTGTCGAACGATTTGGGATTGTTTTAAAGATGAGAAGTGTGTGAGATTCATAGATAGTAATTAAATTGGTCTTTCTTCTCAATAAGACAACACTAGAGAGAAAGAAACTTTGATTGATGCTTTTGTTTTCTGTCACTATGTGGGTAAGGTGCTTTGTTTATTTATATCGAAGAGAAATACTCTATATGACGAAACAAAATGTACGATAGAGCGTGAAAATGATTTTAAGCATTCACGCGACATGGTGTATTATTATACTTTGTTTTTCTTACAATTCGTATGAAAACAATTTGTTTTATACCACATAGCATTACTCTTAATTACCGCAGTCAAAATTAAATTTGAGTAACATTATAAGGTTCACATTTTGAAAGTGTTTTGAATTCCTTTAACAATCATGTGTTTTTATATGCTAAAAATATGTGTTTTGAATTTAATTTGTTGAAATCAAAATGATTCATCTAAATTTTATCTAATAATCGCTATAAGCTACAACAAGGCATGATTGTACTTATGGTACTCTTACCTAACTTTTAAAATTACAACTTTCAAATTTTTTTACCCTTATTTTCTATTTAAAGTATAAATAGATAGTTGAATTGTACCAACAAAAATAGATAATTGAAAACAATAGACACGTACAGGTATTATCTATAGTATATAAATATATAGAGAGAAATTAATTCCCTTTAATAGCTACTTTTTTTGTTATAAATATATAGGGAAATTTCATTTAGTAGCTACTTTTTTTGTATAGCTTTTTATAGAATAATTTTCCCCTTAATTCGAGTGAATTTTTAAAAATTTAGTAATTTATTGAATTACATTTATATTTATAGAGCAAAATACAAAATTTATAAAAGAAAATTACTCACTACTAACTAGCACTTGCACATTGCAACCGAAAAACTCTAAAATTTTGAGTTTAGATTGCCAACCAGGAAATCAGATTGATACTTATATTTATAACTGGATCTTTATCTTTATCAGATACTATTAAATCAAACTAAAAGGTCATCATGTGTGTGTGTATATATATATATATATATATATATATATATATATATATATATATATATATATATATATATTCGATTACTGTCAGTTAGAGATCCTCTCAAAGTTAGGGACACAGCTTGGTGAAAGACATAATAAATTCATGCAGCATATAAATAAAATAGAAAAAGTTAAAGAAATCAATTTTAATGTTTTTTTGTTAGGTATGGACATGAGACTGCTCTTGCAGTGTCAAATGGTACAAAGGATGTTAGTAATAATACCGGCCAAAATTATATATATCATGAAGAACTTGCAGGCTCCAATTGTAGCTGCAAATTGCAAATATTAAATGAATTTATTTACTACTTTATTATATATTAACATAACTAAGCTCATAAAATAATACAATGCTCAACAAAGTAGCTGGAATGAGTTTTTGGTAGATACAATTTTCAACAATCAGGAAGCTCATTTAATCAAGAAGATGCCTATTTACAATGCTCAAGGTGAAGACAAGTTGGTATGGTGGAGAAGTCGCAATGGTATTTACTCGGTCCGGTCTGCTTATTTTGGTGTGATGGAGGATCTTATTGATAGTAGCCACCTACGGGTATCGGGGAATTGGATGAGTATTTGGAAGCTGAAAATCCCTCAAAAAGTGAAGATTCTATTGTGGAAGATTGCACGGGGATGTTTACCGACTCGCCGTAATTTGCGTCATATATAGACACGTCCCTTGTGAGGAGACATGCCCATTATGCAACGAGACCGAGGAGGATGAATATCATGGATTTTTTTGTGTGTTCTCAGATCCAATCAACGTGGAATGTGAGTGGTATATCTCATGAGGTGAGTACTTTACTACATCAGGGTGCTTCTTTTAATACTTGTTTATTTAATATGCTAGACCAATTATCAAATGAGCATAGGAATGTATTAGCAATGACGTGTTGGGTGTTATGGAATCGACGGAATGAAAAATTATGGGAGGATATTATCAAATCAGCATCATTGTCCATGCAGCTAGCGATAGACTATTTGCAACAGTGGGAATTGTCCTTAGAGTTTCTATTGTCCCAAGTTTATGGCTTGTTAGTAGTCACAGTAACAGTTAAGTGTTATAACTGATTTATTGACTTAGTTGCAACTAACTCCCTGATGTATTCATATATAGCAAAAGTCAATCAATGGTAATACAAGTTTTTGCTTGTTTCCTTACAACACTAACAGCTGGTGTCAGAGCTCCATTGTGGCTTCGGTTTGAAGTAATATTGAGTGAAAGAAAACAAGGAAAAAGACTGAGAGAACGATTTTGAGTACCTTCGCAAAAAAAGAAAACAACTTTCTACATCCTGCAATTCCAATATTTGACGGGCACTATGATCACTAGTCGATGCTAATGGAAAACATCCTTCGATCAAAAGAGTACCGGAAGGAGCGACACTGGAGCAGATAACGAACAGGGACGAAAGAAGGCTCAAGGATCTCAAAGCGAAAAACGACTTGTTTCAGACCATAGATTGAAAGCATTATTGAAACAATGCTCAATAAATATTTAGCGAAAGACATATGGGATTCTATGAAACAAAAAAGTACAACGGTTCATTAAAGGTGAAGTGGGCTCAATTGCAAACGCTGCGAAGGGAATTTGAGCTCCTAGGGATGAAAGAAGGGGAATTAGTTGACGAATACTTTACAAGAACGCTTTCGATTGTCAATTAAAATGAAAATGCATGGAGAGCAGTTCGAGCAAGTGATGATTGTTGAAAATATCTTAGCATCAATGACCACGGAATTCGATTATGTGGTTTGTTTGATCGAAGAATCCAATGATGTCACCGGATTATCTGTAGACGAACTCCAAAGTAGCCTAATGGTGCATGAACAAAGAATGAAATGTCATAAAGAAGAAGAAGAATAGGCGTTGAAAGTTACCAATGCAAGGAGAACCAGAGGTAGAGGAAGAGGTCGTAATGAGGGAAGAGCAGGTCGCGACAGAGGAAGGAGATTTCTCAACAAAGGCACACAATTGAATGCTTTCATTGTCACAAATTAGGGCATTTTCAATATGAGGCCCTAACTGGGACGAGAAAGCCAATTACGTTGAATTTGAGGAGGAGGAGGAGGAGGAGGAGGAGGAGGAGGAGGGGGAAGAAATCTTGCTCATGGCTCACACTAAAGAAGAAAGTACGGCCAAGAAGTTTTGGTTTCTTGACGCTGGATGCAGCAACCACATGTGTGGGCGCAAGGATTGGTTCTTTGAATTAATAATCAGGTTAAGGTGTCTGTGAGGCTAGGAAATGATAAAAGATTGATGACTGCAGGGAAGGGAAAGCATAAAATTGGAAATTGATGGAGTTACTCAGGTTGTCACTAAACTCTATTACATTCCAGATTAGAGAAACAATTTTCTTAGTATTTGGAAACTGCAAGAAAAGAGTTTGAAGGTAATTTTTGAAGACAAATTCCGCAAGGTATATCACAAAGGAAGAGGCTTGATTCTCATATCCGGAATGTCTTCAAACCGCATGTTTGAAGTAACTGCTACTATGATATTTCCTTCCTGCTTCATGGCCTCAACTGAGGACAATGAACATCTTTGGCATTTTAGATTTGGGCATTTGGGATACAGAGGTCTGCAAACTCTTGCTCAAAAGAACATGGTGAGAGCTTCCTAAATTGATCCAGCCCTCAAAAGTGTGTGGTGACTGCCTAAAAGGAAAACAACACAAGGAAGGAGAGCAACATAAAAGCTTGAGTCCGTGCATGATGACATATGTGGCCCAATTAAACTTGTGTCTCACAACAAAAAGGGGTACTTTCTCACATTTACATATGCTTTTAGTAGAAAAACTTGGGTGTTTCTGCTTGCTGGAAAATCCACTACCTTTGAATGTTTTAAAAACTTTAAGGCACTAGTTGAAAAGGAATCTGGATGTATTATTAAATATTTGAGAAATGGCAGAGGTGTAGAGTTCACCTCTAATGAATTTGATGCTTTTTATAGCTCTAATGGAATTAAAAGACAGTTAACAACATCTTATACACCCCAACAGAATGGGTAGCGGAGAGAAAAAACAGGATTATACTAAATATGGTTACGTGCATACTCTCTAAGAAGAACTTGCCCCAAGAATTATGGCCAGATGCTGCAAAATGGTCAGTGTTTGTGCAAAATAGAAGTCTACAGCTCTCCAAGACATAACATCTAAAGAAGCTTGGTGTGGTTTGAAGCCTGTAGTGCATTTCTTTAGAACTTTTGGGTGTGTAGCCCATGTCCATGTGCTTGATGCACAAAGAAAGAAACTAGATGACATAAGTGTAAAGTATATCCTCCTTGGTGTAAGTGAAGAGTCAAAAGCATGTAGGCTTTATGATCTTGTTGCAAAAAGGGTCTTGATAAGGGACGTAAAGTTTGTTGAAGATGAGACATGGGAGCGGAGAGAGGAAGACTCGAGTAGCAAAAGTCGGGTGGTTGACCTGGAAGAAAAAGAAGTTGAGAAAAGGGCGACTGGCACTAATGCATAAAATCAAACAAGAGATACAAATGCAGTTGCTCAGGAACAAAATGCCTTTGCTAACAAAGTCAATTCAGTAGAAGAGGGAGGTGGTCTAAATGAAGGGAGGACAAAGAGAAAAATTGCATACTTGCAGGATCATGTCACTGAGGAAGCGAAACTATATGAGCTCCAGTACACAGAAGATTTTAGTCTTGCAGCAGTTGCTCTAGCAGAAGATCCTCTCACCTTTGAGGATGCTATGAGGAGTGAAAAATGGAAGAAAGCCATGGATCTTGAAATATAAGCAATAGAGAAAAGTGGCACATGGGAACTAACAAACTTGCCAAAGGGAGCTTAGAAGATTGGTGTAAAATGGGTGTTTAGAACTAAACTCATTGAAAAGGAAGAAATTGAACAGCACAAAGCCAGATTAGTGGCAAAAGGCTTCTCTCAGCAGCATGGTATTGACTATAGAGATGTCTTTGCACCAGTTGCTCGTTGGGATACTATAAGGACAGTGTTGGCAGTGGCTGCATTAAAAAGATGGTGTGTTTATCATCTAGATGTAAAAAGTGTCTTCTTGCTTGGTGAAACGAAGCAAACAATGCTCATTGTGCAACCACCTTGGTACCTTAGAAGGGGAGAAGAAGAGAAGGTATACAAACTAAACAAGGCTCTGTATGGGTTGAAACAAGCCCCAAGGGTTTGGTATAGTAAAATTGACTCCTACTTTGCAAAGGAGTGGTTCCTAAAGTGTCCATCAGAACATACTCTCTATGTTAAGAATGGAGAGGACAATTTGCTAATTGTAAGTCTCTATGTAGATGACTTGATAATCCCTAGCAATAGTGAACAACTATTTGTAGAGTTTAAGTCCTCCATAAAGAAGAATTTTGATATGACTAATCTAGGGAGAATGAATCACTTTTTAGGAGTTGAAGTAAAGCAAGGTGCATCAGGAATTTATATAAATTAGGCCAGATATGAAAGGGAGATTCTGGACAGGTTTGGAATGAGCAGTTGCAAATCAGTTCAGAGTCCTATTGTTCTAGGTATGAAGTTCTCTAGAAAAGGGGATGAAAAGAAAGTAAATGCAAAAGACTTCAAGAAGATAGTTGGGCGTTTTATGTATCTAACAACAACAAGGAATTTTATGCTTGTTGTCTCCATGATCAGTAGATCCATGGACAAGCCAACTGAAACGCATCTACAAGTACCAAAAAGGATCCTCAAATATCTGCAAGGAATAGTTGATCTTGGCATCCAGTACAGTAATAGAGGAGGAGAAGGATTGACAGCCATACAGACAGTGATTATGCTGGGGACATTGATGACACGGTGATTATGTTGGGGACATTGATGACAGAATATCAACCTCTAGTTATGTGTTTCTGCTAGCATCAGGAGCTATTTGCTGGTCCTCAAAGAAGCAACTTGTGGTAACTCTCTCTACCACAAAGGTTGAGTTTATTGCAGCTACCTATTGTGCATGGCAAGCAATATGGCTTAGAAGAATTTTGGAGAAAATTGAGCTACCTTAAAAAGGAACCTCTGATACATTGTGAGAACAACTTTGCTATAAAGCTGTCTAACCAGTGTGCTTCATGGACGAAGCAAACACATCGATGTATACAATTATGTACTTACTTAAAAATACATAAACTTTAGGTTAAAATATGACTATCGAGGTATTTACACTAAAATAATAGTTTGTTAGAATCACTCAATTAAAGAGTAATTATTTGTCGATTAGCTAAATCCTGATTAGCTTGGTGTATGTATCAACTAAACTAAGATCAACTAAATCCAAATTGACTAACACGAGGTCAGACTAAATAAAAAATCAGATTATTAAGATCTAATGGACCACATAGGACTACTCAGTTGAGACATATGGCTGAGGAGTAAACGGGGAGCATGATGAGCTAACACACATGGATACCAAGTCTATATGGACTCAAAGACAGCTATTTGGTCATAACCAGGGGTAGAGCTTGTCTTACATTTGGGGGGAGCAATAACTACAAACTACAATATTATAATTACCAACATGATGTAGTGGTAGATACTTGAGTCCCTTAAATGAATCTGCAATATCTCAAAGGATTAGTTTCCACAGCCGTCGTGGATGATACATTGGTTTACCAAAAAAAATTATAATTGAAATTCATAAGTCATTTATAATTTTATCAAAAGATTCAAAATAATATCAACACAAAACAAAAATGGAATATATAAAAGGAGAGATTTACATAAATTAAAGTGTTGTCGTTCATTCTTTATTTGAAATACAATTGAATCATAGCTAATGATTTCTTTTTCAATTTAAATCATTTGATTATAAGCTTCAATTTAAATCATTATTATTTTAACATTTTTTTTAAACAATTTGAAATCGGTTTACATTTTAGGCATCATTCAAATAAATTTAGGATATTTGACCAAAATTTTAATTTGGAAGTTCTTTTCCCATTCTAGTTTTCTTTCATAATGAGAATAATTAATAGAAACCAATTTCAATAATTACTCTTGTAAAAGAAACGAATAATTACTATATCCAATTAATTAATCAATGAAATTTAGCATAAACTTAGTTAATTGAATTAATAAAGATGTAAGACAATATTGAACCAAAACATAGCAAATTAATAGAGGAAAGAGCAGCGGGAAGTAGAAAAACGGTACAAAGTAGAAAAACGGGTAACTCTAATTAATTATGTTCTAAATAGTATGTCTTTGTACTTCTTTTCTTTTTACAAGGTACTGAAGGTGGTGATTAGCTCTATGATCAAGATCTAAAGGGATTTCCTTTAGGGTATTAAAGAAGACGGTAGGGGAATGCATTGGGTGGCTTGGGACAAGGTATGCAAGCCCAAGAAGGATGGTGGGTTAGGCATCAAAAATCTAATTTTCTTCCATATATCTCTATTATCTAAGTGGAAGTGGCATTTTTTGACGGATGAGGGTGCTAGCTGGCGTGGGATTTTAACTTATAGATACGGTGATCTTCCTTTGTTGTTGTTCAATGAGGCCTCCCGGGTGGGTAGAAGGCGTGACTCCTTATGGTGGAGAGACATTATTGGTGTGGGCACTGAACATCTTGTCGTGGGGTGGTTTGAGGCGTGTGTTCATAGACTTTTGGAATATATCATTGGATTGGTCATCAACCTCCTAGAATTGACTTTGCAAATTTATATGCAGCCTGTGGTAACCAGAATTTCATGGTGTCAGATTTGGGAGGGTGGAATAATAATGCTTGGTATTGGCATTTTCCTTGGAATGACATATTTGATCCTTGTTTAACGGAGGAGGCACACATTTTAAGTTCCATCATATCAGAGATGCATATTGAAAGAGGAAAGGAGGATTATTGGATTTGGGTGTTGAATTCTAGAAAATTGTTTTCTGTAAAGACATGCTATGAGCACATAATTTCGCCCAGCAACAATTCTACAGGTATTAGCGATATCAGCAACATTTTCCAGCAGCTTTGAAGTACTTCTATCCCATCTAAAGTTATAATTTTCGGTTGGAGGATCCTTATCAATTCCCTTCCAATTCGTGCGGAGTTGCATCGTCGTCATATATTGCAATCTGCTGAAGAATTGGTTTGCCCGATATGTAGGATGGAATTTAAAGCGAAGATCTTCACCATTTATTCGTGCAGTGTCGGTTGACACGTGAGTTGTGCAAAGGGAAGAAAGCACACAAGGTTAGATACATTTTGTGGCTGGCAATGTGTTGGTGTAGAGCAGGTAGACATCGTAGTTTTTCTTCTTCATCTTGGTGGAACATTGCTCTTCAATGTATTAACAATTTTTGAGATTGTTCTTTGTATTGATTTTGAGCATTCCTAGTGCTCCTATCAATGAAATATTGCTTATCGAAAAAAAAATGATACAAATGGATGAGAGATCATCCATTGTGTTGCGGCATGAACAATGCAGAAATGAGATAGTATTGTACTAACAAAATCTATTTTTTGATAGGTGCAGTGATTACCTCAGCTTCAATGAAGCTCAGCGAGTGGTCTTAACGGACTCGTTTGATTGTTGATTAAGGGCCCAAAATTAAGCTATTATTCTATTTATAAAAAGAGAAACATATGAAAGAGAAAGAGAAACATATGAAAAAGACAAAGTCAACTTATGGTACTCTCTCTCTCTCTCTCTCTCTCTCTCTCTCTCTCTCTCTCTCTCTCTCTCTCTCTCTCTCTCTCTCTCTCTCTCTCTCTCTCTCTCTCTCTCTCTCTCTCTATATATATATATATATATATATATATGGGGAGAGGTTAATTATTTGCTATTAAGGTTCAACAAATTAAATAAGGTGTAATTTCTCTAATCTAGTCCAAGAAAATGATGTCGTGGACTTCCAAACCCTCCCTACGTGGGGGGAGAGCCCCTAATAAATGAAATATTTTACTTATCAAATATCTGATATCAGATTCAAATATACGGTTCAGATTAAAATACTTTTTTAAGTGACTAACAAGTTTTTTCTTCTCTCTCCAGCTATCTAACATATCTATCGCATACAAACAACTTTAATACCTATCTTCTTCCTCGAACATCTCCATGGATTTTCTTATTTCTTTTATGTTTTTTTTTCTTCCGTTTATGGTTCTTTTTTCCAGTGTTTTTGGCAAGATATTAAATTGATAGCAACATATGAATCTTGAATCCTTGTTGTTTTTAAACAAAAAAAAATTGATAAGAATGATGAATCATGAAGCCTTGTTTTTGAATAAAGGAAGAGGAAGAAACATACCTTTAAATTTCTTGTTTGCACAAACAAATAGAGAAGAGAGCATGAGAAAAATGGGAGAAAGTTTGAGCATGGGACGAAGAAGACATTTATTTTATCTTTTTTTGAAAATGTGAAGAAGACAATTAGACTTCTCAATCTCAATAGTTTCACGAATGAGAATGAAACTAGGCTGAGAGAGTAAGGCACGTGAGTCATTTAAAATAGTGTTTTAATCTAAATCCTATGTTTGAATTTGATGGTAGATAATTAACCCTTGCGGGTGTTACATAAAAATACTCTCCCTCTCAAATTATAAGAAAAAATGACTTACTTTTTTCCCCCTCAAATTATAAGCAAAAGTTAACTATTTTTACTCTATTTAATTATATTGTTCCAAAAATACCCTTAGGGTATGTTTGGATGGAGGGTTTGGGAGGGGAGGGGAGGGATTGATTTTCAATTCTAAATTGAGAAAGCTATAAAATGTTTCTAAACAAAAATGAAGTGTGATTAACAATGTTTTATCATTATCTATCATGTTATTCTTTCAATTTTTTAAAATCTCAAATAGATATTAAAATATCGACCAAACCCTAGCTCCAAACCCCTCCCTTCCAAAACCCTCCCAAATTCTCCTCCCAAACATACTCTTATAGTATTTATTAAGTTGGTCTTTTCCGAAAAAATGTTTTAACTACTTCACGTGAAGTTGTTTAGTTCCAAGAAAGGGTAAATTTGAAGAAAAAAATAATTTTTTTTATTAATTTAGAGATTATTAAATAAGAATAACTAACATATTTTTGACAAGAGAAATTGCTAACTTTCATAATAAATAAAAATTAATTATTTTTGCTTATAATTTGAGAAACACAGTAAATAGTGCTCTTTCTCCTTATACATGTTTTGTTGTCTACTAGTTTGTATGACCCGTGCGCTGCACGGGTATACATTTCCTTTTAACTTTTAATTTGATTTTTTGGTGTGTGATAAAAAAAATATGTATTTGTATGTTTAAGTGTGTTATCTAATATACAACACTGTTTTGTACACGGTCTAAAATAATTCCATTATTTAACATATATATATATTATACATAATTTCGAATTCTCGAATGGTATTATGTTATAATATATATCATATATTTATATTAGAAAATATTTTATACGAACATATTTTGTTTTTGATTTAAAAGTTATATATTTCATAATATCTGCCTCTCGAACGGAAGAATAATATATTGCGATAAAAATTGTAAGGGTGAAGTGTATAGTCTAAATATATTATGAGAATATAAGTAAAAATCACGTAATTCGTAAAAAATCGGCTAATTATTAGGAACTTAAGATAGTTTACGATAAAAATTGTAAGGGTGAAGTGCATTCATTTTGATGTTCCTCTTCTGAGCAGAATCAATGGTTCCTGTTGTTGTTGCCAGTGGCGGAAGTAAATGTCCATTTATAAGATCCAACTCTATGTAAGTCCATTTATATCTACTCTGCGTTCCCTGGTCTTTTCTTTACAATTTTTTGTAGTTTCTTTTACATGTTATATACTCATTCATTGGTTAGTGATGTTTCATTACGGGCTTTCTCATTTTTATGGGCATTTTACACGCTGAAATTACCAGAGGCGCTACGACAATCAATTCCCCACAAAACTTCGCATTGTTCAGGTTTGTCCATTCTACGTATAGTAGAAACCAAATTGTTCCTTTTATGTCTGTTTCTGTATGCATTGTTTATATATATCCATATATATATATATATATATATATATATATATATATATCTTTAATTATGTATAAATATATTCGGACTTTTTTTAACCAATATTAGTTTTTCTTGGTTAAGTAATTCACAAACATGACGCATTTAACAAAACATAAATAAATATCGCTAACATTATTTATATAAAAAAATGTGCACATGAATGACAATGGGTGTATAAGTAATTCACAAACATGACGCATTGAACATATAAAAAATTGTACTAAAGTTGTATTGACGTAGAACTTTCACAAATGTAACAGTAAATTAGAATAAATGAATAGTATTTATATTATTGATTAAACCTTAACATTGTCAAATACTTCCCCATACACTACATTCTTAGTGGATCGCAGTAGATTTTTGTCATCGTCCAGTATAAGTAGCTTCAAACCCTTTCTTGATTTAACACGGGAAAGAGCAACATACAGTTGTCCATGTGTGAACACCGATTTAGGTAAATATATTCCAACATGTGACAGTGATTGTCCCTGACTCTTGTTGATGGTCATCGCAAAGCATACCGTAACAGGAAACTGTCTTCGTCTGAATTTAAAGGGTAATCTAGCATCACTGGGTATAAGATTCATTCGAGGAATAATAATTTTAGAACCAATGTTTTTACCTGTTAGGACTGTAGCAGTTATAATATTCTTCCCCAAATGGTTTACCATCAACCTTGTACCGTTACATAGACCTGCAGATTGGTCAATGTTCCGCATCAGCATTATAGGCACACCAACTTTAAGCATTAACTTATGGTTAGGAATACCCGAACACTTCACATCATTCAAAAATTCTGGGGTGAACCATTCACTTTGGCAGTCACTATCCTCATCTGATTGACAAACAGTATCGGAGCTGAGATACTCAACAGTTTCACCAGGAATTTGGGACAATACATAATCATTAACCTGCTCGACTGACTCTAGAGTAGGTGCTAGAATCGTCCTCTCCTCAAAGAAATGATCGGTGTTAATGTTAGGTAAAAGCTGTGGATAAGCAAAGTCGACCAGAGACTGTAGTGGGTTGGTAGCATCCAAAATTAATAGGTCCTCAGGGATGTCAACATCAATCTCTCCATATTCGTTACTCATTCCATTTCCATCACCAACTTTTAGCAACCAATCTGCAAATTCTCTGATTTCATCCCTCTCAGAATCTATATTCGAACTACCAAGTCTCATATTGACAGTGAGATTAAGGACTTTGCAGCTTGACCATATACTCGATGAATTGATTGAAGCAGCAAGTACATCTTGTCTGGAACCTTTCCTTACTACTGGTAGTATTTGCCTGAAATCACCACCGAGTGCCACAGTCTTTCCACCAAACGGTTTATCAATGTTTGATCGATCTACAGTGGACATAATATCCCTCAAAGTGCGGTCAAGTGCCTCAAAACAATTCCTGTGCAACATTGGTGCCTCATCCCATATTATAAGTTTGGCCTCTTTTAAAAGTTGTGCTCTTGGACTCCTCTGACTTATATTACATGTGGAGTCATCACGGGGAACCAAAGGAATTGAAAAAGTTGAGTGTGCAGTCTTACCACCGGGAAGCAGTAGAGCAGCAATACCGCTTGATGCAGTGTTCAACACAATGTACCCCATCGAACGTAAACCAGTAGTCTCCGTACTCCATACATAGGTCTTTCCGGTACCACCGTAGCCTTGTAGAAAATAAAAGCCACCTCTACCAGATATGACCGAATCTTTGATCTCATCATACGCCTTCTTCTGGTCATGATTTAAATTCCGGTGTAACTCACTATGTATGCGTGCCATTTCATCCCGGTCATAACTCAGCTCATCCGCTATCAGCTTGTTTTGAAAATCAAATCCTTCAATGATAGTGGGGAATGGCATAGAAAAATCAGCAAGTGACCGCCCATTTTGCTGAAGAAGTTTTTCAATCTCTATTAGACACATATTCTTCAATGCATCCTCTCTTATCTGAAGACCTGCATAGTTATTAAAAAGAAGATCCGTATTACATTATTTGTAATTCGATATGAAATATTTATAACTAATTTCAGAACAATTCCAACTGAACCACTGAACCTAAAGCCATAATTGTAACTAAATATTTCAAAGTACATTCATATTTTTAAAAATTAATACATCGTCTAATATATAAAATATACCAATAACTCCTTTTATTATATATGGGCAGGAATTGTTAAATATTTGTAAGTAAATATAGAACAAAAGCATCTAAATATATTTATAAAAACAATCAGTAATATATGACATATGAATACCTGGTCTCTCTAGCTGTCTTCGTGTGTTATACACTATGCCGTCAGCTAGTAGCTTCCATGTTGAATTCCAAACAAAATCAGCCTTGTGGATAGTGTACATAGATAGTAAAGTAACAAACAACCTCCGCAATTGATTGCCAGACGCTATTTTACTTGCCTCATCAATGGCATCTATAAATTCTCTATCGCCATCCAACAAACCGAGTTGAAAACATGCTTCTTCAAATGTGGGCTCTACTTTGCCATTGACCTTCCGAAGAGACTTATAGCTGGTGCACCCCTTTTGAATGTTGAGCAAAATGCGCAGATAATACTTCTCACCAACCCCGGGAGGAACATAACTTATTCTACCAACACTGTAACCCTTTTTCCTTGGAAGCCAAATTCTTTCTTTATAATTATATACGAATCTACTTGGAAACTCTGCGTAGGTCAGGTCCCTCCCCTCCGTATAAGTTCTATTAGCAGCAAACCAAGCCAAAAATATGGTATCATAGTGTTGGGCCCTCCACACCACATTTTCTATATCTTCATCATCATCGAAGAACACGGTCTGCTCATTCGGGAGATGGAATGACAGTCTCTGTACTGGAGGCCATTTTTGATGGATATGAAATGCAAATATTCGCCAAACAGCCTCTGAGGGGGATACATACCTGCATTCGTAATAGTTGCGAATTTCATCAACAGGTTCCTCTTGATTGTTGGTATTGCGTAAAACCTGAAGAGTAGCACGATCTGGACCCTTGTTGACATATTTGAAGAGATATTTGATAGAGTTGGACTTGTTACAATATTCAACATTGACATGCCCTCTATATCTCATCAGCAACTGTGGATTATACGGTACCACAAACCTATTGTCAAAGACGGTGCCCCCCTTTTCAACTGTTATGCCTGTGTTGTGGCGTTTGTAGCATGGATACCCATCTTCATCAATCTTTGTTGACTGTAAAAATGGCTTGGGATAGAATTTTGTACACTGTGTTCCCTTAGTGCAGGAAGATCTAGGATTAGCACGGCCACATGGTCCATGCAACATGTACGCTGACACTGCGTCATATAGTTTTGGGTACAATGTAGGATCTGGCAACTCTGCTGATATGACCCTATCTATGTCGGTGGTTGTCATAAGCTTGTATGCCGCAGGCAACCACAGCAATAAATGGGCATGTGGCAGACCCCGTTTCTGCCATTCAACTGTATACATGACTGTCAAACATGAGAAAGTCAAGTGTTATCTTCCACATATTAAATGATAGTTAAAGTGATAGCAATGGACAACTTTTAAATATTGGAATTTGAAAGTGCAATTTTAAAAAAACATGGCCCAAAAGTTTATACCTGAGTCAACCTTGCCAAACATCTCATCTGTCTTTAAGTCAGTGATTAGTTGATCCAACTTCATTTTGAACACACGTGAAATGATGTCGGGTCTATCAGAGGCTTTTAGACCACGTGGCCTAACGAAATCAACAATCTCTGGCCAATTCGAATTGCATGTTATAGTAATGAATAAATCAGGGTACCCGAATCTCTTGCAAATTGCGACAGCATCTTGACAATTATTGAACATGTATCGAGCACCTCCTGTAAACGATGGTGGCAAAATAACACGTCTTCCAATGGCCCCAGCATCAGTCTCACCTCTCGTCACGGCATCTTGTAATCCTGTTAAAACTTCCGACCGTATTATTTGTTGGTTGTTGCGAATGTATTTGAGCCTTGTAGTCTCAATCATAGTATAACAATCTACAACAAATTGCTGGAACAACCGACGTGAATTAACAATCAGACCAAATTCCACTTCCCTTTCCTGAATCCTGAAAGCTATGAACTCTCTCAAAGTGACCTTCTGCCTGCTGGCAGATCTCTCAACCCCATTCATACGCCTGAGTGGAATGTTTTCTTGGAACCCATCCTCACCGCGAACAAAAATTAGTGGATATTGTAAGGGGAGAAGAGCGGTATGTGTTTCATGGACCCTTTCAAGCTCACCTGACATGTGTTTCACAATTATATCCCTCCCGTGCTCAATGTGTGAATCATCCCCAATTATTAAAGCTGCAACTTCATCGCAAGTAGGAGTATTATGGGTCCTGGGATCGGTTGATCGGTCTCTAATCAATCTTAGGCTGATTTTTTGAGCTGGGTTCTGTTCTTGTAGGTCACGGACTTCCCTGTATTTCTGCGCTATAACATTGTATTGATCAATCATTTTTTTCAAGTCTTTAACCAATGATTCGTCAATTTGGCGGGAGTTGTTGTTCGACCTGCAAGATATATAAGATTTAATGTGTACACTATATAAAAATCTTGATGCGTTAACAGAATGTCCACTATAAATAAATATATAACATGTGTTCAAGTGAACAATTCATTACCACGCAATATTAAAGGTTATTTAGCTATGAAAGACTCACTGTGCAAGAATGTAGCCAATAAACCATGTTTGTATATGAATAGGAATGTAGATCAACATAGGGGAATAATAAATCAAAAAATGCTATCTACCTGAAATGGCTCATCCGATGTGACACCTCATTTCTGGTGTCCCATATATATAACTGCGCATATTTTGGGGTACCACCCTCAGTCGGCAACAGGCTGCCTATACGATGGTAGTTTTGGCCTTGCAAAATGAAATTTGGTGGACCGTTGCCATCGTTGTGTGATGTAATAACTCTACCTCCCATTGAGGTGAAAGCAAACATGCTGTTATACAACCCTATGTTCTCACTGAAGTGTTTGCTTCTCCGATCAATATCTCGAATAAGATTCATCAACAACTGTGGTGGCTCTTGAAGCAATGGTAGATCTACCTGTCCTTTCATGCAACACATAGAAAACTGAGGGCTACTTGAACGGTCCCTCTTCACTGACCTTTCTTGGAACCAAAATAAAGCATGACACTCACGACATTCATGTGTTGGTAGGCCAAAATCAAGAGATGCTGTCAAAGACAATGAAAAACACTTACGAATATTAACTACTGATACGAAACAATACATGTATCTATATAGCAAGCAAACTAAATGTATATGTAGATAAACATACAAATATCTATAAGCTAAACATCAATTAACTTACGCCGCATTTCATTGTTGTCGTACAGAGTGGACCGATTATTGGATTGTTGTTGATCACCAACTTGGGCTTGACAATCGTTTTCAATGAAGGCCAGCCTTTAAATCAATATTCCTGGATTAAAAAAATTATACCTAATATTGATATCATGTTATATGAACAACTAATACCTGGCGTTGGGTGTATTGCTTCGTTGGCGGTTGCTTGATCATCGATGTCGAAATCAAGTCTCATTATTGGCAAGCTTCCTGCTACTGTGGGATTGTCGTCCATTCGACCTGCTCCCGATACACTTGATTCATCGTTTGTTGATAGAGTCTCTGTTATTTTGAAATAACAACACTCAGGTCGGTACTATTTCGGCATTATTGGTTGTTATAATAAAATGTTGTTAACAAAACCCTGTAATTCAGTTTTATAATTCATAATATACCATTAGTTGTCATTGTGCGTGCCGGACGGTTGGTTGTAACACATGAAACTAAATGTTGTTCCTGTTCTTTCTGAGAATAATTTGAACAGATTCTTGAATCTTTCTTTCTCAACGAATCCATAGTTAATTGGTTTACCTGTGTAACTGCACAGTAGTACGAAATATACATATATGTATTAACAGTATTAAAAAGCAGGACCCCAAATTAAAGGTGAACAGGTTAATTGCTTTTTAAGAATTCCGCCAACAATAACTATATGAGAAAATAACATGTTGACGCTATATGGTTCTATTTCAAGAACTGTTTTAAAATATGTCAACAAAACAAACCTAGCAATAATAGTGTCGAATACCTGCAGACATAGGTGTCGGTTCTGTCCTGTCCAGTAGATATACATCATGACTGACCTTAGGTTGTCCCTGTGCCGGTGTATTAAGTTTGGTCAGGTCTGAACTATCTGGTAATACGACATAAATTAGCAATATAAGTTCAGTTCATCAAGCTGTGAAAGTATCAATTAAATAATCAGAACACATAGTGCATGGCAAAAAACTTACTGCACTTTGAGACATGATCATTTTCGTGACACTTAGACTGAAGGATTCGTCGCGTAACTTTAGGTGTTAACGGTTCACTACATCCAGTGTCTCCAAAAGGTCGTTTAAGGTTGGAACATGTTTCAGACAATCCTGCATTTTCATGATAATGCTTAATGGAATCTGGTTCAACTCTTACGTAAGTACAAATGATATGAACATTTTTTAATTGTATTTCGTGCAATGCTGATTTGTATGCGTGTATGTTTTCCACATCAATGAAACACCAGTCAATAAAAAATATTATTAAATAATGTTTACGTCACAATGGCGATATATGGGGCAGAAAACAAAAGTACGGGGCAGTAATATTCATAATGAATATCTAACATTTTTCGTAGAAAAAATAACATTTTATTAACTCTGAAAGTACCTTCAGGCTTCTTCGTCATACGTGAAATGATGCTTACTTGGATGTCTCCAACCCATGAATGGTATAGTTCAGGTATCAAATCTATTGAGTATTTGGCCGACAAGAAACCTATTTTTTATTTTGACTGGACAAGAAACCTATAATTAATAGCAGTTATTAACTTATTGTTATATGTTACACTCAGGACCATGAAATTTTATAATAAAAAAGTTTAGATTAGGTCAAAGAATACCGAGGATCAACCGAAAATTACAATGAAATTTAAGTATAACGTACACTTAGAGGAAAATTCTCGTAAGTCTACGTTATTGTGGTGCTTCTAGCACTCCTAATTATACTCCCTTCAAAAATGTTAGTCTTTTGTGTAACATCTGCAAAAACCTTTAGGGTCTGTTTGGGAGTTTGGAGGGGGAGGGGAGAGGTTGGGACTAATAGTGTAAATTCTTTAGTGATGAGAAGAAAAATTATCCCCCCAAACCCCCCAAAACCCCTCTCCTAGTTTATTTTTGGAGCCCCTCCAAACTCCCCCATATTTGGGGGAGTTTGGAGGGGCTCCAAAAATAAACTAGGAGAGGGGTTTAGAGGGTTTAGGGGGATAATTTTTCTCCCAATTACTAAAGAATTTACACTATTAGTCTCAACCCCTCCCCTCCCCTCCCCTCCAAACTCCCAAACACACCCTTAGTCATCATGGACACAGAGAAGGTTAATCTTAAGGTTTTAATATATGTTTGGTCCTGCAAATACGACCATAATCTATTTAGGCCTCTGTAAAAAAAGGTTTTAAAATGACCCTTGCAAATATTAAACGTTTACAGTTAAGCCCCTCTGTTAACTTTCCAGCCAAAAAAACTGACGTGGCTAACGGAGATGACGTCGGGATGAAATCATCAATGATGTCACTGGCACATGTCATCATCTCATTGGACCATTGTGCCACATGTCAATGAACGCCATGTCATCACCCTTTAGTCATTATGGACACATGGCACTGACATGTGCCACGTCAGCAGCCAATAGATGGCTGCCACGTGGAGCTCCATGGAAATGTGGGGAATCTTGTCTTGTTACTAAAAAGAAAAGAGTTAGGGGAATATTGGTGTTGAACTTGTGACCTTTTAGTCATGCCCACTCAACAATACCACTAAGCCATATCAATTATTGTGTGCTTTAAGCCAGCTATCAATATATAAAACGAAAATCATCTTCTTCTTCAACCCAAACACCGTCACAACTGGAAAACGAAAAAACGAAACTGGAACAGTCTGAAGCGAAAAAACGAAATTGGAAAACGAAAAAACGAAAATCATCATCTTTTAAAACGAAAATCGTCATCCTCGCTTTTGAATCGTTTCAATCTTTCTCTATTAATTATTCCTTTTTTTTGGAACAGTTTGAAGCGGAACAAAATCGTTTCAATCTTTCTCTATCACGTGCTCTTCAATTGGAACAAAATTTGAATCGTTTTCAAATCTATGATATATTTCGATTAGTTTCGTTAGATTTCAGATCTGTGATTTGTTTTGTTTATGAATATGATGAACGCTGATGGGTTGAAGATGAAGAATAGGTGTGGATTTTTTTTTAAAAAAATAATTGGGAATTATGTATTATATATTAATAGTTGGCTTAGTTATCACAACAATTGATGTGGCTTAGTTGTATTGGGGAGTCACGGGTTCAACACTTTTATTCCCCTAAATGTTAATTTTTTTTAGTAACAAGAAAAGATTCCCCACATTTCTATGGAGCGGCACGTGGCAGCCATCAATTGGCTGCTGAAGCGGCACGTGGCAGCCATCAATTGGCTGCTGAAGTGGCACGTGTCAGTGCCATATGTCCGTGAAGACATGGGGTGATGATGTGGTGTTCATTGACACGTGGCACAACAGTCCAATGAGATGACGACATGTGGCAGTGACATCATTGATGATGTCATGCTGACATCATCTTCGTTAGCCACATCAGCTTTTTTGGATGGAAAGTTAACCGAAGGGTTTAACTGTAAACGGTTAATATTTGCAAGGGTCATTTTAAATTTTTTTTTACATGGGCCTAAATAGAATATGGTCATATTTACAGAGACAAACATATATTTAAGCCAAGGTTTTAAAAACCGGACCGGACCGGCCGGTTGGTTGAACCGGGAACCGGACCTCTGGCCGGTTGGTTCAACCCCATTTGAACCGCAGGCCAAAGAACCGCCCAGAACCGGATTGAACCGCCAAGAACCGCTTTGAACCGGGAACCGAACCGGGTTCAACCGCCCGAAATGCAATTTTTTATTTTTAAATTTACTTTTTTCTCCAAAATTTAATATTTTTTATATTTTATTTAATAAGTTACTTATCCGGTTCAACCATGGTTGAACCGGTTGAACCGATTGAACCATTAACCGGAGGTCTCGCCGATTCGATCTCCGGTCCGGTTTTAAAAACATTGATTTAAGCCTAATATTAACATAAAAATAGTACTGACCGGAGGATTCATATTTCATACCCACCAAAAGTCTTGTTGTGGTAAGATGTCTGTGTTGGAGAATGCAACTTAAAAAGAGTTTGAGCATCATGATCTACATGGCTGAGTCCAAAAAATAAGGTTATTTTCATCAATTTCATGTCCACTAAGATCCCTTTAAACTTTTTGGCCAAAAAGTGCCTATTTTGTTAAAAAATATTGTCCCTTTAAACTTTATGGTATCTATGATTTTTTTTTTGTTATTAACAAGTATTCAAACCTGTGCCTGCACGGGTAATATTCTTAATATTCTTAAATAGATTAATTTTTAATATATTGTTTTTATTTTATATAATTTGCAGTCATTATCTCCGACAAAGAAAGTCACAAAAGCACGTCCTTTACCACTGTCAACTTTTGGGTTGATCGGCGGCAGTGGCATTCACTGCGGTGGTGGTGATCTTCAGTACTCAGGAAATCAGAAAGCGACATATTACTTAGGGAGAATGTTTTTTTTTGCTAACGAAAAGAGTGAAGATGGCGGGACATGTTTGAAATAGTATGGGTGAAGGGTTGTTTAAATAGAAATTATTAAGCCTTTAGGAAATGTGATCATTTTCCAGACGATTTTTTCTTAAAAAGGAAGTAAATTATTGATTTTTAATCGCAGAGCACACCCTAATCATCGTGCGATCTTAGTGCTCACCCAACATTCCAACTAAGGTGGATTGAAGGTCGTTGAATTTTGCTCATTATTTTATCAACACTCAGGTCATACTATTATGGGACATCATTCTTGGGTACATAGAGCGGTCCCACATGATCTCCCACCCATACCTAATACCGTTGTAAACACCATCGTCAATTCTAGCTAATGGATCTAGTAGTGCTAAGGGCTCTGGGGTATGTTTAAAGTACATATCTATTTGTTTAATCCGTTAACTATGATGATTAGATACTAATATTATTTGTTGTTTGCATCAGTGGAGACTTAAGAGGATCATTGAGACCGTGCAAGCAATATGGACGAACATATCACTATAATCTACGGCACAAAGGGAAAAGACTCAACATAGAAGGTGTTGAGTTTAGCATGCCCCTTGCGTGGAGGGACAAGTCTAGATCGGGGGTGGGGGGGGGGGGTTAGCTTAAGGGGTCGTATTTTCAGTGAAACCATTAGTTTGACAACAAAAGGGGGGGTGTATTATAAACTAAAAGGCTAAAGTGCTCCTGGGGTCCCTTATCTTTATTTAAAGTAACGAATTAGTCCTTTATGTTTTTTTTGTCCCAAATAAGTCCTTTATCTTTCAAATTTTTGACACATAAATCCTTTTCCGTTAACAGTGCTGATTTATGTGTCAAAAAAAAGGATTTATGTGTTAAAAATTTGAAACATAAAGGACTGATTTGGGACAGAAAAGGATTTATGTGTCAAAAATTTAAAACATAAAGGACTAATTTGGGATAAAAAAAAGATAAAGGACCAAATCGTTACTTTAAATAAAGATAAGGGACCCCAAGAGCACTTTAGCCAAACTAAAATGATAGGATGGAAATAGCAACTAACTGTGTAGTGATATCGAGCCCAATACTATGACTGAAAGAGGATGGTTTACTTTGATATTTTGAGGTGGTTTATTTGGTAAACGGGGATAGATATTTCTCTGTTGGATAATATTTTTTATACCCACACCATTGGACATCATACCCCCACAAAAATTATTTATCCCCGTTTTATCCCTTAAAAAATGCAAAACAAATTTATCTATTTTTAGGATAAATCCGTAGTGTTAAAAAATTTTGAAAAGTGAATTATCTATTTAATAAATAAATTCGGTTTTGAAAATTGCAAACCGGATTTATCTAATAAATAGATAATCCCATTTTAAATTTTTTCTAACACTACGGATTTATCCTAAAAATAGATAAATCTGTTTTACATTTTGTTGCAACTACATATTTATATATCTATTAATTGATAAACCAATTTTTCAATTATTTCTAATTTGTTAATAAATTATAATTATTATTTTTTTAAAATAAAATAGATATGGATATCGGTGATCTTTTGGTTCTGTTCAGTGTGTAGATATGTTTCACGCGACGATGTTGTACACTGACTAGATAATCTGGGCAAAAAAACGGTTTTCGGGCAACCTACTCCGATTATCCCGAAACCACAACCATTAAATCCGAAAAACATCAGGGACCATAACTCCCAAAGAAGAGACTTCTATTGGGACTGCAGGGCTCAGAATCTCATATTTTTTCGTTTACTATTTTTTATTAATTTTTTGAATTTTTCATAATCTCTAAAAAAATCTAAGAAAATTTGCATAACCTTCTTTTGATTTTATTAGATTTTTAGTGGTGTTTTTATAATTTTTAGATGATTTTTGATTCTTTAAAGGATTTTTATAACATTTTTTTTAAGTTTTAGTTGTTGTCCTCCTCCTCCTTTTACCGGATGTGCTGTCGTCGTGAATGCATCTGATAACCAAAACATTATCGGTATCTATGTCTATTTCATCTAAAGAAATAAAATTAATATTAATTTTTTAATAAATTAAAAATAATTACGAATTTATATTTTAATAGATAAACCCGTAATGTAATAAATAGGTATATCCCTAGTGTATTTTTACATTACGGATTTAGTTATATCTGTTATGTAAAAATACACTACAGATTTATTTATTTAATAGATAAATTCATAGTTAAAAAAATGAGAGAGGTAAAATGGGGATAAATGATTTTTTGGGGGTATCGCGTCCAATGGAAAAAAATCCACACTTCTCTGTTCCCGTAAAACCCAAAACCCTACTTCTTGATTTATCATCTGTTTCTCTCCCTTCTACAAGTTAGTTCCGACATTGTCATCTCCCATTTTCTAGGCGGTTAGTGGCGAAGGTGCAATCGAGGTAGATTTGTTTAATCTATTAACTGTGATGATTAGATACTAATATTATTTGTTGTTGTTTGCATCAGGGGAGGCTTAAGAGGATCTTTGAGACCGTGCAAGCAATATGGACGAACATATCACTATAATCTAAGGCACAAAGGGAAAAGACTCAACATAGAAAGTGTTGAGTTTAGCATGCCCCTTGCGTGGAGGGACAAGTCTATATCGGGGTGGGAGGGTTAGCTTAAGGGGTCGTATTTTCAGTGAAACCGTTAGTTTGACAACAAAAGGAGGGGGGTGTATTATAAACTAAAATGATAGGATGGAAATAGCAACTAACTGTGTAGTGATATCGAGCCCAATACTATGACTGAAAGAGGATGGTTTACTTTGATATTTTGGGGTGGTTTATTTGGTAAAAGGGGATAGATATTTCGCTCTTGGATAATATTTTTTATACCCACACCATTGGACATCATACACCCACAAAAATCATTTATCCCCATTTTACCCCTTAAAAAATGCAAAACAAATTTATCTATTTTTAGGATAAATTCGTAGTGTTAAAAAATTTTGAAAAATGGAATTATCTATTTAATAAATAAATTCGGTTTTGAAAATTGCAAACCAGATTTATCTATTAAATAGATAATTCCATTTTCAAATTTTTTTAACACTACGGATTTATCCTAAAAATAGATAAATCCATTTTACATTTTGTTGCAACTACATATTTATCTATTAATTGATAAATCAGTTTTCAATTATTTCTAATTTGTTAAAAAAATGATAATTATTATTATTTTTTTAAAATAAAATAGATATGAATATCAGTGATCTTTTGGTTCTGTTCAGTGTGAGATATTTGTTTCACGTGACGATGTTGTACACCGACTAGATAATCTAGGCAAAAAAACGGTTTTCGGGTAACCTACTCCGATTGTCCCGAAACCACAACCATTAAATCTGAAAAACATTAGAGACCATAACTCTCAAATAAGGGACTTTCTATTGGGACTGCGGGGCTCAGAATCTCAAATTTTTTCATTTACTATTTTTTATTAATTTTTTGAATTTTTCATAATCTCTAAAAAAGCTAAGAAAATTTGCATAACCTTCTTTTGATTTTATTAGATTTTTAGTGGTGTTTTTATAATTTTTAGATTATTTTTGATTCTTTAATGGATTTTTATATCATTTTTTTAAGTTTTAGTTGTTGTCCTCCTCCCCCTTTTACCAGATGTGCTGTCGTCGTGAATGCATCTGATAACCAAAACATTACTAGTATCTATGTCTATTTCATTTAAAGAAATAAAATTAATATTAATTTTTTAATAAATTAAAAATAATTACAAATTTATATATTTAATAGATAAATTCGCAATATAAAAAATAGATATATCCATAATGTATTTTTACATTACGAATTTATTTATATCCGTTATGTTAAAATACACTACGAAATAGATAAATCTGTAGTTAAAAAAATTCGGATTTACCTTTTTACTAAATAAATCTATAGTTAAAAAAATTGAGAGGGGTAAAATGGGAATAAATGATTTTTCGGGGTATCGCGTCCAATGGAAAAAAAAGTCCACAGTTCTCTGTTCCCGTAAAACCCAAAACCCTACTTCTGATTTATCCTCTGTTTCTCTCCCTTCTACAAGTTAGTTCCGACACTGTCATCTCCCATTTTCTAGACGGTTAGTGGCGAAGGTGCAATCGAGGTAGATTTCTCATTTCTCTAAAATCACCCTCCTCTTTCTCTCATCTCAATCCCGTTACTTCTCTCTTCTTCTTTTCATTTTTCTTGCTTTCAAGAACCGCAATATCACTCAACTATTCTAACTGAATTTGACGGAATCTAAGTGTTCGATCGCCATAATATTCAATTCTTCTTCGTCAAGTTCTATTTCTGTTGCATTTCAGTGCATTTTCTGTTACGATGCATTTCAGTGTTTATTCCGAACTCAAATTAATTTTGTGTATTATATATCCCAATGCTTACGGTGTATTTTGTGGTGCAGATGAGAAGCACAGAACTCTGACGGTTATGGAAGTTGAAAACGGAGTGATTAGAAGAGAGAAGGCTATCGCAGTGACAGGGAAAGTAAAGAAAAAGCAGAAACGCAAGTGTCTTCAGGAGCTATTTACACCAGATTACATTGCAAACAATCTGTTACGGAAAGATGGCCCTCTACTCGGTAGTGAATTTGATTCCGCTCCTTCAGGTGCGTCTCTTCATTGATCAATTGCATTTCCCTAAACCCACAAAACCCTAACTCTATCATACCATTGCATCCAGCCACCGCCGAGAACAGAATGGACACGGGAGATGCAATGACACTGCGAAAGAGATGGAAATGCACAGTGCAATACGAAAGAGATGGAGATGCAGTGACAGAGAGAAGCCATTTGGGAGAGATGGAAGATCTACCAAGTAAGTTTTAGGGTTTAGAAGTTTAAAAACGGGTCAAATAGAACCCGTTTTAACTACTATGGTTTTGTCTTTTGTAACACATGCAACATGGATTAAATTCTTACTCTAGCAGTTTCTACTACTCCTAATTCATTTCCTCGTAATTTAGTATGAACAGGTATTTCGACAATATACAGAAAATGGAGATATTGAAGTTTGTCATGTTTGAACTTTGAACGCTTGAGCAAAGGAAAGAAAAACACTTATTTGAAATTAGATCATTGAAAAGTGGATGATTTTGATCATTTGATGTGAAGCGGATATATTTTCTGTTATGACTTATGATATTTGTTTCACATTCACTTTTCTGTTAACATATGTTATAGTCAGCATCTCCTTGTTATAAAGCATGCTACGTGTTTTTGATTTATGTGAATTGAATTTGCTCTCTTAATTCCTGTTGAAGATGCAGACTATAGTGTATTTGATTACAAATATTATCTAACTTTCAGTTAGTGGAAATAAAATAGTTTGTTTGGGCTTAATTAAAATTTGAGGGGTAAAATGGGTATTCAATTGCATTTCCTTCCATTGTACTCTCTGTACATAGCAAATATACACTGATTTTAACTTTTTCCAATGTCCATTTATTTTCTTGTAAGTATACCTTTAATTTTTTTATGCAGCTCACCATTTCAATTGTTATAATAATTAATTAATAACATGACTAATTTTGTCAATTCTGTCTTTGATTGCTTAGGGCCCAAAAATTACACTTCTGCTTGTCAAGAGGACCAAGGGCCTGCTAAAAGGAGGAAGGTAACTATTGGTAATTTGGTACCCCACAAACATTTTTTTATATATTTCCTTCTATACTCCAGTACATTTATATGAGGTCCTGTTTCCTCAGGTTTCTAAAAGTGCAATTCAAAATCACCCTAATAGTATTATGAACGCACCGGTGAAGAAACATGGTATTGGCAAAGGTCTGATGACAGTTTGGAAGGCAACAAATCCTGATGCTGGAGACCTTCCAATCAGTTATGGGTTTGCTGATCGAGAAGTTCACCCAAAGTGTAATTCTAAAACACAGAGATTGGTCCGCAAGAACAACAAGTCACGGAAGACATCAACAACCACAAAAGTAAGTTAGATAGACCCACAACGTTGTGTTCACTTTGGTTCCTCATATATTACATGTTTGAGCGCATAAAATTTGGCTAATAATTGATTCCGATGTTTCCTCCCTAAACAGGGAACGCCAAAGAGTAAAATGCAGAATAGAAGTAAATTACCAGATAGGAGGAAACTTTTCGCTCAAGGAAGAATGGTAACAGAAAAGCCAGCTATGTATTCTTGTGTTTTTGTTGGATTGTTTAGCAAGTTTACGACTTGATCTTATCTGGCAGGGGGAATTGAACCAATATGCGACTCAGAATCAGTCACCCAAGGAAAAATGTGAACTTGCTTTGGATAATGAAATATCTGAGGAGGGAGTTGATCGAATTTCAATGTTAATCGATGATGAAGAGTTAGAGTTGAGAGACTTGCAAGAAAAAACCAATCTGCTAATTTACTCTGATAATGTTGCTGCCAGTAGAGCGATTGGCTGCTCCCTTTGTCCAGGTAGTTTTGAATGGAAAAAGTATTACCTAATATTATGTGTCATGCTATAATGATTATTGGAATATTCTAATTATTACCTGTTACTATTTGGTGGCGACTTTTTTCAGATATGCTAGTTAAGTTCCCCCCAGATACTGTCAAGATGAAGAAACCTATACATTTGCAACCTTGGGACTCCTCCCCAGAACTCGTGAAAAAATTATTTAAGGTGCTTTTTATGAATCAGTTGGGACTTGAAAGATCTGATTTTTTTTGAATGCATGCATGCATGCATGCCTGTTTGACTGTTTCATGTAGAACATGGGACAGCGGGTTATATAATTTAAAGGAGTCATCTCTGTGATTCTAGCTCAGTGTGGGACAAACCATTATGGGTTTTTAACTTGGATGAATTTCAACTTAAGGTTCTATTTTATTAGTTACCCTGCAGGGTTTTATTTGTTATGAAACAGAAAGAAGTTCTTTTTCATATTAGCCTACTTTATCACTGTCAAGCTTTGCTTTACCAAAGTTACTCTTTTGCTTCTTCTTTTTTTGTTTATTGAAAACCTTTGTTTAATGGAACACGACTTCAATTTGACAGCTAACTCTATTTTGGCAGGTTTTCCATTTCATTTATACATATGCTATGGTTGTTGATATTTGTCCCTTCACTCTTGATGAGTTTGTTGAGGCATTTCATGATACGGTAATATGTCGTCATTTTCTCAGGATTGCATTTTGGAAACATAATTTCTTATTTAATTCTTATTAGAGGAAGTATCAAATTGCAAGTAACATCCAAATAAAATGCCTCCTACTTTACTGCCTGTGTCTTACAGGGCTCAATGTTACTTGGAAAGATTCATGTGGCCTTTCTCACACTTCTTCTATCGGACATTGAAGTGGAGCTTTCTAATGGGTTTTGGCCTCATTTAAATAAGTCATGCAATTTTCTTGCGTTGCTTCACTCAGTGAGTTTCCTTACCTCATTAGCAGAGACTTAGATTTTGCCTTCTTTTTTGTCTATTATATTTATACAGAATGATTAACAATTTAGCATTTATCTATTTGAAGGTTGAAAGTCATGAATATTCCCTTGACTTTTGGAGAAGATCTCTAAACCCACTTACTTGGATTGAAATACTCCGTCAAGTGCTGGTTGCTGCTGGATTTGGTTCAAAGCATGGTGCCATGCGAAGAGATGTCCTTGGCAAGGTATTTCAAACAAGCCCATTTTATATATGACTTGGGTTGAATATGTTTATACCTATATGTGTGTGTCTTACTACATTTACATAAAATTGAATATGTTGGGGCTTATTATTTTCCATATTTAAAACATATGTCCCTCTGCTATCAATACCTTCCCATCCAAAAGAAGGGGAATATGTCCTTTGGTTTAAAAGCCCCCCACTCCCAGTTAAGTATTGCTTTTTATGATTTACTATCCACTCCATTTTAGTACCTTCAGTAACCTTTGCCAAGAAGTGGTAAAGTTCAATAGATTATGGCATTGAACTAGAAATCGTTGATAAGAAACTGTTACAAATTTATGTAGTGTTCCAGATTTCAATAAAACTCGCTCAATCATCATAACCACAGTTTTTTCCATTTCAGATTTCCTCTTTTGAACATTTTCAATTGATATTAGCTACAATTACAATATTTCTCTCGTTGGATTTAATTTTAGTACATCGGCAGTGTAATGAAACTGTGAACAATGTGACACTTTTTGGTCTACTGTAATGTGAGCCAGATTGCATTGGAAATTAAAATGCATGGGCATTTTTATCAAAAATTTTTTTGCAACGATGTAATCCAATCCAATGTTGAGAATGAAAATAAGTAGTCGTTATTTTCTAATGTATAAAATTTAAACTTAAATGGCCAGACATGCTTAGAATAGGTTCTGTTTACTTGTTTTGTTCTGCTTCCCATTTTACTTTTTGTAGGTGTCACTCCAAGTTTTCAGTTAGCACATGTTTTGGATTTTTAGGTATAATCGCGTGCTTGTTTATATATATAGGAATTGAATCTTCTTGTAAACTACGGCCTATGCCCTGGCACCTTGAAGAGTGAGTTGTTCAAAATCTTGTCAGAGCGAGGAAACAATGGATGCAAAGTATCTGACCTGGCAAAATCAATGCAGGTAACTAACTTCTTTTTGGACAATAATATTTCTCTATATATAGATGAGTTTTGAGTTTTTAACTTTACATTGGTACTATGTAGATTGCTGAATTAAACGTTGCCAGCACTACTGAGGAACTGGAGTCTTTAATATGTTCCACACTGTCAAGTGATATTACTTTATTTGAAAAGATTTCATCATCTGCGTATCGGTTGCGTATGAGCACTGTTGCCAAGGACAATGAGTCAGATACAGAGGACTCTGGGAGTGTTGATGATGAACTTAACGACACCGATACATGTAGCAGTCGTGATGATTTTGAAAACGATTCAATGAACTCTAATATAAGAAAATTAAAGTGTGCAAACAGTCGTAAAAATAAAAATAATAAGCTGAAAGTATTCAATGAGATCGACGAGAGTCATCCAGGAGAAGTTTGGTTGTTAGGACTGATGGAGAGTGAATATTCAGATTTGAACGTTGAAGAAAAACTGAACGCACTTGTAGCTCTTACCGATCTTCTTTCATCTGGATCCAGCATCAGGATGAAGGTAAAACACTAACATTCTGACAAAGGTTATATTTAGGCCCCAGTGCCCCACTCTAATTGAAGTAAAAAATTTATGATAAAGCTGAAGTAACAGAAGTTCGAATAATCTCCCCTTCAAATCCTCTCCCTTCCCCTCTCAACTCCCTGACATGTTTGTAAACTGCTCTTATATAAAGTTCTGAATGATCTTTGTATACAGGATCTAGTAAAAGCTACAGCTGATTGTAATTCTAGCATCCAATTACGCGGTTCTGGAGCGAAAATTAAGAGATCAGCAGTAAAAAAGCCTGGACCATTTTGGAACCCAATAGGGCAAATGCAACGTGTTAAAGAAGTGAACTTGAATTCTCATCACTGTCCAGTAGATTCCTCATCATTAATTTCAAAATTCCATAATCACGAGGCATCCTTTGAGAAGGGGAAGGGTTCAGCTGATTCACACCCTATTCAATCTGTGTTTTTGGGATCCGATCGTCGGCACAATAGATACTGGCTTTTCTTGGGCCCTTGTAATGCAGATGATCCCGGCCATAGGAGGGTTTACTTGGAATCTTCTGAAGATGGTCATTGGGAGGTGATTGATACTGAAGAGGTGAATTTCTTAGGCTTTCTATTCTAGTTCTAGTTACTTAGATGGGAAACATGGAACACCAAACAACTAAACATGCATATGTTCATAGGTATAGTGTGTCTGCTACATGCCTTGTCATTTTAGTACTAATAAATGTTTTAATATTGTCATCCCATGTGCAGGCCTTGTGTGCCCTGTTGTTAGTTTTGGATGATAGAGGGAAACGGGAGGCTGCTCTTATTGAATCGTTGGAGAGGCGGCAAACATCTCTATGCCAATCTATGTCTAGGATTAAGGTCAACAATATTGGAAAGAGGTGCGCGTCACATTCCGATCAGTCTGAGCTGGTTACAGAAGACAGTTATTCTCCTGTGTCTGATGTAGACAACCTGAACCTGACTGAGACTGCTGGAGACTCTTTGCCGTCGGCTGGGGCTGTGGTAATTGAAACTGGAAAAAAAGCAGACAAACAAGTGCAAAAATGGATCCGTCTTCAAGAATACGATTCTTGGATTTGGAATTCCTTTTATTTGAATCTGAATGTTGTAAAATATGGCAGAAGGTCTTATCTTGACTCTCTTGCCAGATGTAGGAGTTGTCATGATCTATTCTGGAGAGATGAGAGACACTGTAAAATTTGCCATATGACATTTGAGCTTGATTTTGACCTTGAAGAAAGATATGCAATTCACATAGCTACATGCAGGGAGAAGGAAAACAGCAATGCAGTTCCAAATCATAAAGTCTTATCATCACAGATTCAGTCATTGAAAGCTGCAATTTATGCAATTGAGGTGAGTTGCAAACTTGCAATTAATCTGCGTCGATTTTCATCATTCACTCATGCCAACATTAATGTATTATTTTGTAAATATTAGATCACCTCACTTTAGGGTACAAATGCAATGTTTACAGGTGCAATGTTTACAAGTGATTTTAACCTCTAGGAAAATATTTATTCCATTCTTCTTGCCACCTGTTTTTGTTTGGACAGGGTAGTTCTATTTTGGACATTATGTCAGCTAGTTTGTTACTTGATCTAAGATAAGCATGATAACACGTTAGTGCTGAAAAGTACCCCATAGATCCCAATATTTTTATCTGCTCCAAAATTCTTGAGATTAAATATTGAAAACTTGCAATGGTTTACATGCATGTTTTTAAGCATACAAGTGTTTATAAGCATTCTCCCACGCTCTGCAGTCTGTTATGCCTGGAGATGCCTTGGTTGGTGCGTGGAGGAAGTCTGCACATAATCTATGGATAAAGAGGCTCAGACGCACTTCAACCTTAGTTGAGCTTTTGCAGGTTTATTGCTTTAACTTTATGTTTGATCAAATTTCCTAGTGCCTGAAATTTTGTTGCTTTTAACGGCTTCTTTTTTTGTTGAATTTGAAATTTTTATAGGTTCTTGCTGATTTTGTTGGTGCTATAAATGAGGACTGGTTGTTTCAGTGCAAATTTCCGGATGGCGTGGTTGAAGAAATCGTTGCATCTTTTGCATCAATGCCCCATACAACATCTGCTCTTGCTCTGTGGTTGGTGAAGTTAGATACCATAATTGCTCCTTACCTGGACAGAGTCTATCCTCAGAATAAGCAGGGAGTCGGTAAGACTTAAAGTGACTTTCTAACATTATAACATTTGTTACTTATTCAGACTGTTATAGTTGGGTTTTGGTTGCAGTTTCCATTTGTTTTAAAATTTTGGCCATCTATTTGAAAAGGAAAATGGCCAATGATCTTCTGATTATTGTTTTATGGTTATCTGCTCACCACCACCCCTATTTTTCACCTTCCATAATTATTATTGATTTCTCCTCCTTTCAGGACAAGTCAAACTATAAAACTAAAAGATGAAACCTTCTCTAATAATGTCAACTTCCAATTGGAACTTCCAACTGCATTGTTCTCTTTTTGCGTGGTTTTTATTTTCTCTCTGGAAAAATTACCGTGGCATGAAAATATTCCTCAAGTCGTTGGTTGTTAGCAGACCTATTAGCTTCTCAAGGGCCTTGGTGCCCTTTTTTGTAGCTATAGTTGACTCCCCTTCTCCTCTGCATAGTATCCTGCTAACAGAGGATTTAGGTGAGCTTTCTTCTGCTTCTAGGAGCTAATCCTATCCTTCTCTTCATAAAAAAAATCTAGGTTTTGGTTAATTTTGTTGCAGATATTTGAAGTTTTGTGGTCATTTGATATATGGTTTCTCTCTTTCAGGTAAGCACATTCATCGGTTATACAGCTAACACCTGCATATTATATTATAGGATATGAAATGCACGTAATACCTGTTCCGCTCCTTGACGCTCCGATGGTTTTATCTTGATCGTGAGACATGTTTCGTCTTCACTTAGTTCGGAATTTCAATTACTACGTCTACATGTCAAATTACAGTGGTTTTTCTTTCCTTTTCATATAACTTTCCCCCCTTCGATCATGTATATAAGCAATCAATCCTGATGGTCTGTGTATAGCTTTAGATTACAGTAACTTGAGTTTTTTTGTTGCGTAATAACCTCACTTGATTTGTACAAGGCCACCCACCGTATTTCTCCGTGGTTTTGTGGTCTGCTCATTCGAGAAATCAATTTTGTCCTTGTATCTTGCAGCATAATGCCGCACTGATTGAATAATAATTTGTATCGAGTAATTCTTGAGTTTCAGGTTATTTTGTATTAAAGAAAAATAACTGCTGTGTATACACATATATGTATTACTTCAATAAGACCTTAAATTAAGCAATTTTTTTGCCTCTTCGATTGTAGGTGTGATGGTTTTTAGGTTTCTCTCACACCCCCAAAGAAATAAAGGATAGATATAAAAGGGTATGTGCATAATTGAGACAAAAAAATGGCGCAAAATGTAAGACCAAAATTGTGAAAAAATTATAATCCCTCTGATTTTTCTTTGTTTTGATGAAGTTCATCTAATTTATTGATAATCAACATTGAAGTCTAATAAAAGTGTATATAGAGATGTCTTGTCTTTTGTATCCCAGCACATCTCATCAAATCAACATCCATTTTAAATTATTCATACTCTACTCTCTCTGCTTCCTTCCCCATCGGAGTTTCTATAATTGCAACAGTTCCAAAGAAGATTGAGACTAATAACATGACAACATTTCTCTAACAATTGATTTAGCCAAACGTCAGACATAAGGTCAGTCAATGTTCAATGCACGAAGCTTTTACCCATCATGTTTAGCCAAAAAAATTCTTATCTCCCAGCAGACTATCCAGATTGAATCTGAAAAATATTGAGCCAATAAAGAACAGTAGGTTGCTAAATGCTTAGTGCTCCAGCCCGAGCTTAGCCTCAGACCGACCTCAACGTATTGACCTTAGGTAGCTCGGTCCGCGCAAGACCAAAGGAAAGCTTTGGCCTATCTAGCGCGCAAAAGCCCCAGATCGCCATCCGCCCCACACCTGGATCAAGGGTCTAGATCAGCCCAAATCTAACGGCTCGCAGCGAAGCCACAGCCCTATAAATACCAACCCATCTCCGCGTCCCAGGTAAGATCTCATACCCTCTCTCACCATACAATTCACCGTGCTGACTTGGGCGTCGGAGTGTGTGCAGGCACCACACCCACGTCGGTCAGCAACTCATCAACTCGGAAGGTACGTCGGTCCAACCCGGATTGCATCCTGACTCAGGTTCTACTTCAGGACACTTAGTATTCTTTACATTGCCAACTTTATGCATAAACATTCAAGAATGACTAAGGTCATTTATTGGCTAACTGCTATTCTTGGTGTAGAAAACGTACAAACTTCTGAGTTCACTGAAATATGCAAACTTGTAGGTAAATAATTGAACTGCAATTGTATCCAGTTTACGGCAATGAAACAATCAATTTCCCAAGCTCACAGAAGAAAGCTCCAGCACTGTACTAGCATCTGAATTTGGGATCTTGGATCAAGAACTCCAATATCAACGGTTCTAGATTCCCTTTGGGTCCGTTTGGTTGAAGAGAAAGAGGGAAGAGAGAATCTTCTCTTTCTATTGTTTGGTACACTCTCTTCTCTCTTTCTCTCTTCCCTTACTCTATTCATTCTTTCACCTCAAACAAACACACTCTTAGTGCAATAAAAAAGCATTCTCTCTTCTCTCTTTCTCTCTTCCCTTTCTCTCTCACTTCAACCAAATAGACCCTTCATGTTAATTAGTTTGATATAGAAAAGTAAGAATTGTTTGTCTATTTCATACTCTAAGTGTTTGTTTCATGAACATAAGGTTCTTGGGCGTGGAAATGTGATGTTTGGAATTACATCATTGGTTTATGTTTATTTCATACTTAAATGTTTAAAAGGGTTGTTTGGTTCCATTGAATCATTAGAATTTATATATATGGTGTCGATGTTGGGGAGATTGGTAGTTAATCATCCAAACATAAAGGTCAGTAAAGGAAATAAAACAGTTGAACGTATTGTCCAACTAATTACCTTATTGATTTTTGGTCAAAGCAGGTTTGAGCTGAGTTTTAAAATAGTACATGCAAAGTAATGTCTAGGGATACTTCAAAATTAAAAGTAATGGATAATTATGTGCTCAAAGTAGTTAAGAGAAATCTTAATATTTTTTAAGGCATGATTATGGTTAATTGATAATGTAAAAAATATTTTATATTAAAGAGTTTAATGAATATGCATGTTAATCAAACAAAGTTTAATCGCGACGTCCAATCAAAATCCAATATTTGAATGGTTAATTATAAAATATAGTTATAAAATGGAATGAAGTGGGTATCCCAAAAAGACACAAGGGGTGGAACGAGGTTGTAGTTTGTTTATTGTGGTGGAGGGAAAAAGAGGATAACACAAACACCCGAAAACCCGTAAATGTGTGTAAGAGGGATCCCTATGACAGAGCAATTGAGTGAGGGAATAATTTGAGAGTATCTTGCTTGGGAGGATGTTTAAGAGGTAGGTTGCCATGTGGAGGGCATGATGCCAAAATGATGGTGGCATAGAGGAATGGGCAGGAGAGTTCGGATCAAGTTGTTTATGGCTCTTATTTTACGTTCGACTTTGCCATTTTGTGGAGAGGTATATGGGCAAGAAAAGCGAAATGTCATACCATGAGTGTGGCAAAATTGTTTAAAAGCCTCATTATCAAATTCTTTCCCATTATCACACTGAAAACATTTAATATTCTTTTCAAATTGAGTTTGAATGAATGCACTAAAAGACAAGAAAATGGAATAAGCTTGGGATTTTCTTCCAATGGGAAATGTCCATAAGAAATTAGTGTAGTCATCCAAGAAAAGAATATAATACTTATGACCTGCAGAACTTAAAATTGGAGATGTACACAAATCACTATGTATGATATCAAAAGGTGTGGTAGTGGAAGAATTTGAAAAATAAAATGGCAACTTAACATGCTTCCAAAAACACAAGATTGACAAACAGAAGAACCAGAAGATTGTTTGCAGTCAATAAATTTATTATTCCTAAGGGAGCGTAAAACAGGTGCTCCCGGGTGCCCCAAACGGTTATGCCATAAAATTGAAGAAAGAGCTGCAAAGGTTGATGGAGTGGTGGTGATAGGATATAGATCCCCAGTGCTATCACATCTCATTAGTGGCATTCCCGTCGGAAAATCCTTCACAAAAAACCCAAAAGGATCAAACTCAATAGACACAAAATTGTCAGTTGTCAAACGACGTACATAGATCAAGTTTTTAATGAGTTTAGGGGCATGTAAAACATTGTTTAAAGTTAAAGGTGTCATACCCCAGTTTTGTCCGGCTTAGGTCAAAACCTTAATTTTCCAAAAAAATAAATAAATTGAAGAGCGAAGAGCCTTATGCACTACATTTCGGATCCTAGAAGGCATTCCAAGGTTCTTGAAATCGTTTTTAGGGTTGGAACGCACTTTTCGGGCAAATTAGGGTTTTAGAGCCAAAAAGGGTATTTTGGTCAATTATAACGGTTTTTTTTTCTCTCACTTTCAAAAAGGCTCAAAAATATGTATAATTAAAAATAGAAATCTGAAATCAAAATAAAAAAATGAATAACAAAATAATATTGGATGCTTATGGTATTTTTAGAATTAGGGCTAATTCCTTTTAGGTGCTTTTTGCTTTTATCCATTTTTGGTCAAAGTAAGCACCAATTTCACAAGCAAACAACCTCCCTCACTCCACCCTCATGCCCTTCACTTCAGCCCCATCAAGTGCACATCACAAAAAAGCCTTTCATCATGACAAGCACACCTTTGAGTCCAATAACATTCAATACACAACATATTTGTACCTTCCTTCTCTCTACACCACTAAATACACACTAATTTCTTCACCTCCTTCACTCCATCCTCATGCTCCACGCCTCCCTTCACTTCAGCCCCCATCAAGTGCACATCACAAAAAAGCCTTTCATCATGACAAGTGTAACACCCCAAAAATTATCCGTTAATTATTTCATTAATTAAATAGGACTTGGGTGGTAGGAGTGATAAACATTAAGTTGTAAGGGTTTATTTTAATAATCGAAATAATTATTTATTGATATAATTATAATATTAGTAACTACGTTAAGGTGTGGTATTTTTAATTAGGGAGTGGTGGTGTTTAAGTAATTGGGCTTAAGCTGTGGAGGGAGCCCGCGATCCAAGCCCACTAGCTAGGCGAAGTTGAGGAGGGTTTGACTAGGGTCTTGGGCATTTCACGTTTTTGTCAAAAAAAGAAAGAAAGTAACGTGAGAGTGAGAAGGGAGAGAGGTGCGCAGCTCATGGAGGGAAGAGGAAGGGGGTTGAGCGCTAAAGGGAGAAGGAAAAGGAGAAGAAGAACTCCAGTTGCTGTGGTTCCGTGGGTGTCTGTGCATAGGGGTTCGAATCATCTTCTTGAAAAGGTTAGGGGAGCTCTTCCTTTCCATCAAATAGAATACCATGATAGGTCTTAATCTAGGTTGTTGAAGTAGATCCTTGATGCATGCCCTATTCTTGATGTTCTTGATATGTTGATGCTGTTCTTGATATTCTTGATATGTTGATGTTGTTCTTGATGTTCTTGATATGTTGATGTTGTTCTTGATGTAGCCTTGATATGCTTGATGTTAATTTTCAATATATATGCACTTCATGTATGCGCATGTGAATTGTAATAGAGACACGATCATTATGTGATTTATGCGATTAATTTGATGATGATGGTATTGGATGTTGATGGTGTTCGCATATGAGGTGTTTGAGGGTATGGGCGCCTAGGGCGCCATGGTGATGTGTGTGTGGTGCCCAATAGAATTTTGATCATTTTAAAATAAAGTATTGATTTTTGGTGGTTGGAATTTTGGGTTGCGTTGGTCATGTGGAAATTTTTGAGAAAAATAATGTTTTGTGCTGAAATTGGGCAAAAATCTGGTGCTGGTACTGTTCCTGGGAGCCAGGCGCCCTGTGCTGGGCGCCAAGGGCGCTGTGTGTGTTGCTGTGCGTGTGTGGCTGGAGCGCTGGGGCGCTGGGTGCCAGCGCTGGGCGCTGAGCGCCCATGCGCGTGTGTGTGTGTTGCGCCAAGGCGCTGGGCGCTGAGCGCCCGGCTGTGCGCGTGTGCGTGTGTGTTGCGCCAAGGCGCTGGGCGCCAGGCGCTGGGCGCTGAGCGCCCGTGTGTGTTGCGCTGCGTGTTGCGCCTTGCTGGGCGCCAGGTGCCTGGGCGCTGGGCGCCCATGGCGTCAGTTTTCAGGATGTTCCAAATTATTTTCGAAAACTGTTTTCGCTATATCTTTTGACTCGAATATCCGTTTTGAACGATTCAAAAAGCGTTGTGAAGCATTTTTCGTTGCCTATCTGTGTGTTCCTTTTTTTTTAATAAAAACTTATAATTTCAGAAGGTTGCTGGGGCGCCCCAAGTGGCTGTTCCCGGTGATCGCTGCTGTGACAGTGAAAAGATATTTTTGATGTCTTTAAAAACTCTCCTTTGCGTACGACCAGTGATTTTAACGACTTAGTGTCAAAATGATGATTTTGACGATGATGCCCCTAGTGGCTAGTTAAATGACTGTTTTGCCCTTAGTGGCTCATATTATTTTCTAATGACGTATAAATGACTGTTTTGCCCTCAGTGGCAAATATTCTTTCTAATGACGAGTAAATGACGATTTTTCCCTTAGCGGCCAATATTATTTATAATGACGTGTAAATGACTATTTTGCCCTTAGTGGCTATTATTATTTATAGTGACGTGTAAATGACGATGATGCCCTTGGTGGCTAGTAAATGACGTTTTTGCCCTCAGTGGCTATTGTGTGAGTTGATGACATCTGTGTAAGAGTGATGATGAAACCTAGTGACGTTTGAGGCCCGAGAGGCTAAGTGATGTTAAGGCCTAAAAGGCTAAGTGATGTTAAGGCCTAAAAGGCTAAGTGATGTTGTTGTTGTGTGAATTGTGAATTTGCAGGTGCTGTGCCTCTTATTTGGTAAAACCGGTAAGTGATGGGTCACATAGTTGACTGCGATTTGTGCATTTGAGTATTTGTGTGTTTGTGAGTGGTGCATGTCATAGTGTCTCATGCCCCATATGCATAAACCCAGTGACGTTTTGAGGCCTGAGTGGCAAAGTGACGATGAGGCCTTTATGGCTAAGCGACGTTTGTGAAAAGGTACCTCATGCATATGCCCGCGAGTGGGTTGCATCTCATACGCCTACATGACATAGTGATGAGTTATTGTGGTGATGTGAATGATGACTGTGATGTGAATATTTAGTGTTTTGGATGCTGATTGTTCTAGTGCGTAGCCTATGATTAGTACTTGTCATATTTTCTATTATATGGATTGAAATGATGTTCACCCTTTCCTGTTTGAATGTTGCCCCGTGTTGGTAACGTGCAGGTGATTCCCAGTGAATGCCTTAGCTTCACTTCTTGAGTCGAGTCGTCATGCTCTGTTACGTAGCACCTGGGGGTATGTATTTGATGTTTTGCTGATGTACTTAGATTTTTATACTGTTGATGAGTTGATTTACTTTTCCGCTGCGTTGTCGTTGGATTTTATGACGTAGTTTTCGATGTTTTGATGTCTCCCTATTGTGGAGTGCTATGTATTGCACTTTTGACGACGTACTATTTTATTTGAGACTTGAGGTTTTATTTTGACGTATGTGTGACACCCTCGTGGTAGAATTAAAAATGATTTTTGGACTCTGATTTTCTTAATTAAAATAAAAGGGTAGAAAGGGGGTGTTACATTAGTGGTATCAGAGCAATGGTTGGTCCGTCCGACCGAGTCATTGAGTCGTTGTGTCGGTTAGCGACCAACTGTTGTCTTTTATTCTGACTGTGGTTTGTGTTGCAGGTACACCGGAAAGTTTCTATTGGTAAGTGAACTAGTGGGGGAGATTTCCCTACTAGTGCTGTGTGCCCTATTGTGTATTCAGTGTGAGAACTGTGTTTTGCTGTTGTGGTCCTTATTGTTGACCTTATTGCTGCGTGCTTCTAAATGAATTGTCATGTTGTTTAAATGTTCACATGTGTTCTAGTTGATATTGAGCTCTGTGTGTTCTACATAAAATGTCAAATTAATTGCTGTTGCTGCACTAATAACTGCCGTAGTGTTTTGACCACTTCAAGAGGAAATGTTTTCATTCGAGTGCTATGGTTTGTCCTCGATTCCTTTCGGAGGATTTCAACTTGGTGTAAAAAGATTTTTTTTTTTTTTACTAATTGAATGTCAATATTGGCGTCAAATATTTATTGTGAATGGACTCTAACTTTGTGAAAAGTTTTACTATAGTACACTCCTGATTTGCACAATGATGCTATACGCTAAGTGCCTAGTGAATTGGTCTTGCCGATTGCGTTAGGATGTTTTTACTGCCTTGGCTGCAGCGAACGATAAAATTTTTTTGGTCTGGATATCACGACTATTGTTTTCTTCTTTTGTGCGAATCCATGAAGTGATTTTTAAAAGTGGGCTATATGTTATGTTGTTAGTATTGTCCCACGCACTTTACCCCATTTGGTCCTTTGTCTAGTTTTCCTCAACATGCCGAACCTTTGCGAATTGTTTCGTGACCGTGAACTGTAAATTTTCCAATACTAAGTTCTGCATGATGTTACTTGACGGTTATGCCCTTTTCAGTTGTGCTACGTGATTTTGAGAAGCCCTAGACATTTAAAATGTGCGCTGGCACTGTTTTTGCACTCTTTCGAGTTGGCTTTTGTTGCCGTATGTTCTTGAAGACACCTTATTCCCAAAAAAATTTAAGCTGATGTTCAGTCTGGCAAAGAAAATCAATTTCTGTAACGTGTTTTATTTTCCGTGCCGAGAATTTTAAACGAGTATTCTGTTTACGCCTGTGATTGTACCTTTTTGTATATGTGCCTTAGTTGTAAAATTGACGTTTCCCTGAATTGACCTTTCTGACTGTTTTAATGTTTTGACTGCTGTTCCCTGGGGAGTTTCGTTGTTGTTTCAGAAGATTTCTGTTATTGTTCCTAATGTTATGCACTGCCTCTATTTTTATGAGTTGTGCCTATTTTTGATTGTCGACTGTCCCGTGTGTCTTATTGCTTCTATTATGTTGTCGCTGCAAGTCGGCGCCTCAGCGCCTACGGTTGTTAGTTGTGTTGGTGCCTCAGCACCCGATTGTTGTGACTAGGTTGCCAGTCCCGATATTGTTACTATTGATGGTGTTGTTACTTGTAATGTTGATGTTATTATTATCATCCTTGTTGTTGTGCTTGCGTTGTTGCCTACATTGTGCACCTATGTTGTTGATGCCTGTGGTTGTTGTTGTGATATCGGTGCCTTAGTGCCCGTAGCTGTTGTTGCGATGTCAAGGCCTTAACGCCTGTTGTTGATATGGGATTGTTGGCCCCAGAGTCTGTCTCCACGTTGTTGATTTGTTGTTGTATGCCTATGGCCATTGTTGAGGCTTGATGTTGTTGTGTTGCTATGCCAATTACTTGGTATTGGGTACCGCTGAATGGCCCAAATTGTTATGTGGTTATGTTGACGACTTGTGACGTTGATGTTATTTTGTTGATGTTAATCGATCGGTGCGATTACTATTACTTGTGACATGTGTTTTAGTTGTGCTTGTGGTGTTATAGAGTTGGCTAAAACTAGGAGTAATAGAGGAGAAGTCTGATTACTATTACTTGAAGTTACCTGGCTGAGTGAGTAGGAGGGACGGCCGCCCAATAACTCACCGCCGGTAATCACAGCGATAGTAATCAGCGTGGTTAGATAGCACTAGTGAGCTAAGTGGCTATAGTCTGTTAGTGGAGGAGAGTTGGCAGTGTCAGATGAGTTTTCGAGGGCGAAAACATTCTAAGTGGGGGAGAGTTGTAACACCCCAAAAATTATCCGTTAATTATTTCATTAATTAAATAGGACTTGGGTGGTAGGAGTGATAAACATTAAGTTGTAAGGGTTTATTTTAATAATCGAAATAATTATTTATTGATATAATTATAATATTAGTAACTATGTTAAGGTGTGGTATTTTTAATTAGGGAGTGGTGGTGTTTAAGTAATTGGGCTTAAGCTGTGGAGGGATCCCGCGATCCAAGCCCACTAGCTAGGCGAAGTTGAGGAGGGTTTGACTAGGGTCTTGGGCATTTCACGTTTTTGTCAAAAAAAGAAAGAAAGTAACGTGAGAGTGAGAAGGGAGAGAGGTGCACAGCTCATGGAGGGAAGAGGAAGGGGGTTGAGCGCTAAAGGGAGAAGGAAAAGGAGAAGAAGAACTCCAGTTGCTGTGGTTCCGTGGGTGTCTGTGCATAGGGGTTCGAATCATCTTCTTGGAAAGGTTAGGGGAGCTCTTCCTTTCCATCAAATAGAATACCATGATAGGTCTTAATCTAGGTTGTTGAACTAGATCCTTGATGCATGCCCTATTCTTGATGTTCTTGATATGTTGATGCTGTTCTTGATGTTCTTGATATGTTGATGTTGTTCTTGATGTTCTTGATATGTTGATGTTGTTCTTGATGTAGCCTTGATATTCTTGATGTTAATTTTCAATATATATGCACTTCATGTATGCGCATGTGAATTGTAATAGAGACACGATCATTATGTGATTTATGCGATTAATTTGATGATGATGGTATTGGATGTTGATGGTGTTCGCATATGAGGTGTTTGAGGGTATGGGCGCCTAGGGCGCCATGGTGATGTGTGTGTGGTGCCCAATAGAATTTTGATCATTTTAAAATAAAGTATTGATTTTTGGTGGTTGGAATTTTGGGTTGCGTTGGTCATGTGGAAATTTTTGAGAAAAATAATGTTTTGTGCTGAAATTGGGCAAAAATCTGGTGCTGGTACTGTTCCTGGGAGCCAGGCGCCCTGTGCTGGGCGCCAAGGGCGCTGTGTGTGTTGCTGTGCGTGTGTGGCTGGAGCGCTGGGGCGCTGGGTGCCAGCGCTGGGCGCTGAGCGCCCATGCGCGTGTGTGTGTGTTGCGCCAAGGCGCTGGGCGCTGAGCGCCCGGCTGTTCGCGTGTGCGTGTGTGTTGCGCCAAGGCGCTGGGCGCCAGGCGCTGGGCGCTGAGCGCCCGTGTGTGTTGCGCTGCGTGTTGCGCCTTGCTGGGCGCTGGTCGCCCATGGCGCCAGTTTTCAGGATGTTCCAAATTATTTTCGAAAACTGTTTTCGCTATATCTTTTGACTCGAATATCCGTTTTGAACGATTCAAAAAGCGTTGTGAAGCATTTTTCGATGCCTATCTGTGTGTTCCCTTTTTTTAATAAAAACTTATAATTTCAGAAGGTTGCTGGGGCGCCCCAAGTGGCTGTTCCCGGTGATCGCTGCTGTGACAGTGAAAAGATATTTTTGATGTCTTTAAAAACTCTCCTTTGCGTACGACCAGTGATTTTAACGACTTAGTGTCAAAATGATGATTTTGACGATGATGCCCCTAGTGGCTTGTTAAATGACTGTTTTGCCCTTAGTGGCTCATATTATTTTCTAATGACGTATAAATGACTGTTTTTCCCTCAGTGGCTAATATTCTTTCTAATGACGAGTAAATGACGATTTTGCCCTTAGCGGCCAATATTATTTATAATGACGTGTAAAAGAATATTTTGCCCTTAGTGGCTATTATTATTTATAGTGAGGGGTAAATGACGATGATGCCCTTGGTGGCTAGTAAATGACGTTTTTGCCCTTAGTGGCTATTGTGTGAGTTGATGACATCTGTGTAAGAGTGATGATGAAACCCAGTGACGTTTGAGGCCCGAGAGGCTAAGTGATGTTAAGGCCTAAAAGGCTAAGTGATGTTAAGGCCTAAAAGGCTAAGTGATGTTGTTGTTGTGTGAATTGTGAATTTGCAGGTGCTGTGCCTCTTATTTGGCAAACCAGTAAGTGATGGGTCACATAGTTGACTGCGATTTGTGCATTTGAGTATTTGTGTGTTTGTGAGTGGTGCATGTCATAGTGTCTCATGCCCCATATGCATAAACCCAGTGACGTTTTGAGGCCTGAGTGGCTAAGTGACGATGAGGCATTTATGGCTAAGCGACGTTTGTGAAAAGGTACCTCATGCATATGCCCGCGAGTGGGTTGCATCTCATACGCCTACATGACATAGTGATGAGTTATTGTGGTGATGTGAATGATGACTGTGATGTGAATATTTAGTGTTTTGGATGCTGATTGTTCTAGTGCGTAGCCTATGATTAGTACTTGTCATATTTTCTATTATATGGATTGAAATGATGCTCACCCTTTCCTGTTTGAATGTTTCCCCGTGTTGGTAACGTGCAGGTGATTCCCAGTGAATGCTTTAGCTTCACTTCTTGAGTCGAGTCGTCATGCTCTGATACGTAGCACCTGGGGGGATGTATTTGATGTTTTGCTGATGTACTTAGATTTTTATACTGTTGATGAGTTGATTTACTTTTCCGCTGCGTTGTCGTTGGATTTTATGACGTAGTTTTCGATGTTTTGATGTCTCCCTATTGTGGAGTGCTATGTATTGCACTTTTGACGACGTACTATTTTATTTGAGACTTGAGGTTTTATTTTGACGTGTGTGTGACACCCTCGTGGTAGAATTAAAAATGATTTTTGGACTCTGATTTTCTTAATTAAAATAAAAGGGTAGAAAGGGGGTGTTACAACAAGCACACCTTTGAATCCAATAACATTCAGTACACAACATATTTTTACCTTCTTTCTCTCTACACCACTAAATACACACTAATTTCTTTATTTCCCTCGCACAACCTTAAACCCATTAGATCTTTGGCCTCCCAAGGATTTGAATAAGAACAACTCACTCCTCTCCTCCCAAGGAGGACCAAGAAATTCGTAGCCCCTCTCCTTTCCCTCACTTCCTCTTGTTTTTTCTTTCATCTCAAAAAAACCTTCCCATTTTCTCCTACACCAAAAAACCCTAACAAACAACTCACCTCATTTGCATCCCTCTTCCACATACTCCCCCATTTCCCACTCAAAGTCCAAGCATCATCATCAAGTAGGTACTTCTTTAAAGGATATTGGAGTTTTGTTGATTTGTGTCTAGCTTCATCTTCTCATCTCACTTTCTAGCTCAAAGCTAAGGTAATCCTTAAAACCTTGAATCATCTTTGAGTATTTCCTCAAAAATATAAAAAGCATTCATCCTATCATCTTCATATTCTCATATTGTTGATTGTTGTTGGTGAGAGGTGTCATAAGCACTTTGACAAGCACTTAGGGAGGCTTGGGTGTTTATGGTACTTCTCACCCTTTAATAAATGTTGATTTGTGTTGATCTTAATCCTTGAAATAAAATGTGGTTTTATGGCATGTTGATTTCGCATACTCTCATAAAAATGAGATTTACTAGTTGTTGTTGTGTTTTCTCACATTCCCTTGCATATTCACTCATGTTTGCATAATTTTCACAAAATAAGAAACCTATTTCAAGCATAATGACATTCGGCCATGGGCCTAGGTTTAGGGTTCTTGAATGCTTTTTGTTTATGTCATGATTTGGGGATGAATAATAGTTGATTTAGGGTATGTATGCTCCTAGGTTTTAACATAAAAAAAATTAGGGTTTGGGTTTGCTTTAATAAACTTGTTTTTGTTGATGATTGGCAAGGTGATTCACACTTGTGCACTTGTACACTTAATCTTAAGTGTGAGGATTGACCAAAGTGATTCAACATTCTTTGATACTTTGGTTGCTAAATAATTTGCTTGCTTATGCTCTCCTATGATCATGATTGAGGCAACTCTTTTCCTTAAGCTAACAATTTCATTGTCCACTCTCATATAAGAATATCATCAACACTTAGATAGGTCAATTCCTCACATTGCATCTTCCACTAGATGTGCATTTAGATTCCCTTGCGTTTTGTAGAAATATTTGAGTATGGTTCTCGCCTAGCATCTTCCACTAGATGTGCATTTAGGTTCAATCTTGCCCACTCTTGTATTTTTGCTTAATGCCCAATTCAAGTTCCTTCTTTGCCTATTTATGTGTTGCGGTCTAACATGTGTAGTCTAGGCTAATATTTGCTCAAGAATTCAAATGAGATTGTTGTTTGCCTAAGGATTCGATTTGCATTCATTGTTTTCTAAATGGCCTAGCATGAAAATGGTGACTAGTGACAACCACCCATAACCTTTGTTAGTTTGGTTGTCCTAAGAGCCTAAATTTAAAAAAAAAAGGGATGTTTCATATGCATAAGCTACTAGTGATAATCCATCACAACCCTTGTTGGTTTGATTATCATGAACGCGTCCAATTTCAAAAAGCATTTTTCTAAGTATCAAAGAGTCAAAAACAAGTTATTAGCGGTGATCCATCATAATCTTTGTTAGTTTGATCACCATGAAAGCTTGCATTTGCAAAAGGCATTTTCAAAGAGAGTTACTAGTAATGATCCATCATAACCTTTGTTAGTTTGATCATTATGAATGCCCTTCATTTTCTAGAACCTCATCAAAAAGATTTTCATTTTTAAGGCTAGTTAGAACTACGTCGCTTTGATTCCCATTTGGGATACGTAGGAGCGAGTCACATTCTCGTCAAGCGCAATCATAAAAAGTTTAGCATTTGCATAACAAAAAGAAAAGAGTTATTTTCATAACAAAAAAGAATCACTTTTGCAAGCCAAGATCACTTTCAGAACAAAAACCTTTTCCTTTCTAAAATCGTTTTCAACCCATGGTCGCTAGTGGCTAACCAGAACCTTTGTTCGTCTAGCCATTGGCGGCGATGTCTTTTTCCCAAAAGAATAATAAATGATGATCCATCATAACCTTTGTTAGTTTGATCATCGTGCAAATCAATCTCTTTCGAAAATCACTTTCAAAAAAGATAATAAAAACGAGTCGCTACTAATAGTCAATCAGAGCCTTTGTTCGTCTGACTGGCGGTAGTGACTCTCATTTTCAAGAGTACTTAGCGGTGATTACCCATAACCTTGGTTAGTTTAATCATTCACTAAATGCTCGTCCTATTTCGAAAACTCACTAAAAAGGTAAAAGACAAAAACATTTTTCAGGATAAAGAAGAACTACGTAGCTTTGAGTTTTCCATCGCACCGGGAGATACGTAGGAGCGGGCCATGTCCCGTCAAGCGTTTTTTTTCTAAAAAACCATTTTTCCCCCTTTTTCATAATAAATAAAGGTTTTCATTAAGAATTCTTCAATAAGAAGTAGAGAGGCAAAATTAAGTATTTTCAAGTCAACACACTAAAACCACACATTTAATTAAAGGTTCCCTCTCAGTAGAGAGGACGCGTGGGGTGCTAACACCTTCCCTGCGCGTAACCGACCCCCGAACCCTAATCTCTAGTTTCGCAAGACCAATCGCTTTCCAAAGAAGGTTTTCCTAATATTTTCCTTAATAAATATTGGTGGCGGCTTCATTGTCTTAAGAAAAGTTGTGAACGAGGAAGGTTCTCCCTCGGGGACTTTTTCGGGCGCAACAAAAGGCGGGTGAGGAGGTGATAAAGTTGTTTGTCCATACCCACGAATTGGAATTTCATGTCCACTGCCAACGATAATATTTTTTTTATTGCTCAAATTAAAATAAGACGAGAGAGTACCTCGAGAGGTGTTGTGAGAAAAATGTATTGTGCAAGTGTACACAGTCTTTAACAAGTAATATAGTAGAAAGTAGAGATCGTACCCACAGGGATTGGATTAATTTCTAAAGTTTAAAATTGTAGTTTAACTAGTGAGAAACAAAGTAACAAAATAAAATAAAATATAATCAATGGTGTGAGAAAACAGAATTTAAAATAAGCTAAGTAAATATAAGTTGTATTACAAATGAGAAGGAAGGTAGTTGGAATGCTCTCCACTAAGTAACTCACTTTAACAACCTTATGTTAAACATGATGCTGGAGCATTGGGTGCTAGAGCATTGGGTGCTGTTGCAATTGATGCGTGCTTTTCAGTAACTAACGTCAGAGTTTCATTACAAGTCTTATTTCTAAGCTCTAAATAAGTTCACCCCTGTATATGAAGTACCCACAGTATCACCCTATGGACTATGCTATCCTATGTCCGGGTTTTAGCATGGAATTAACAAAGTTTCCTTTATTAAATACTTATCCATATTAGTTCTTGAGTTTTAATCATAAACCATGTCCGTATTTATGATTTGCATTCATTTTTAGTTGGCCAATTCTAAAGATGAATATGAAAGAGTTATCATGCAAGAGCTAAAATGCAAACATCAATATATAACATAAAACTAGTTAAAAGTTCATTACAAAGTTTATGGCATCCAACTACAAAAGAGTTTAGCTCATGCTTAACATTACTAAGGACATACAAATTGATGTAAATAACATGTGCATATTACTGAAAAACACAAAGGAAAAGAAATAGAGTAGAAGATACACAGTTTAGTTTCCTTTGCATGAATCAGCCCCGTAATGCTGCAACATCGCTTCTATTTGCACTGTGCAGGGAGCATTCCTTCAGCATAGTGTAATTGTGGAAGTAGAGAGAGAAGGTGTCACGTTCTTCTCTCACTTCTTCCAAACCAGTTCTAATGATGATTTTCTTGAGTGAATTCTGGTCTATTTGTGAATGAGGAGGTGAAGGGTATTTATAGGCTCCTTGAAAGAGGTTTCTTCATGGTTGGGTTTACTTGGAGAAGAAGTTGATCTCTTTATCCATGTGCCTCAAAAAGTAGATTTGAATTTTGCTTTATTAAAGAGAAGAGGTCCTATAGCAAATTGACAAGTGTCCTCAAAAGGTGGCTTCCTTGAGTGAGGTTTCTTCATGGTTGGTTTTCCTTGGAGCTGAAGTTAATTTGCTTTTTAATTCCAATTACATCAAAAGTTGATTTTGAAGTTGATTTGATGTTGATTTGGACTAAAGAAGAGAGGTCCTATGATATGTGGACATGTGTACCTAAAAAGGTGCAAGTTGCAAGCTATTGTGGGATACAAAAGTGATCAAAGTGATCCACTTGCATTACTTTCCGCAATCTTTGACTATGGGCTCATCATGACACCATCAGGATAATGCTGGAGCATTTTACTGCCAGTGATGCTGGGGCATTGCAGTGTCACCAATGCTGGGGCATCTAATGCTGTAGCATTGAACAAACACATCAAAATACAACACGGGGCACCAAAAGTGCCAAATGATCACAAATCAATTCCTAACCTTCTTTTACTCTAAACAACCCATATTAACTACTTTAACAACAATATTACTTAGAACTCACATTGATTTAAGTCTTAGAAGCATAAATAATTCTATAAAATAGAGTTATCCAGAGGCTGTCATGTGTGAGGTTGCACCGGTGCCCATGTACCAATTCTCATCAGGAACGTTAAGAGACAAAGTTTGCATTGCCGCATCAATGTCGGTAGGTGCATGGTGTGAAGATGGCCCATGAGCACTGAATGCTTGTTGTGGAAGATTGCCAAGGATCCCGGGCTGACGTGCAGGAGGAGGCAGAGTCCATGATGATGTGGGGTAAGGGCAAGGAGGAGCGACCCATGGTTGTTGGCCCCAAGGTCCCTACGGTGGGTACGGCATCCACTGGGATGGTTGATGCTGCCACGAACGCTGCTGTGGTGGTCCACCATGTTGCTGTCCAGTGTTGTGGTTGTTGTTGCGGCCTCTTCCGCGACCGCCACCATTGCGTCCTCGTCCACGATTTTGGCCACGTTTCGGGTCATTGTTCCCACGATTAAAGGAATGATTAGGGCCTGAATTTTGACCTCGGCCAAAGCTGGATGCATCATCAGTTGAATTGTTGGTGGTGAGAAGAGCGGTGCCGACAGTGTTGGCGGTGGAGGCAGCCTGCTTTGTTTTGCTTTGCGAGTTTCTTCAAGGATTAACCTCGACCGTGCCTTGTAAAAAGGCGATAACGGATCACTCTGCTGAATGAAAGTAGCAACCCCATCGTAGTTCTCGTTTAACCCCCGCAATTAAATGAAGAACTAGCCTTTCATTTGAGACCGGTGCACCAACGTTAGATAGTTGATCGGCAAGCATTTTGAGTTCTTGGCAATATGCCGAGATGTTGGGATAGTCGTCCATATGGACGTGAATGAATTGATTCTCCAAGTAGACAGCGCGTGAGTTCTTGTTGTCTTGGAAAATATTTTGCAGTCGTTCCCATGCTTGTTGTGCAGTCGAATCTGGTTGCAAGATGGTGTGCAAGAGATCGTTGGAGACGGTGCCATAAATCCATTGAAGGACGATAGCGTCCAAGCGAGACCAAAGTGCCGGATCAACTTCGGCAACCTTTTCTTTTTCCTTGTCAGTTGGTTTTGGAATAATGTGATCGATGACTTGGTACGCTCGGCAATGGATTTTAAATAACTTTACCCATGAAGAATAATGATCCTTCACTAGTGCAAAAATGACATTAGAATTAGACATTTAAAGTCAGGCGCCCAGATGCCTGACTACATAGGTAGACACGGTGGCAAACTTGTAAATAAGTGGCAAAACTCGCGAGTATTAAGGTCAAGCGGATACACACCTGACTTCTAAAGTGAAGAAATAGGGAAAAAATAAGACTTTAGAAGTCAGGCGTGTATGCGCCTGACTACATAAGTGACACGGTGGCAAATTTGTAATTAGGGGTGAATTTTTTTTCTGTTCTAATACTTTAGACGTCAGGCGTCTATTCTCGCTTGACCTCTAAAGTCCAAAAATAGAAAAATAATAATATTCAATCACTTACGCGTACCTCTCCATTCTCAAACCTTCACTCTCACAATCTCACTACTCGAAGCCTCTCACTCTCACTCTCAGAGAAGACGAACCACGAACCCTAGCATTCTCACTCTCAGATTCCTAACCACTGATGATTCTCTCACCCCTCACTGTCACTCCCTCACCGTCACTCCCTCACCCCTCACCGTCACTCCCCCACTCCCTCACCCCCTCACCGTCACCGTCACCCTCACTCCCTCACTCCCTCACCGTCACCTTCCTCACCCTCACTCCCTCTAGCTCTCCACTCTTAGAATCCTTCACTCTCCGCCTCTCACTCTCAGATGTACGAAGCCTCTCACTCTCAGATCGAAGAACACGAAGCCTCTCACTCTCAGAACACGAACCACGAACCCTTCTCACTCGCAGAACACGATTTCAACGCTGTCTTGTCTCTCTTCTCTTCACTTCGTCTTTCTTATTCCTTTTGATCTCTCTGCCAGGGTTCAAAGCTTCCACTGATTTCATGAAACTGATGCTGAAATCTTCAGCAATGGAGGTTCAAAACACCACGAACAGGTATATAAACGAAAACCCTTTTGTTTCTTTCTTTGATTCTTTCTGTTCGTAAAAACCCTAGAATGTTGAATCGTTGTTTTTCAATGATTGAAGGTTGAAATCACTTCGACCTTGTTGCTGTTACGATTATCAACATGTAATACACAGAAACCCTTTGCTGTCTTTCTTTGATTTACTGTTTTAGAAACCCTAAGTTTCATAAACATTGATTCTGTGTATTTCCAGGTTAATATGAACGAGATACAACTGATGAGTTCTCAAAACTTCACCACGATGCGGTTTCAAGCCACAGTTTCAGCAACAAAGGTAGATCCCTTGCTTTCTCTATTTTGATCTTCACTGTTTCAGTTCTGGTTTCTTTTTCTTCACATACGAACCTTAACCCTTTACTGAAACTTGAAGGATTGCAGTGATTGAAGCTTACCACTGACTTGAAGCCAAATTTACCAAGTATACTACTCTCTATATAGCTATGTTTATTTCTGTGTACACATTTTCATGTTAAAAGTATTTGCATTTGTTAAAAAAAATTGAGTGAGTCTTGTTCTTGTTAATTTCAGAGGAAGCAGAGCGCATAAAACAATCCAAAGGGAGGGTATTTTGTTTGGAAGATGAACCATGAGTGTATAGGGTGTGGATGCCAAATGGTAAGACTCCAGGATTAGCAATCGACTTTTGATTATTTAATTATTTAATGTGCAAACTATACATGCCTTGTGCTTGCGCTTACTTTGGATTAGTTGAAGGTTTCTAGTATAATGTAAAATATCTAAGCATCAACCCATCTACTAAAGAGAATAGAGAGCTGTCACAATCTTTTCTGAATTTTTGATCCAATCTTTCGAAAATCTTTATATTTGTGTTTTATATATGCTACATAATGTCAAATACTGATGCAATAATGTCAAATACTGATGCAAAAATACATTAATGGGCTGAAACAGGTACCATAATAGACTTCTTATTAGTATGCTTTGGGACCTTATTAGTATGCTTTACTGCTGCTAAGCTAACCTGTTTGATTTGGTGTTATTTTATTCTTATGGTAGCTGCTATTTATATTTATTTTACCTCACACCTAGCAGAACAAGTCTTGGTTTCCTGTTGTAACTGTTTGGTTTCAAAAATCTGTTGTATTTTCATTTTACGTATTCATTTTTATTGCAATTTTGCTAATTGTGTGGTAATGTAACATGAAGCACTTATACATAGATCTTTTTGTAACATCTGCAGATTGTACAAGAGTGGAAAGCAAACAAGTCTTGGCTTCCAAAAGAACGAATAGATGAGGTATTTGATTTAACTTGATTGCCATATTCTTGAATATATTAAAATTTGTTATCTGTAGCAAAATCATTTATTTTTGGGTTGTTAACTTGCAAGGTGATAAATGATGTGGAAAACTTGAAGAACTGGTTGAATGAGAAAGAAACTGAGCAAAAGAAGTAAGTTCCTGTCTGTATAAATGATAGTACGACAATAATTAGATTAGTGATCGTATTTTATTATGTCTAAAATTGCACTTGAACATATTAATTTAAATATAATTTGATTATTCTTTATTAATTTTTATTCTGTTTTTGTTTTGAACTTTTGAAGGACTTCGGGATTCAGCAAGCCTACATTTACATCTGAAGAAGTGTATTTAAAGGTGTTAGATCTACAAAACAAGGTACCATCTCTACAACTGCAGGTTTCTTCTCTTACTGGTCAGCTTGCTCGTTGGAATTATATTATAGCGACAATATAATATAATATAATATAATTCTATTCCCCAACCTCAGCTGAGAAGAAATTGGGAACTGATGAGAAAACGTTTGATCATATATTCAGTGAAAGGAGTGGGGCACATTTGGCTGCCGTTAGTGCTTACTACCATGACATGTATGGTCACTCGTTGGAGAAGGTATCTTGATCATTTCAATCTTTTCACTTCAACTTTATTTCTTTCTTGAGATATTCATTATTCATGCTGAATCTATATCAGGCTGTAAAGAATGAAGCATCAGGGAGTTTCAGCCATGCACTTTTTGACAATAATCCGATGTGCTACGAACCCGGGAAAGTATTTCGCAAAGGTATTCCTTTCAAGTTTTAATGCAGTGGCCACAGTTTTTGTGTTCAATATCAGTGTGTTTGTGTGTAAGGCAGGAAACTATTATGAAAGTGGCCACAGGTCCTGCTTTTGATTTCCTGGAGAATGCTCTTGGTAAATTTGATGATGGGCCATTCCTGCTTGGTCAATTCAGTTTGGTGAGTTGAAATGAATTCTTTAATCCTGTAAATATCACTTTTGAAGCATATTAATTGCTAATGTTCTCTATCCAAAAACATTATAGTATTTGATAATGTCAATGACTTTAGCTTTTCCTTCATATAATTTGTAAGGGCTTGTGATAATCAGGTGGATATTGCCTACATTCCATTTGTTGAAAGATTCCAACTTGTGCTTGCTGATGTGTTCAAGCATGATATCACTGAAGGAAGGCCTAAACTTGCAGTATGGCTTGAGGTATAATAGAACTAGTTGTGCAGAATTTCTTGCCTTGCTTATGGAAATTGTACTAGTTTTTTTTTTGCTTACATTTATGTACTCATTATAATCTTTAATCTGAACTTAAAGTAAACTTCTCCATTTTCTTAGCAAGTAACATTAACAGATTGATAATGTTCTATCCAAAAACATTATAGTATTTGATAATGTGAATGACTTTAGCTTTTCCTTCATATAATTTGTAAGTGCTTGTGATAATCAGGTGGATATTGCCTACATTCCATTTGTTGAAAGATTCCAACTTGTGCTTGCTGATGTGTTCAAGCATGATATCACAGAAGGAAGGCCTAAACTTGCAGTATGGCTTGAGGTATAATAGAACTAGTTGTGTAGAATTTCTTGCCTTGCTTATGGAAATTGTACTAGTTTTTTTTGCTTACATTTATGTACTCATTATAATCTTTAATCTGAACTTAAAGTAAACTTCTCCATTTTCTTAGCAAGTAGCATTAACAGATTGTTCAATTTGAACTTGGCCATTGATCTCTTGCATTTGAAAAGACGCCAAACTACTTATTCATGAGAGTGAATATGTTTCTTTTGTAGGAGCTTAACAAGATTGATGCTTATACCCTGACCACCATTTTATTAAATAAAGTTGATTAGTGGTGTAGATTAGTGTGTGAATGAAGATTTGCAGAATTAGTTGTTATTTGAAATAGCTGTAATATACGCATTTGATATACACTCATCACTATATTTGATTTAAATACCTAGAACATATTGAATTTGGGAATTTGGTTTGATATTCTAAAGTTTCTTTGTTATGATACCAAGAACCCCTGTCCTAAAGTTTCTTTGTTATGATTAGTATATATTCTACTCATGCAGGCCTGTTGGTGAAGATATGTTTCATTGGCAAGCTACAATTATGGGTCCTGCAGACAGCCCTTATGCTGGTGGTGTATTCCTAGTGAACATTTACTTCCCACCAGATTATCCATTTACTTCATAGTTTCACTCCTCATGTAATTATATACAAGAGCTGTAAGAGAAGTAAAGGAAGAAACAGGGGTAAGTTTGATGTTAACTAAGAGATATTTATTCCTCTAGCATATCAATTTAATTATGAGTTTGTATGATAAGTGTCAGATTAGTAGCTAAGTCATTCTTTAGCAAAAGTGAATTGCTTATCTCATTGATTTATTGGCCAGAATTGGCTTTATTACAGCTTAGTTCTGTTAATTCTGGTTGGGTATTATTTATGGTTGTTTTACTGTGAGTATTATTTATGACCTGAGCACTGATATATGACTCCATGGCCTAATGGATAAGGCGCTGGTCTACGGAACCAGAGATCTGGGTTCGATCCCCAGTGGAGTCGCTTCTACGGAACGAAAATTTGTATAACCAGGGTGTATAGATTAAACCAAAATTTGAAAAAAAAAACTTTTAAAGTCAGGCAAGAATAAATGCTTGACTTTAAATCATACTTACGAAGTCAGGCAAGAATAAATGCTTGACTTTAAATCATACTTACGAAGTCAGGCAAGAATAAATGCTTGACTTTAAATCATACTTACGAAGTCAGGCAACAATAAATGC